>JANAVB010014708.1:62500-285000 GCA_029216955.1 Iris pallida
ATCTTAAGTCATCACGCGGATCAAGACCAAGCGGATCAAAAGATTATATACTTTGAGCATATGGATCGGCAACAACCAGCATCAGTGATAGCTATATATAACAAATTGTCAAACCACACAATGGCGAAGCATGCACAGTCATTGCAACAGAAGAAAAATAAGTTGTAGTATGTACTTATGAGAATAAGCAAGCATATTAAATATAAGGTTGTAATCAATCACTTGATTCCTGGTACTCAAAACTATAAAGTAAACTGACAAGAAGAAAACTTACTTCGCATTGTAAGGAAATACTACCATTTCACCTTTGTTGCAACTTTCATTCTCATAGCCAACTCACGAGCTCTAAGTGAACTCTTCGTGCTTCAGCAACTACTCCAGGTTCAACAAGTCATACTAATATCCCTAGGAAAGGATAGCATGGTACCTACGTGTTATTCTACGTATAAAGTAGAAAATCTATAGTAGCTAATAAGTAAATTATAAAAACAAGCCAAGACAAGACAACCACACAAGCCCTAGGGTTAATATCCTAGGTTATATCCTAGATACTAATATCCTTAGGATTACATCAAAGTCGTCCATCAGGAACTCTATCAATCTAACAAGAAGTTGTCGCCCATACATTGTAATTGGCCACAAGGTATAGACTATATATACTCCCATGAGATCATTCCTAATGAGTATATTCAACCTTACAAGTAATGACTAACACTCCAAGTAATAGAGTACCAGAACGTCGATCCTAAGCCTATAACTATTAGAATGACTAGTCTAAGACCATATTCTAGCTTAGAATGCATTTTTAGTTTCTTCTAGGCTTTATAGGAATATATAGGGATTAATGTAAATCTATAGGTATTTATGACCTAAGGAAAACTAATTACTAAGAACTTCTAGGATTTACTGTAAGAACTCATGATCCAAGATTAGTCCCAAACTTAATTCATATGTTCCTAAATGGCATAAAAATATATCTAGAATTTTTTAGGATATTTCTGGATTTATTAAGAACTTTTAGGAATTAAAAGCCTTCAAAATAAATTTAAAAAAAACTAGTTAATTAAACTATTTTCACAGAATTAATAAATTAATTTTCTAATTCAAGAAACTAATTTCTAATCCTAAATCGGTCCTACCCCAACCTCCCTAACCCAACTAAACCTAGATCGAGCAAGGACCAATTGATTCAAATGAGAAGCCATCAAAGCCATTGGATCCACCCATCCAACACGAGATCCTAATTCGATCGATTTCTCCGATGACTTGGTTATATTATATTGGCGGATATTATGTTAGTAGTATAGACAACATACAACTGTTGGATCTGCAACATTTATCACACCCTGATTCCGCAGTACCAAAAGTTACGTACTAATGGACGTGATGTAATACAAGTTTAAATTACACTTGTACAAGGAAAGAACAAACACTGCCGATAAAACAAAATCAAATTTGTTACAGTAGAAAAGTTTATAAACATAAGGCATATGAGAAAGGATTCTCTTTATTGATAATTTGTAGCAGAATTTACAATGACTCTTAGGCCAAAAGAACAAGTCGACTACAAATAATGAACATGATTACAATGAATGATGTTACATGACTTACAACTCGCAAGTACAAGAGATTTACAATGTTTCATACATTATGCTCTTTATAAACAAAAGATAACATCTTTCTGAAGAAAGCTTTAAGTTGTCGAACAAGCTCCAATGCCTCAGAATGTTCAAGCGACTCTCCACACATGTGGAGGAGGGGATTAGCACATTGAGAAAGTACTGGTGAGCGGTCTCAAGCCGACTAACCTAAACCAATATGGTAATCATGTGTGAACATATAAAATTAGTATGTGGTACTCTTTATACTTTATCTAGGATCGGTTAACAACACACACACACACACACACACACACACACACACATATATATATATATATATATATATATATATATATATATATATATATATATAAAATTGTGTCACTATCACAATGAATCTTACCCAAGGCCACTATCATTTGCTACAAACAAGTGTTAACAATCATAATATATATAAAGATGTTATGGGTCCGTCCCTACAGTCAAGTGTTAGCATTCATAATATATAAATATGTTACAATTTCGTTCCTAAAACAAATTATTAGCATTCACAATATGTATAATTGTTACGAGTTGTCATGCATAAATTGTTAGGCCTGTAAGATAGTTATCATTTGCAACCTAACTATATAATGGTCATTGGTGAATCTGACACCATAAAGGATATATAAGGTATTGCGAAGCATCCTTCATGTCTAGTTAGCTAGCACCATTAAAGGTCCCATAATATCTCGTGCGTAAAGTACGTTCCACATAATTTTCTTCTAGGACAAAACGGTCCTAGTGCTCCGCATACCGTTCAAAAAAGGCCAAACTTTGTACAAAAATTGTCCATGACCATACAAATACGTATGCACTAATAGAACTGAAATAAAACAATGTAATTTTCTACTTGTACATGTTGGAGTTTTTTCTTATACTCATGGAGGTCTCTCTACTTAAGAGCTGGAAAGATAATTCCACATTGAAAAATACTCCAAGTGGGTATCTCAAATATAATACCATGCTTGGTATTGAGAGATGCACATGGGGTGGTGGCCCAAGTGGTGGGTGCCATGTGGGATATTTTTCTAGTAGGATCAAGTTTAAATTCCAAGGAAACATTTATATATTTTTGTCACTCTCTTGGGATAATTTCCTTTGGAACTAAGCCCCAAAGAGGCTTAGCAACTTGGACTCAGACTCGGGCTAAAAGTGGCGCTTTGATGGTGTACATACACTTAGCACGTCAGTTCCGTCGTATAGCGCTTGTGCGCATTTGTTGCATGCGCGAGTGCTGAGCGGACTATGCACGATTATGCGTGGCTATGCGCATATGCGCGTCTACGCGTGTGCGCGCATGCGCTGATCCACTATTGTGCATAAGCACACATGAGTTGATGCGTTGTTGGGCCTATACGCGCATAAGCAGCTGCTGATCTGCTGTTGCGTGCATATGCACAGACAACACTGGCGCATGACTGCTGATTGCGGGATTTGAAATATCAATCTTGCTTTATTAAAGAGTTGGTATTTTAGTCTCACATCGGCTAAGAGTGGATATGTGGTTTCCACCCTTCTCTATAAATAAAGCCCTTGTGCCTCCTTTTGGAGATACACTGAAAATGAAATAAAAGGAGTTCATGGAGTTCGTTCGAGTCAGACACAGAGGTGACTACGAGCATTCCAGAAGTTCTCATGTGCGGAAGGAAAATATACAGGGGAAGGGGGGAAAAAGCGTGGTTCATTCTCTCATTAGCTACTTTCCATTTAGAGGCATCTCTTTAAATTATCTTCATTTTCTTCTTCTTCTTCTTCCATCTTCTTTTTTTCTCATTAGCTTCTTAGGTTTTTCTTTTACAAGAAGCTCGCAGACCTGCAGAGAACACTGGAAGAACGACGACAAAGCTTGGCTCCTCGAGGGTCTCTGTTTGGATGGGGTTGGTCTGCACAGAGGAGATGACATGCATCGACGATGGTTTTTGGAGAGGAGGGGTGTACACGGCTTGGCGAGGAGGCCAGTCAGGCTGGGTCACGGCTGTGAGGCACACGAACACGACATTGGCAGAAGTACAGTGAGGCAGCAGACTGTACCGTCTTCATGCAGCCATATGAGGAAGCATTCTCCAGTATGCACACAATTGGAGTAGCAGTACTGCGGGATGGAGAAGGCTGTCATGGCGCACAACGGGTCGCAGAGGCATACGAGTCCTACACTGCACCGAGTGTGTGTTGTAGAGAGGCGTGCAGTGGTCAGGTTACAGTTGGGAGTGGCTAGCCCATCGGCTAAAAATGGAGGGAGGAAAGTGTAGTGTAGATAGTAGTGCTAATAGTGGTGGCTTTAGGTTCTTAAGATTTAGTTGTGATGGAAAGGATATGGTGATGTGTAAATGATGGTGGCCTTTTCTAGAGAAGTAGATTGCGAATGCTTTAGAGAAGAGAGCTGAGCTGGTAATATAACAACAATGAAGGATCTTCCCACGGTTTGGTAGGGAAGGGGTTAAGTGAAGGAATATGATGTCGAAAAAAAAAAATTTCTAGGGGTAGCTATTTGTTGCTGTACTAGCGAGAGTTTAGAACGGCTCAAAAATGAGTCAAGTCATATGTATATCATGGTCCATTTTATTTAAAAATAAATAAATTATGTAAAAAATTGTTGAAAAAAGTTTAAATTTGTCAACAATAAAAATCGAACTCAACCAAACAAGAATAATACCTTGCAACTTAACCACATGAGTTAAGAAGAGATATTTGACTCTAATTGAAAAACATTCTTATTATATGTGCAAAGCACGTACATTTACTAGTATATATATAAAATCTGCATCCCCTCATTTGAATAGAAGAGGATGCTCAAGTGAGGAGATGTGAATGGCTCCTCATATAAACAAAATAACTATAGTAATTTTTTGTGCATAGTACCCTGCAAATCATCTCGTCTTAGAAACACATTCAGGACTAACAAGGACTGCATTTTACTTGCCATGCATCTGGAGCGCGTGATCTGGTCCCTTTCACTTCACGACCAGCGTCTCCACAACAATAAACTGCCAAAACCGCGTACCTGAAGTCTTGCAAGATTATGCCTTCCAAATTCTTGATGAATGCACATGTACTTTTAGGCTTACCAACACAAGAAAAACATGACACACTTCAAAAGATTGCTCAACCATCGAACTGTACTGCTGCTTTTTGAGCCCTTCTTTCCCCTGTCAAACTACTATTGTATAGCCATTTTGTAATTGACATGAGCAAATAATAACAGGTCCTCAAAAGCAGCTAGAATGCCACACAATAAACAACAATTCCATCACCAGAGAACCATTGAGATGGAGCAACAAAGTTGAAACATACTTCTTCTGCATAGCTCACAAAATGACATCATAGAGGGTCCAAAAACTTAAAACAGTCATCTGGAGGTTCACATGACATGTCTCCCAACTTATTAATACAGCTAGAATCTCCAACAAAAGCAGAAACAGGAACAAAAAAGCAACCTAAGATATTTTGGGGATAGAAACCAACCTCGTATCCCTCTTACCTCACACTCAATAGCAAAGAAACAAAATCAGTAGTTGTAATTCTTAACATGGAGGCTCTCTGAGACGCCTTCTCCCTTGGCAGCATCGCCCTTGTATGTTCCAAGGGTTGCCTCTGAGTTCGCCTTGCACCTAGCAAGGAAGGCTGCCCTGGCCTTCTCGATGTTCTCTGTCTTGCCAGACCAGGTCTTGAGAGTGCTTTGCTGCAAGGCACGGCCAAAGGAGAACGACAACGACCACGGCTTCTTTCCCTTCAGCTGGTTCATGGCATTCAAGTTCAATGTAGCCTCCTCCTCACTCTGTCCTCCAGAAAGGAAGACAATGGCAGGCACTGCAGCCGGGACGGTCCTTTGGAGAGTCCGCACAGTATACTCTGCCACCACCTGGGGAGTTACCTTGGCAGAATCAGAACCTGGGGTCACCATGTTTGGCTTCAAAAGAGTACCTTCCAAGAGGACATGCTGATCATTGAGGGCCTTGTAGCAAGCAGCGAGTACTCGCTCTGTCACATCAGCACACTTGTTGATATCATGGGGTCCATCAACTAGAATCTCTGGTTCAACAATTGGTACCAGCCCATTCTCCTGGCAGATGATGGCATACCGTGCCAAGCCTTGGGCATTGGAATCGATCGACAGCTGGGATGGCTCATTGGCGCCAATCTTTAGGACAGCACGCCACTTGGCAAAGCGGGCACCAGCCTCGTAGTACTTAGCGCAACGCTTACCAAGGTCGTCATGTCCCTGGGTGGTGGTCTCACCATTGGTGCCAGCAAGGTCAATGGTGCCCTTGTCAACCTTGATACCAGGAAGGACACCACCCTCCTTAAGGACATCAACAAAGGGCTTACCACTGGCGGTCTTCTGGTAGAGGGTCTCCTCAAAGAGGATGCAACCACTTAGGTACTGGAGGGCACCAGGAGTGCAGAAGAGGAGCTCACGGAGGGCCCTGCGGTTCTCCTCAACGTTCTCTACGTTGATGCTCGACAGACGCTTGCCAATGGTACCAGTGGACTCATCAGCTGCAAGGATACCCTTGCCTGGGGTGCCAATGTAAGCAGCATTGGCAATGAGTTCATCTGCAATGGAATTAAATCCAAGCTAAGCTCAGAAACCAAAAAAAAGGTAACCCGTGACAACTGCAAAATTAAAGGAATAAATAAAAAAAGATGGATATAGCAAAGAAAAGTATGAAATCTCCACATAAATTAAAATTTCAATGTAAGGGACATTTATTGGGTTAAGGCAACCTTCTGCTATATACTAAAACCATGATAAATGATATTGATTGTTTCATTTCATGCCTATATCAGCTGCAATGCTCCAACTGATAGGTAAATGCCCACAGTATCCTAGTCAAGTATTCCATAAAACAGAATATTTAGTACAGTAACTATGAAGGAAATGGTTCACAACTTACCTACAGGAATCGCAAAAAGGAATTGGGCGACCATAGGATTGCACTAATTAGGCAGGAAGAAAGCCAATTTACCAGCAGTTTTTTAAGATGAATGTTGTTGAACTAGCAAATGGAGCCACTTCACACAGTTTTAGTTCTCAACTAAGATTTAGCAGTGATTAAAGTTTCCATGACCCAATTATGAGCCTAAAACATTTAAGTAAGCAAGTGAAGAATTTACCATCTCCGATTTGTTACTTAAGCATAGGTTAGCTACTTGGGCACTGCTCAGCAATAGCAAAAAAAAAAGCGCAAATATGCAGACAATTAAAGAATCACATATTATTATTTTTAAATTGCTTTGCAGCAGTTGGCATTTTGGGAGATGAAATCAAGACAAGAATAGAAGAAACAAACTGTCAGACATCTTGGTAATGATGTTTATCCAAATCAGGCAGGGGAGAGGAAAAAAAAAGAAGCTTTCTTCTTGTCATCATTGAGCCAATTATCAGGTATTCCATGATGGAACCCTATTGAGGTAACCAATCGAGAACTCATTTACCTGAAATCTGGATACCCACTTCAGACTTGGCACTGGTCAATTTTCCATGACAGGATACAGGAACATACCATGGAAACTTGATCATTGAAGATGGTATATTTTGCAATGAAGTTAAGTGTTTTAGTCTCTGTCAAGCTAAATCCTAAATTACCCAAGAGAAAGTATATCCTTAAGCCTCTAGGAACTTTCAAATAATAAAAATGGGATGATAGGAGACTACAACTTTAGGTGCAACAACAAAATCTTTATCCTAATGGGATTGGCTAAATGAGACCTTTTACATTCAAATCCAATTACGGACATTGTCTCTAACACTAAGGCATGGCGGATGTGTATTTTCTATTTTGCACTATTCCACCTCATCTATTCTGGAACTCGGAACACAGCATAACTGAAACTCATGTCATATGGGCAACTATTATGTTGATTTTTGGTACCTACAGGATTTTTGACATTAAATTCTAATTAAATGTGTCAGGTTAAAGCCAATTACCAGCTAGTTAAATCAAACAAACCAATTGCTGCTACTTGGCGAACACACAGTTCGATTCTAATTCGCACCTACTTCAGACTTAACATTGATCAAATATCAAGGGCTCGCAGTGTGTAAAACCAGAAGCAGCTCTCCTAAAAAGGATGTGATTCATATATCCTACGACTATATTTCACCAGTTCACTAATCAGAAAGCCGTGATCCAAATTTATGGGGTGCATAAACCAGAAACTATAGCAGAGATAAATAACTCTCTGCAAACACAAAATTAAGATATACTCAGCATGTTGTGGTCCTATAAATATCTACTCAATCCTAAATTAACCAGAAGAAAGAGCTTGTAATGTTTGATAACTTGGTCTTACTATTAATTGTGCTGCAGCAAGACTACAAAAATTGGACAATATTTACGGCACAGAACCAAAGAAATAGGAGCCCGGTGCTGACCTACTATGGTGCATGACATTGTGGGCATAAACCATAGATAAGACTGGAATTACACATGATGTAAGGCACGATAGACATTTTAATTAAATAATTGAATTTTAGGGTGTGTTTGATTGCAAGATGGAAAATATGTGGAAAAGAAATTAATTCCATGGAATTATTTTCCTAGGAAAAAAATTCCAAATTCCATGGAAAACTTAATTTGGGTGTTTGATTGCCATTATTTTCCACGGAAAATAGTTATTTTCCATGGAAAATGATATTTTCCTATGGGTTGGACAAGTTTCATTTTCCACCACTTTACATGAAAATATGGAAAATGATAGTTTTTTTTGGAAAATAATTCCATGAAAAATATAAGCTATCAGACACTGCAATTGGTGGAAAATTTGTGATGGAAACATTTTCCATGAAAAAAAGCCCAATCAAACACATCCTTAGTGTAAATACTAAATATCAAAGAAGAAAGCATTACTACATTAAGGGTCTGCTTGGCAATTACAGGGGTAGCGGTTATGAGGTGTTTTTCGATTTGCGGTTATGAGGGGTCCGATTTTTGATGGTTTTTAAGTAGCGGCTTTTAAACCAGTCCATTCCATGCTTGGTAATTCACTAACGAGCGGTTCTGAAAGTTTTTTACACGAATAAATTAAATAGGGAAGGGTATCAATAGTTATAATTATATATATTTGTGAGGATATAAATGGAATAAAAAAAATAGAGCCGCTCAAAACCCACCGATTTGGGGTGTTTATAAAGCCACCCAAAAATACATTGCACCGGTTTTAGGAGATTTTTGAGCCGACCAAAACCGGTGCCTCAAAAAAATTAACAAGCAGGGTTTTCATAAACGGTCGGCTCAAAAACACCCTAAAACCGGTGAAAACACCGTTACCAAGCAGACCCTAAGAAAAAAAATGCCACTGTGGCCACATTTGATTCACGGAATCAGGGCCTTGGGCAAGGAAAGTCATTCATTTCCAGTTCCTGTATTTACAGATAGGAGGAAAGGAAAATGATTCCATAGGGGAGAAAATGGTTCCCCACCCACCCCAAGGATTCACTTTCCCACCCCCAATTTCCTTCACCTTTCCAAACACCGGAAAGGAAAACTGATGGGGATTGCAATTTCACAAAGGTGATTTACTTTCCTCCCCGCGAACCAAACAAGGTCTTTTGAGACGTTAAAATTGGACGGAAAATCTTCCTTACTACATAAGTTCAAATGACCGAATCAAATCTCAACTACAACTACCATATCAATAATCATACAGGTGACCAAAAATATAATGGGGATTAATAGTGGGGATCAAAGATATTCTCAGGCGGGGTGAACAAATTATATAATCAAATAAACTAGCACGGATTTCATGAATTCTATGATTTTAAAAACATGTAATATGCGTAGCAGATGCATATTGATCAAGTAGAATCTTCAACCCCCATTTATGAAAAGTAAAAAAAAAACAAAAAAACAAATCCTATGAAAAAAAAGCAACTCAACTAATCCTTCTACGAACTCGATCCACTAAAACCTAACCCAGACAGAGATCTATCAAATTCTTAACTCTCCCAAATAGATCAGATCAAACAAATATAACCTACACCAAAATATTCCTTTCCTTTCCTTCTTTTACACAAAGAAAAAAAATAAAACGCGACTTTATTTGTTATTTTTGTTTAAAAAATAAAATAAAAATCAGATCTAGTTGTAAAGAAGACTATTTAGAGATCCAAGTCCAGATCTAGCAGCTAAACCTCTAATAAACAGCAAACAAACATGAATCAAAGAGAGGATGATCAACAAAGAAGAGAAGTAAAGGAGATCTATACCAGCGTATTTCCCAACGTAGCAAGACATTTTTCTTTTCTTCTCTGTTTTTTGGGATGAAGGAGAGGAAAAGAAAGAAGAGAGAGATGGCGAAGAAGAAAATTAGGGTTGGTTGTGTTTTATAGAGAGAAAGGAGGGGTCTGTTTCGTGGGCGGTGATGCCGAGATGCGGACTCCTCGTGTCAATCACCACCTACCAAAAGAGCCCCCCACCCATCTTGGTCCGTGTCACTGCGCAATGCGGGTCCGCTGCCTGCTGGTGCGGATACGAGTCGGACGTCTTCTTGGTTTTGTCACTTGTGTGGCTTGCGGGCGCCCGCTGTAATAGCATTACCTTGTGCTGAAACACGCTCGCTTCTTTGGTTTAGGCTTTACTTGACCACTAGTACATATTCATGTATGTTACACGTATTTTAACAATTTTTTATTTTTTATTTTTTATTTTTTTGTATTTGTATTTGGAAAGAACAAAAGGTACCATAAGAGTATATTATATTCTCTTTAAAAAAATTATACGTAATTATCTAATTGTCGTTATTAAATTTAATAATTTTTAAATTAGTAAAGTTAGGTAAAGATATATTTGGAAGAAAAAAATTCACGGTGAAGCCAACTTTTTTCATTATATAGTAGTATATGTGTGTGCCTTACACGTATTTTATAATACTTGGGAACAGCAAACCACCTCCATAATTTTTTATTTTCTATACATAATTATATAACTAGCCATATTAAATGAATGAACAATTTTTATTAGTAAATATAGATGAGGATATTTTTGAAAAAAAAAAATTCACGGTGAAACCTACTTTTCTCATTATATAGTAATATAGATATAGATATAGTAGCATAGATATAGTAGTATAGATTCTACTAACTCTAGGGGTGTAAACTTAATAGGAGGATCTATCGTCCGTCCGAATCTGACCGACAAATAATCTGATCGTGCACTATCCAAACCACTATATAAATCAAGTTTGAACAAAACTATTGGTCTGATCCTTTAACAAGCTCGAGTTCGGTCATATACATGTATCCAACTTGAATATGTCCATGAACAACAGTAATAAATAATTATTTTAGTTTTTTACAGTTGTAAAAACATCAAAATCAACCATCCAAACTCGCCATCGGTGATCAGACTTCACTTTTGAGTCTGACTCTTCAACTTTTTCCTTAATAGAAACAAAATGATGTGCTTTCAAGTTCATGCATACAATATCAAGTTTCAAGAATTTCAACTAGTTTCAAGAATAAAGTTAATTCCTCATATATTTTCCTCCCAACTGGCCAGGCCAGCTCCCTTTCCAAATATCAACGATCCATACTCACTATTACGTCCCAAAACCAGAATACTGGCAAGTATAGACGGACTAGGTGTCACGACCCGCACCCTGAGGAAGGGTACGAGAACGTGGGTACGTCCAGCCTACGCCGCAGAATCGGCGGTAGAACGCTGTATAGATCATCTATAAATACTACAACTAGACAATTATAAGGGTACCTGTCATCTCCGCACGGAGGTATAATATGGCATAACTCAATCACAAGAAATTCTAAGGAAGATAGCACGAATTATGAAAGATAAGATAGAAGAAAATAACTGAAAATATATGCAAGATCCCAACACAAGTTAGAGTTCAAAACATAACACAAGATCCCAGAGTAATAAATATACTACAAGTCTCAAGTACTAGCTGGATCGCAGTCCAGTCAAGCCTAACTAACTAGTCTAATCAGGGGGTAGTCCTTTACTGAGCTAGATGCTCCTCAGGCTCCTGAGTGTCATCCTCATATGCCCCATAGAAGGTAGGGCAGTCATCATCATCATCTGTAATATTTGTCAACACATCTAGTCAGGATTGGAACGAGCACATCATCTAACAGTTTAAAATAATTGACAAGCGCTATGAGTATGAAATAATAATAAAATTCTTGATGATCAAGTTGTAGAGGTAATGTAAAATGAAAAGACAAGCGTACAAGATCATATGAGAAACAGGCAGATATATAAAAATGAGTAAACCTGTCATGCAAGATATGTTGTAGACAACTCAGACAAACTGTGTTAAGACCAGTGATTTGAAATACCAAGTTTGACATGTGAACGGCTAGAGGGATATATCCGGCAAACCATACACCTACATATGTGGCCGCTATTATTCACGAAAGACCAATGGGATAGAAAGGGGTATGTTCACATGTCTCCTAGGTATTTCCCTGCCCAACTAGTACACATGGAATCCAAGTTCTTTGACATGCATTTTATTAGTCACGATGGATGCATTAGTCATGATTACATTATTCAAGATAGGCATGAAACTACGTATCTCCAATCAAGGAATCCACAAAATACCAATCCGTGAGTCTATCGTGTCAGAATCAAGATATAACACTAGTATAACATGCATCACAGGATATATCAACATAATAAAACTATTAGAGAATGTACTCGCTTGTCGTCCTGAGCAATGAATGTGAAATGAGCCTCAAAATGGAGTCACAAAGCCTATAGATGAGATACATGAGTTAAATGGGTGTTAGATAGTGTCAAACATGGTTTTCTAATGAGTGGTATGCAATCTAGGTCGAAACTAGGTCAATTGTTGACTCACAGTTGACTTTTGGTCAACTGGTCAACCTTGGTCAAACCTTAGTCAAATCTAGGTCAACTAGTCAAACTAGCCATTTATAGGTTTTTGTAGCCCTTATAGTACATGTGTAGGTTCATTAGACTATTACCTAAATACTAGTACATTACTTATAGGTAATACCCTATAGTCTTACCTTAACTATATATTAAAACTCCTTGCCTCTCCTCTACTATACACACTCCTACTTGTCAAACATTTGTATATAAAAAAACATATAGGATACTATAATATATAATAGGCTACACTACTATATGATATATACATGTAGAGACACCTTACCTACCTATTACCAAAACCCCTTCCTAAATCCTAATTGTCTATATTTCCTTCCTTATATCTACAACCAACTTTCCATATCTTCTTGGCCCCTTGCTCCTTTACCTGGCCAAACAGGGATCCCCCATAGCTGAAATAATCATCTCTACCAGTCAAAGATTGATTTAAATATCAGTTTGGATACTGATTTCTGTTTTCCATAAATAAATTCCTTTATTTATTGTGTATCTGGGAAAATTACAACTGTGGGAATCTGATCTAGAAGACGATCACTTTATCCCTTGGACTATGCGAAGAAGAAAAGCTCTCAAAATTTTGACAGTAGATAACTATGTATCTGTCCAATGAATGAGAAAAAGAACTCTATTTATAGAGTCAAAAATAATAACTGAAAAGATAATTGTCTTCACAGCCTGTGCTTAGTTGAAAATCACGCAGGATTTAACATACGCAAGGTTGTGAGCAGTTACTGGACGTGGCCTATAACTGTTGGACACATGGCAATCATGCATGAGTCGTGTGCAAGTTACAGGACACGCAGGCGAGAGATCAGTGGCATGGCTGCCACGTACTCCAATTTGATGAAATCCACGCAGACTTGTTGAAGACGAAATCCACGCAGACTCGGGGTAGAAAGCTTCAAAATTCACGCAAACTTGGGGCAAGAAGCTTCAGAATCCACGCAGACTTGGTGAAGACGAAATCCACGCAGACTCGGGGTAGAAAGCTTCAAAATCTACGCAAACTTGGGGCAAGAAGCTTCAGAATCCACGCAGACTTGATGAAGAAAACTTTAGAATCCACGCAGACTTGAGGAAGAAAACTTCAGAATCCACGCAGATTTGAGTAAAAACTCAAAATACACGCAGACTTGGGATAGAACTGCCAGCTGTCTTGATTCAGCGTTGTAGGGTGTGAAAATTATGACACGCTGACATAAGACTCAGTCCAAGTCATACGCTCAAAGCCATACGCTCAGTCCAAGTCATACGCTCGAGGCCATACGCTCAGTCAAGGCCATACGCTCATCCAAAGGCCGTACGCTCAGTGAATATTTTATTATTTTCTGAGATGACAGCACAGCATATATTTAATAAAGGATGAATCTGACACTTCGTCTTTCGTGCAAAGACAGCTGTCCAATGAAGACTAGCCGTCGTATAGGTTTTCGAAGAGTCGGTTTTGTCTTTTACGAGGACAGCTCAGCATCTCTCATAAATGTAAAAGCCATCATTACTGTCAGTTTTGACAGTCTGTCAGCCATCATATCCGCAGTCACGACGCTCGAGAAGATTTTGTCAGTTATCGGAAGATATGACGTATCAAAGAAGATTGATGATGGCCACGTGTCTACTTATTCAAACATGCCACGTGTCTACTTATTCAAACATACGACTCCTTCCAAATTAAGTGAGCGTATGGATCTCATACGACTCCTTCCAACCAAGTGAGCGTATGGATTCCATACGGCTCCTTGCCAACCAAGTGAGCGTATGGATCTCATACGACTCCTTCCAACTAAGTGAGCGTATGGATCTCATACGACTCCTTCCAACTAAGTGAGCGTATGGACCCCATACGACTCCTTCCCAACCAAGTAAGCGTATGGATTCCATACGACTCCTTGTCAAGTGAGCGTATAGTTTCCATACGACTCCCTGTTAATAATATGAGCGTATCAGCTTTATATGGTTCTACGCTGTCCAAGTCAGCGTATGCAAGACATGTGCCTTCAAAAGCTAGCGTATGACTCTTCCTCTAAGGTAGCGTATCACAGCAGTTGTGTCCAGAATGATTTTCAACATGCAGTTAACACACGTTCTAACGTGTCCTGCACTCAGTTATCCACTTCTTCAGAAGTTATGCAACGTGGCATTCATGCCATCAATCTCTCCTGAATATGCTCCACTACTTTCAACCGCACGCTAATGTGTCTCCATCAGAATTTGCCACGCGTCCCTGCAGTTATGTACACGTCAAGTAACTACCTGAGCGTATGCTTAAGGACAGTTATCCTGAACTCTATAAAAGAGAGTTTCTTCATCTTCATCAGACACTACAGTCAATTTCAGAGAGAACAGAGAGATTGCCCAGTTGCTGTCCAAGTTCTTCAAAGTTCGAGTTTTCTTCATCGCATCGTCCAAGGGATAAAGTAATCGTCTTCTAGATTAGATTCCTACAGTTGTAATTTTCTCAGATACAAAATAAATAAAGTGAATTTATTTATGGAAAACAAATTGGCGACTCTGCTGGGGAAAGCTGTCTCCTCCAACGAGATAGCAACAACTCAATGCGATACTTCGTCGATCGGCTTGACGAAGAAGACGATGGTCGTACAATTCGACCAATCTGCTTATGAAGAAATGCTCAAGGCGAAGGACGGCCGCGCTGCTTCCTCCGCTCTTCCTGCTGCCAAGAAGAAGGGACGCTCCATCTATGTCCCTAAGTCTTCTTCAGCAGTCCGAGACGCTTCTGTCACTTCTCATGCTGACAAGAACACGTCTTCAACTTCCACGAAGCACACTTCGGCTTCTCTGAACACGGCAACAGTGGCTTCTTCTAGTCACGCTGACAAAGTTGGTTCTTTAACCAAGTCAGCGTGTACAAGGAAAACTATCTCTGGACATATCAAAGTCCCTTCTCCCTCTACTTTTACGCCAGCAGTCGGCTCTTTAGCCATTGATGACTCTGAGCGTATGGCATTCAAAGGGCAGCGTACGGCAAAGGCAGCGTACAAAAGCCAACATCAGGCAGCGTATGCTAAGCCAAAGCCAGCGTAAGCTAATAAAAAGGTAGCGTATGACCAGAAGTCCAAACTGAAGTCAGCGTATGCTAACAGATACAGTCCTTTGACTGTTTCTCAAAATCAGGCTGGGGGTTCTCTTCCACAGAACATACAAATGATTCCCCCTCAACTTGCACATCTTGTGCCAACCAAGGAGAAAGACTCTTTAGTCAACTCCTCTACTCCTAAGGTCTTTACCTCTGGAGTTAATTTGACTAGTACTCTTACTAGATCAAACAAAGAAAAATACCTTTTGGCTAATTCCTCTAAAGATGGATTATTACCGACTCCCAGTCGGAATAATACCCATCTTCCTTCTCTCCAAATTTCTCGATCTGAGAAAGGCAAATTACAAGTATCCAAGACTGATATCAAAGTCAGATCTCCTATGGATCTTCGTAACAAGCTTAATCAGAATCGTCTCGGTTCCACTGAGACAAGTATATTAGACCCTGATGCAGAATATGCCAAGAACTATGTGGCTCAAATTAATCAGTCTTTATACACTCAGGAACCGAGAAGACAGAAGAACAAAAGACAAGTTTCTACACAGAAACTATCTTCAAGTACTTCCCAATCTGTTCCTACAGATCTCCGGGAGTATTTGCAAAATAAACGGAGAATTGACACTCCACCAGGCTATGATATTGCTCATATTTGCCATGAAAAGCATGGTTGCAACTTCCAACCTCGAGTTGTAATTCAATGTTATTGTTCACCAAAAAGACAATCTGTTTTCGAACGGATTCAATATGAACCAATGTTGGATGAAGATGAACCTCTTTATGCTTCTGTCAATATGACCTCCAGAAATATTGGGGGTAGCATACGGTCTGATGCTATATCAGACTCTGAAGATGGTGTTTATCTCGACACCCGATCCAGGACCGGAGCCTTGGCCAGGGTCTCTTCTTCTTCTCATCCAAGTGGTAATCCGGAGATCACAGAGGACTTCCTTGGAGAGTCCAACTTTTCAGTATTGATTTCCGTAAATAGCCCCGGGAAAGATACTGATTCACACAGTGATGATTCAGAACAGACTGTTTCATCATCTATTCCTCGAATGATTACCACTTACATGGCAGAGGGCAATCATGAACCTTCAACTAGCACCGAAGCTCATGAACAAAGGATTTCTTCCTTAGAACAACAGCTGCGAGCTATGGCAGATACGTTGAATGTTATGCACACTCTTATGCAAGCTCAGCATCAAACTCAGCAAGTCCAACAGACAGCTCCTCCAGTTATATTAAATACTCATGTTGTTCCAAACCCGGAACCCTCTACTATTCCGGGGGTACAATCTAATATTTCTGTACAACCCACTCCAAGTCAGTCTGGAGCTGGGGGTGGTACATATGCTGCAGTCCCTCCTCCCAATTACACTCAACAAGTTACAACTCCCCAATCTTCTGGAATTGTTACTGAAGAGTTAAGGAATCTCCGAACTCAATTCGAGGCATTCAAACAGAAGGATGGTTTGCAAAGGTTAGGTATCAAGCAACCTTACCCGATAGAATAGAAGCAGGTATCGTATCCACCAAAATACAAACCTCCGACCATCTCTTTCTTTGATGGGACAACCTCCCCAAGTCAGTTCATTAATCATTTTGAAGTAATGACTGATCAACTACAACCAAGTGACGCCCTCCTTACTCGGGTGTTCGTTGGATGTCTCAAAGGAACGGCTTATAAATGGTATAGAAGTCTCCCTGATGGGTGCATTACCTCATTTGCTGGTTTCAAGCAAATGTTTCTTGAACGATTCTATGAAGGGCTCAACGACATGACCATGTCAGACCTCATAAGAATTAAACAGAAAAATAACGAAACCACTGAGGACTTCATTGAAAGATTCAAAAGAAAAGCCCTCAAAATGCCTCTCGGAACTCCCGATGCTGTTACTATCGACACTTGCAAGTCGAATCTCTTACCAATTATCAGCATGTGGACAGGGTCCACTCAGTTCCAAGATTGGCCTTCATTCATTGTTAGTGCCAAGGCTGCCGAGGTCAGTGTTGAGACCTTCAAGGGTCTGGGGGTACAAATGGCTCCCAAGGAATCAAATCAGAGTGCTAGCAATAGTACTCGACCCAACAATCGCAAAGGGAAAGAAGCTCTTGAAGTCAATCTCCAAAGCAGTAGTCAAGAGGTAAAGACTACCCAAGCTACTCCAGCTCCAACAAATTAATAACAGAGACCTCCTCGGCCGAAGGAAGAATATTCTTTCGACGATGATGATGTTCAGGGTATCTTTGAATGCTTGCTCAAAGGTAATAAGATTCAATTGCCAGAAATTAAAAATCCTGATGAAGCCAATAAGACAGATCATCCAAAATACTGTCCATATCATAGAATGATGGGTCATACAATCCGGTCTTGCTATGTATTAAAAGGGAAGATCCAAGAGATGATTAAATCAGGAGCTGTGACACTGACACCCAAAGACAAGACAGTCACATCAAATGTAATTTCAATGCAGTTCGGTGACTTCCCTCCCTTAATGGTAGAAAGTGGGATTGTTCCTATCCCCAAAGCAACTCTCGAAGTTGTAAACATCCCACCAGCACAGAATGACGGACTTGTTCCTGTCACAACTAAGAAGGGAGAGATCATGTGGATTCACCCGGATTTAATGACGGAGTTTGAAACGTCTTCCTCTTCTCCTCGGAAGACTCCATCATCTAAAAAGAAGCTCGGGAAGACTAAGTCATGCAATGTGACTTCTAGTTTCACACTCGATTTTTATCTAACCTCTACTTTTATCTCAGCAGGAAATTCACTCCCTACAGAGATAAAATCTGTACCTCAATTTGAAGATAGGTACAAGCCTGCTTTTCATCTATACAGTTCACAATCTCGTGAATTGATGGCGAAGATGGGTTATGATCTAGCCACTGCTCTTGGTTTGAACTCAGGTAAAGGACTCCGAGCACCTTTAGCCATCACTATGAGGCATAATCAATCTCGTGTTGGCCTTGGTTTCTGGAATGAAGCTCTCATCAAACATAAAAGAACCAAGAGCAAGATAAAGAATTACAACATGGTTTCCATAGACCCTGAACCAGAATCTGAAGTTGAAGTTCATGCTGGAACTCGGTCAGGAAAAATATATTTGAAAGATTATGCTGAAATTCCTGAAGAAACTTCTGACGTCCTTCCGGTTACAGCTCCAACACCAGTCTCTACTGAAGAGCCTTTAAATGTTCCTGTTGAGATAGTTCCTTCTAAACCAACAGCAGCTGACAAAGGCAAACAACAAGTCCGCTTCGACAAACCATTGAAGAAGTCATCTCCTACAGGACTTGAAAAGCCTTATAATTTTGATATATTGGCTCAACTAGCCAATACCCCAGCTAAATTATCAATCTTCGAGCTCTTACGCCTCTCTAAAGAGACTCGAGAAACTCTAAGTGAAGCCATGCTGCAAGCAGAAACCTGCCTAACTCTTCTCAAGAAATTTGAAACAGAACCTGTTTCTCATTGCCATAATGTATTGGAATTTATTCCAAACATTACCTTTACGCAGGACGATATGCTGCTAGAGGATAATTGACATGACCGTCCTTTATATCATACATGATATATTGATTCTATGAAGGTTGATCGTCTCCTGATTGATCCAGGATCTACTCTCAGTATTATGCCAAAAGCTATGCTAGATGCACTGAAGATACCTGTGCATAGTCTTTCCAGCACTATCACTACCATCTTGGGATTCAATCAAGGAAAAAGTGAGCCTCTGGGCAAGATTCGCCTCAAATTTCAAATAGGCGATCTTCGCACTAAAGTTACTTTTTACATCATCGACAATCATGGTTGCTCATATAATGCTTTGTTGGGGAGACCATTCTTGCATGAACATAATGTCGTTCCTTCGACTCTTCATCAGTGTTTCAAATATGTTGATGATAATGGAGAAGTTCAAAAGGAGGTTGCAGATCTCTATCCATTCAAAGGAGTTGAAGCTTACTTCAATGACGCTCGCATGTACAAAGATGAATACTCAAAAGTCTTACAAGCTATGGATAATGATGATGAGATATCAAAAGTCGACACTTTTGATATTCCTGTAAAAGGGCGTATCACTCCTCCGCAGTCTGTTAAATCATCTGAAGAAGGTTCACTGATAATTCCTGTCAGTGGACGTACTACTTCATCACCTGCCCAGGCTCCACAAGGCTCACTGATAATTCCTGTCAGTGGACGTACTACTTCATCTTCCCAAGCTCCACAAAGTTCACTAATAATTCCTGTCAGTGGACGTACCACTCCCCCTTCATCTTCTCAGGCTAGACCAGATACTCTAGTCATTCCAGTCAGTGGACGTACTACTTATCCACGATCTTTTTCAAGGGAGCTCACCTCTTCTGAGCCTTTTGTTATCGATCTTAATCGAAACAAAACTTCTGATCGCTCTTCCTCTCCCCCTTTTGTCATTAATTTGACTAAGTCTGATAAGGCTCAGCCTTCTGTTGTAAATACAGTATTTAATATTAATGAAGCATCTCCTTTGCAGTATATTGATGTCTGTAATCATGTACAAAGTTATTTACAATTGCTAGATAGCTTAGAGTCACTAACTATAGGGGTTGTTCAAACTCTTCATACAGACGTATCATTGGAATCCATACAAAAATCATACTTCGTGGTTCCTGCTAGAAAGAAGGGAAAAAATCCAATCTTCTTTTATAAAGGACCTCAAAATCCTCCTAACTTGAAAGAAGATGACACAAACGACGATACTGGAAGGTTACAACTGCGTCGCTACAGTCAACAATCCAAAAATATCATTAAGAATATGGGTTATAACTTTAGAACCAGTCTCAATAATGGAAAAGGAAGAAGAATGCCTGTTCAAATTCCTCCATTAAAATACGGAAAGACAAAATGTGGTTTAGGTTACATTGCTCCTACTTCTTTTATCAACATCGTCCATGAAGATTCAAAATCCGATGAAGATGAACGATCTGAATCTTCCGATTCCCTTTCTTGGGATTCTGACACGAGTATTGGCGATCTCCATCGTTCTATTCTCTCCATCAATATGGTCTCCGTTGGTGGCCCGCAAGAAAATGATGAAGATGAGGATGATTTTGAAATATCACCCGAATCGGAACAATGGACTCAAAGATTAGATAATCAATGGGAATTCAGGTTCGAGCAGAGGGAACCTCCTACTGAAGATAAACTGATCCAAATTGATGTTGGTGAAGAAGGGTCCCCTAAACCAATATTCATCAGTGAAAGTCTTTCAGAAACAGATAAGCAAGACATGATCAAGCTTATTCGTGATTATATCGATGTCTTTGCCTGGAGTTACGAAGATATGCCAGGACTAGATCCGAAGATTGCAATGCACAAACTCAATATCATGCCAAATGCTAAACCGGTCAAACAACAACAGCGACGATTTCGTCCAGACATCATGGATGCAATTGAAGCTGAAGTTAACAAGCTTATGGCTTCTGGATTTATTCGAGAGGAACAACATCCTGAATGGGTGGCTAACATCGTTCCTGTCCTTAAAAAGACTGGCAAGATCCGAGTCTGTATAGACTTTCGCGATCTCAATGCGGCTTGTCCTAAAGATGAGTTTCCTCTTCCAATTACTGATGTCATGATCGATAACACATGTGGTTTCGAACGAATGTTATTTATGGATGGGTATTCGGGATACAACCAGATCAAAATGTTTTCAGATGATGAAAAACACACTTCCTTCAGAACGCCGATCGGTACATACTGTTATACAGTGATGCCGCTTGGTCTCAAGAATGCAGGGGCAACATATCAGCGAACAATGAGCACTATATTCCGCGAACATCTCCGGAAAATAGTCGAATACTATGTTGATGATATTGCGGTCAAAAGTCGACGAAAGAAGGATCATATCCAAGATTTGAAGACTATCTTTGATTTAATGCGTCAGCATCAACTTAAAATGAACCCTACTAAGTCCTTCCTGGGCGTCTCTAGTGGTAAATTTCTCGGCTTCGTCATTACCGCTAAAGGTATACACGTGGATCCCGAGAAGATCAAAGTCATTCAAGAGATGCATCCTCCACGTACCTTAAAAGAGCTACGAGGATTTCAAGGAAGAATTGCTTATATCAGGAGATTCATTTCCAACTTATCAGGACGCTGCAGACCATTCAACAAACTTCTGAAGAAAGGTGTATCTTTCGTCTGGAACGAAGAATGTCAAAAAGCATTTGACGATATTAAACAGTATCTCATGAACCCTCCAGTTTTGGTACCTCCCGTCTCGGGAATACCATTCCTTCTATATGTTCGAGCCATGGATCATTCTCTTGGTGCATTACTCGCCCAAAAAAATAAAGATGGCCATGAACAGGCTATTTATTATCTCAGTCGCACAATGACAGGTGCTGAACCGCGTTATTCTCCAATCGAGAAAGAATGCTTAGCATTAATATTTGCTGTTCAGAAAACGCGACATTATATTATCGGTCAAACGATTCACGTCATTTTCAGAGTGAATCCCATCAGGATTATGATGAAGAAACCTGGTATTCCAACTCCAGACTAGCTAATTGGGGAATCTTGTTAGCTCAATACGATATGTATTATATTCCTCAGAAGTCAGTTAAAGGACAGGCTCTTGTTGATTTTCTGGCAGCTCATGCAGTTCCAGAAGATTCTAAATTATATGATGAGATTCCTGATGAAGTCTTGGATTCAAATCTGATTTCTGAAGAAATTCCTACCTGGCGTCTATTATTTGATGGAGCTTCTAGAATAGGTCCTAACGGCGATATTGTCGCTGGAGTTGGAATTATTCTTGTATCCCCAGAAGGATTAACTATTCAGAGGGCTTATTCTCTAGATCAATCATGTTCAAACAATGTAGCCGAATACAATGCATTACTCATCGGCCTTCAACTTGCTAAACATCTAGATATTCAATATTTGGAAGTTTATGGAGACTCCAAGCTTATCATCAATCAGAACGTATGAAGTTCGTCATCAGGATTTGATACCTTATCATCGAGCAGCACTCTCTATGGCCTCATCTTTTGAAGGTTTCTTTATTGAACATGTTCGACGAGCCTATAATGCAGAAGCTGATGCTTTAGCTAATCTTGCTGCTGTATTAGCTATACCAATCAGACGTTAGCAAGTGATAGTGGTTTATAACCGAGAACTATTCTGTGTTGAGAATAATTTGGCCTTGGCTTTTCCCTATAAACTAGACAAAGATTCTCTCAACCTTAATGCTGGATTAAAGTTTGACAAAATGTCCTCGTCTTCTTCCGATTCTACTATGGAATATGTCTTTTCTAATGAAACAGAAGCCATAACTGAAGACTGGAGACGCCCGTTTCTAGACTTTGTTTTGTATGACATACTTCCTGATAATCCAAGTGAAGCAGCGTCTATCCGGCGTCGATCTCTCAGATGCTATTATAATCATACGACGAAAACATTATATCGTCGGTCTTACGACGGTCTTCTCCTCCGATGCATTGCTGGTGAAGAAGCACAACAGATAATCCGTGAAGCACATGATGGTGTTTGCGGAGCTCATCAACCAGGTCCTAAACTTCAAGATCGTATCCGACGTATGGGTTATTATTGGCCCACGATGGTGGCTGACGCTATTCAATATGCTCGAAAATGTAAAGCCTGTCAAATTCATGCAGACTTTATCCATCAACCGTCAGAGTTCTTACACCCAACAGCGGCATCATGGCCCTTTGAAACTTGGGGCATGGACGTCATTGGTCCTATCAACCCACCATCATCAAGAGGACATCGGTTTATTCTAGCAATAACTGATTACTTTTCCAAATGGGCTGAAGCAATCCCGTTATCTGAAGTTAAAACTTCTAGTGTTATCAACTTCGTCAAACATCATGTTATCTATCGATTTGGTGTTCCTCGGCGTATTATCCATGATAACAGACCGCAGTTCGTCAGTCAGAAATTTACTCGATTTTGCGATGATCATCGGATTAATAATCTAGCTTCTACAGCATATAATCCAGCAGCTAATGGATTGGCAGAAGCTTTCAATAAAACAATCATCAAACTCTTGAAAAAGTTCGTTTCTTCCAACAAACGCAACTGGAGCGAGAAGCTTGGTGAATGTTTATGGGCCTACCGCACCACAGTTCGCAATGCGACCGGATGTACACCTTTCTCTTTAGTATATGGGTGTGAAGCTGTTCTTTCCCTCGAGATCCAGATTCCTTCTCTGAGAATTGCAATCTCCAATGAACTTACAACAGAAAACAATGATCGTCTTCGACTTCAAAAATTGGAAGCTCTAGATGAAAAATGATTGTATGCTCAACAAAATATCGAGTTTTATCAGGCCCGAATCTCAAAAGCTTTTAACCGGAAAGTCAAAGTCAGAGCATATCAGAAGGGAGAACTGGTCCTTACTGTCAGACGTCCTATGACCATGACACATATGAGTAAAGGCAAATTTGATGCGAAATGGGAAGGCCCATTCATAGTAAACAAAGTCTTCTCTAACGGAGCATACCAGCTTGCCTCTATGGATGGAAAAGTCATGATGATGCCTATCAATGGCAAATTCTTAAAAAAATATTATGTATAATATTTTCATCATTCCCCAGTAAATATAAAATTCTTCTCTACAAAAGTTATCTCGATATCGTTATCCCCAGAGGAAACTGATATTCCACCATGTATCATCTTCCCAGAGAATTTGATATTTTGTTTATTAGATCCCCACTGGTTTTAATAAAGATCTTGAATAGAAAATCATGTCCATATTACCTCTGAATTTTCTATCTCAGTATTCTATCTCGTCTTTTGATTTCCGAATCCAAAGATCATGGAAAATAGAATCTAAAGATATCTTTATATCTGAATTCTGTTTTCTCTAATCAGTATTAAACTAAAAATCTTTGGTTTAATATCATGATAGAGTTGCAAAGTTTATTTGTATATTCTATTCTATTGAAATATGTCATGTATTATTTACCTCTGAACATATTTTCTACAAAAATATCATCCACAAAATTGAAATCAAGCCAAGATGTTCATTTCTTTAATCAGAATCAAAATATTGATTACAATTGGACTTCCAAAACTTCAGTACATAAAAAATATAAAAGAACTATTTAGGAGGAGTAATGATCTCCTGAATACGAACGATTACATTATTCATCTTTTCATCATGAGCTTTCTTGATTCGCTCTGCTGTTTCTGCTCCAATCATCCGTTGGTCATATTCTACAATAATAGAGCTACGACGATTGGTCTCCTCAATCTGATTGGTTTGCATCAATTCTCGCTCCTGCTGTAAAACTTGACAGCGTTCAGCTGCAGATTTACGATCAGTAGCAATCTTTGATTGTTCTGTTTCCACAGAGGCAATTTGCTCCTGAATACGAGCTAGCTCTTCCCTCAGCTTTCTAAGTTCTTCAGCTTTTGATGCTTCATTTTGCTCTAGGCGTTCCATATTCTGACGAGTATTTATTATTTTTTCGTCTTTCGCCATTAGCTCTTTGGAAGACTGAGCAAGGAATTCTGTCAGAGCAATGTGCTGAGCTTGAGCTTCATTCTCCAATTGAGCAATCTCAGCCGCAGTCAGAGAATTAATATCTTCCTTTTTAATCTCCCAATATTTTTGGATGTTGGCTTCTAAATCATTCAAGAGATGTTCAAAGAAGACACATTGAGCCTCATAACCAGATTGTCTCAAGGCTGAACGTGGGAAACTAGTCGCCTCTCGAAGACTCGAAAAGGGCATAGTCTCATCTTTCATGAGTCGCCTCGAATATGTATCCAGATATGTATAAATAATATCTGAATACATCCCCATGACTTTTGCTATCCCTGTGTCAAAACTGGGAGTCGCTGCAATAATAGGGGAAGGAGCAGGAGGAGCTTCTATTCTTGGAGCTGAAGTTAGTGCCTTTGGAGAACTCGGCAGATGTGAACTCCCCTCACCCACATCAGTTTGAACAAGTGGGGCTTGAGTAGAACTCATAGCCGGTGCAGTTCCTACAGCTGTTGGAATAAAAGAAGCATGATCAAAATTAAACGACAATAAAGTCGAGACAAAACAAAATTTTGATAAATAAAATATTACCTGGAGCTGGTTCATATTCACTTTCCTTCGGATCATTTAGCCCGGCTCTTAGTCTGTTCAAGGTACTTTCTGACACGGGATTTATTTCACTGCTTCCCGCCCCAGAAGTACTCAGAATTTGAACTTCAATTTCCAGATGCCTCTCCGGCTCTAGTGTCAACCCTGAGTGTTGACCAATGGTCTTCAGTGCATCAATTGGTGTTTTAGACGGTGATTCATCGTCTATCTCCATGTCTTCTTCTCCAGAAGAATGAGACGACGGTTCATAGTCAACTTGTTCGCTCTCTGAAGCTTCAACAATTGGATTGAGAGGAGTGGCTTCCTTTACTGATTCTCCTAAAATCAGTAAGTCATTAGCCGTTTCAGTCTGATGCTCGGCCTCTACCGCAGGTTGACTAATTTCCTGCGCATCATCGGCCATTGGTGGAACTGAGCCTATATCAGAAGGCCTAGAAGACCCAGCAGTTTCAGGAATCTCTTCTTCTTCTGTTTTTACAAAAAAATCAAAAGCAGCTTGCTTTTCTGCGGCCAATCGCATAGCACGATCGGTGGGACTCTCTGTATCCAGACAAATTACGGATTTAGTTTTTGAAACTATTACTTTCCTTCCTATTCTTTTGGTTAAAGGAACAGTAGGATAATTGTCTATTGGATCACTACCTGCTTCATCAACATCTCTGACTCGTTCAGAAACAGGAGAATTCTCGGGAATAGTAATTCCTCCGCGACTTCGAGTCTCTGCTCGAGTAGCTCTTTTTGCGGCAGGACCCGCAGCACCTTTACTCCTCTTCCTCTTCGGGGTATTATCAATAGATATACTTTCTTCAGCACTCCCGATAGGCACATGCAATGGTTGATGAAGGTCATCAGAGAAGAAAGTTTTCAAAACATCATCATCAACTTCATCTGTGGCCAGAGGATCTTCTTTGTCGTGACAATCCCTAGGCAAGGCGGATTTGGTTGATTTCTTTTCAACATGAATAAAGCTTTTACCTAAGATGCTAAATTTTTCATCAAAGGTATTAGCTGATACATAAAATCTGGCATAGGACGCCAATATCTTAGCTCCTCTCCGATAGTTGACCGGATCTGGCATAGAAAAGGTAGCCCCTGTACCTTTGGCAATATAATATAGCCAAGCTCTGGCACCATCAACCAACCCGCCTTGATGAGCAAAACACGTCGTTGCATTGCCCACATGCAACTGATCATAACCAAATTGACGAGCAAATCTGCTCGGAAGATATGGCTCTAGATATGTGATGTTGTCACAGCGGCAAATTAAATGAGATGGCCTGATTCTCTTTAGCCATTCATGTTGGACATCATCCAACTCATTAGCACCAACGCCGTCAATCAATCTCCCGGGCATGGTCTCATAACCAATAGGTGGAGAAACACAGGTGAAGCTCCATAGTTCTCCCCTGTTCAAGATGGTTCTGTAATCGGTTAAAGTGTCATATCTCCATTTCGGTATGTACTTGTACCTTTCAAGGAAAGTATCATCTGGCCTAGCCATCCCAGCACTCATCAGAGATTCAAAATGTAGAAGTAGCCATCCAAATAAGTATGTAAAGGGCATTTCTACCCGAGGAAAGGACGTCAGGCTCTTCCGTGCCAATTCGAACATCCTATCTGTGTATGCCCTTAATCCGGCATTCAGACGGCAGGTCATTGCCGTTAATAGATCCATCTTATACCCAAAAACCAGACGGACTGCTGCAAAAACGACTCCTCTGTGCATCCTGTCTGCCGAACAGGTGCCAGGAACTACGAATTTCCTCAGCCAAAGAGATATGAATCCGGCCAGATGACCTTCAGCGGACAATTCTCGGCCACCCTGCTTAATATAGGTCTCTAACCTATTACTGGCTTTGTAGGTATCTATATCTTCTTCGACAATAATGTCGTCATGATTTGTCTCCCGGATTAATCTGTTAATCTCGACTTGACTCAAAGGTTTAAATTCACCGACATACTGCTCGGTCTTTTTCTTCTTTTGAACTTCGTCAGTACGGCCTTGAAACAAATAAGCCATCCACTTCGAAGAATAACAATTGGAGTCCCCCTCTCCACCTTGTCCCTTATAAAAGCTTTACAGATGCTGTAATGACACATTAGTTCTTCAAATACATAAAGAATTAGTGGGTTGGCTGCAGAAATCTTATTCATTTCATCAACAAAAGGGATATATTCTTCATATGGCAAATCTGCTGTTGGTAGCTGAGATATATATGCCATTTCATGAAGGGCGAATCCCATCTCGCCCTTTGGGGTCATGAAGGTGCCGGTCCGATAGTTATATCTCTCCGCTAATGCCAAAAACAGATCCGGGTTTGGTTTGAAACCATAAGCAGTACACTTAATGGCATCATATAAACCTATCGCCTTTAACTGTGCACCAAAGTTCTGCAAAATCCATCTCACTAGAGCAGTCCATCTAATGTTCTCTAGATTTACTAGACCAGTCAGCCCCATTGACTGTTTTGGGTAGATGGCATTCTTTAATTGAGCAAATTCGTTGGCAAAAATTGGGACTCTGACTGGCTTCGACAGTGCCGAGTCCTCAGGAGGGATGGTGGCAGGTAACAGTCCTCGCAGGGATGTGACATGTGGTTCAGTACCACTGCGGAACCTTCCTTGACGATATCCAATCCACCCAGCCTTAGCTTGTCGAGATGGAGTAATATCCCACTTCATCTGTCTTTGCTGGCCCGAATGGAATAAACGGGCTATGTTGATACTCTTTGTCAAACCAGTCAAATACATAGGCTGATTTACATCACCATCCCTATAGTAACTGTATGATACTTTGTCCAGAGCAGGCTGGGAGTTCATATCAATAGCATCTCCAAAAAGGAATACTGGCTTCAAATGGGCAACACCATCTACACTCTGTAACGACAGTCCACTCATCAGGTTCAGCAAAGTATCATCTTCTTGATTGGTCAACAGAGCTATTCTTGTGGAAGGTCCGTCAAATTGGGGAAAACGAACATGTGATAGATCACTTCTATAATTATTTCCCATACTTCCTTCAAATTCTGCTTCCTGAGCCAGAATATCCACTGCAAATGAAGAATAAAGTATTAAAAATCTTCAATGTCAAGAGATGATAAAGTTTAACATACGCTCAGTTTTTACTAAGCGTACAGCTCAACATACGCTCAGTTTTTACTAAGCGTACAGCTCAACATACGCTCAGTTTTTACTAAGCGTACAACTCAACATACGCTCAGTTTTACTAAGCGTATAGCTCAACTTATGCTCAGTTTTACTAAGCGTATGGCAGACTCAAGGTTCAGCATACGCTCAATTTTCTTTAAGCGTATGGCAGACTCAAGGTTCAGCATACGCTCAATTTTCTTTAAGCGTATGGTAGACTCAAGGTTCAGTATACGCTCAGTTTTCTTTAAGCGTATGGCAGACTCAAAGTTCAGTATATGCTCAGTTTATCTTAAGTGAATGATTTATAAAGTTCAGTTTATGATCAGTTTGAGCGTATCAGCGTATGGTTGACAAGATGATCATCAAAAATTTACGCTAACACAGGAGTTGGCGTATCTCAATGAGACAAATTGCCATAGCATATTCTTTTAAGATAGTGTATTTTGATATCTCTATCAAAAATATGCGTATCTTACAGATATACGCTCCAAACATATTTTTCGTAAAAACGAAAAACATGGAATACGGCTAAACCCTAAAAAGGGAAGCGTATTTGCTGACGTATTGACCCTAAAGAGGGATACGTTTTCTGAGTTTTGTTCTAACCAGAGCCCTAAAAAGGGAATAGTTATTTGTTCATCATCTTCGTCCTCACCATAAAGAGGTTTCAATGGCCGTTCACTGCGTGAAACACGCTGACTGGCCGTCTTCTTGGTGGTGGCAGTATCGACGACAGGATGAGATGACTCTTCAGGGGTTTCCCCTTTCCTTTCGCAGCAGCATCAACCTTGGGTGCCATTAATGGAGATGGAGTTGAAGACGAAGAAGAAGAAGAAAGATCTTGAGTTTTTGAAAGCTCTTTTCTCTCTCGAAGGCAAAAGCTGTGGTAAAGAAATAAAATAGGTTTTGGAAGACCTATTTATAGAAGAAAGAAAGAAGTTCAAACGGCAGATATTCTTTAAACAAAATCCCTAAAGATTTGCACTGATATTGAGGAAGATAAACAAACTCATGCCAGCGTGTCAGGACTTATTCTCACTTTAAAGTTCAAAGTAATTTCGAACTTTTAAAATTCATAAAGTTCGAAAACTTTGAAGGAGGTCTTGTAGGGTGTGAAAATTATGACACGCTGACATAAGACTCAGTCCAAGTCATACGCTCAAAGCCATACGCTCAGTCCAAGTTATACGCTCGAGGCCATACGCTCAGTCAAGGCCATACGCTCATCCAAAGGCCGTACGCTCAGTGAATATTTTATTATTTTCTGAGATGACAGCATAGCATATATTTAATAAAGGATGAATCTGACACTTCGTCTTTCGTGCAAAGACAGCTGTCCAATGAAGACTAGCCGTCGTATAGGTTTTCGAAGAGTCGGTTTTGTCTTTTACGAGGACAGCTCAGCATCTCTCATAAATGTAAAAGCCATCATTACTGTCAATTTTGACAGTCTGTCAGCCATCATATCCGCAGTCACGACGCTCGAGAAGATTTTGTCAGTTATCAGAAGATATGGTGTATCAAAGAAGATTGATGATGGCCACGTGTCTACTTATTCAAACATGCCACGTGTCTACTTATTCAAACATACGACTCCTTCCAAATTAAGTGAGCGTATGGATCTCATACGACTCCTTCCAACCAAGTGAGCGTATAGATTCCATACGGCTCCTTGCCAACCAAGTGAGCGTATGGATCTCATACGACTCCTTCCAACTAAGTGAGCGTATGGATCTCATACGACTCCTTCCAACTAAGTGAGCGTATGGACCCCATACGACTCCTTCCCAACCAAGTGAGCGTATGGATTCCATACGACTCCTTGTCAAGTGAGCATATAGTTTCCATACGACTCCCTGTTAATAATGTGAGCGTATCAGCTTTATATGGTTCTACGCTGTCCAAGTCAGCGTATGCAAGACATGTGCCTTCAAAAGCTAGCGTATGACTCTTCCTCTAAGGTAGTGTATCACAGCAGTTGTGTCCAGAATGATTTTCAACGTGCAGTTAACACACGTTCTCACGTGTCCTGCACTCAGTTATCCACTTCTTCAGAAGTTATGCAACATGGCATTCATGCCATCAATCTCTCCTGAATATGCTCCACTACTTTCAACCGCACGCTAATGTGACTCCATCAGAATTTGCCACGCGTCCCTGCAGTTATGCACACGTCAAGTAACTACCTGAGCGTATGCTTAAGGACAGTTATCCTGAACTCTATAAAAGAGAGTTTCTTCATCTTCATCAGACACTACAGTCAATTTCAGAGAGAACAGAGAGATTGCCCAGTTGCTGTCCAAGTTCTTCAAAGTTCGAGTTTTCTTCATCGCATCGTCCAAGGGATAAAGTAATCGTCTTCTAGATTAGATTCCTACAGTTGTAATTTTCTCAGATACAAAATAAATAAAGTGAATTTATTTATGGAAAACAAGCGTGCCTCGACTGACACAAAATCTCTGGCAGTGATTGCTTTTGTCAGTCACATTAAATGACAAGAAGCTCTTTTGGTACGCCAACTTGACGAAGGTTGAGTCTTGCTGAAGAAGATTTCGAAAATCATGCAATAGACGGCTGTGATCTCTCGAATTCTGTGCATACGTGGCATACGAAGAGACATTCTTCGACTGTTGTGATGTCAGTCATAATTACTCTCTGACAAATGATGAGCTGTCTCCCCAGCGTGATTTGTAAATATTGTCCTGATCAACTGAGCGTGACTTTTGACTCTGTCCTGATCAACTCAGCGTGACTATCATTTTTAAAGGCCTACAAGACCCCCTTTAAAGTTTTCGAAAAATTGAAAAGACTTCAAAATTTTTGAAATACTTTGAAAATAAGATGATAAAATGAAATCAGTCACGCTGAGATAACTTTAAAGAGATATTTATTCCTGAATGATTGGACTGTTGGGATTCTGTGCAGTTAAGATCCCGTATCAATCTCCTAAATCGAGGCAAATCATGATGGGCCGTTTGGAATTCTTCATAAGCCTATAAATAAGCCATAGATTACTTCTTTCTTTCTTTACTTGCATTTGAAAGAGAGAACCCACAGAATGGTGTAGAATGAAAATCCAAGATTTGTAATAGATTTCCATTATGATTTGTAAGAAAGTCTAAGAAAATGTAATAGACTTTTTGTGGTGAAATGAGAATGGAAATGATAATTCTTCTATGCTCAAAGATTTGTATTTGTGGATGAATTATAGACATGATAGATAATGAAATCTTCTTTTCTGTTTTAGAGTATATGATATTATCAGAGGTATTATGGACGTGATAATATGTAGGAACTCAAAAGAAAATAGATTGATTTCTATACAGAGGTCAAAAATGACAAATGAGCAAGTAGATTCGGAATTGATTCAGAGGTTATGAAAACGTGATCAATAACGAATCCCCACTTAATAAATTGATAGAAGATCATGAACGGACGAATAAATGAACGGATGAACCGTCAAGTATTAATGAATGTGTGAATCATCGGATGAACGCAATTAATGGATGGATGAACCGTCGGATGAACGTGACGTTTCATTATTTGTAGAACTTCTGCCTATAAATATAGCAGAAATCTGACAAGAACGAACACTTCTTCTTTCAAACATAAACATGTCGTCTGAAGAAGCATCCAAGAAAACTGGAATTGCCTCAAAAGTTCAGAAAGGCACTGAAGAACACCCTGCTGATTCAGTTCAATCGAAGAAGACGGAAGCAGGCGAAGGTTCGTCTGCACCCAAGCCACCAAAGGACATTCTGGATTTCCTGCTCTAACCAGGAAAGACTGAAGAAGAAGAAGCCATGAGGATGGCCGTTTGCAAGTTCCTCGTGGGTTATAGCAAGGAGGTTCTCGACTCTTTTGCTGATCACGTCTTCGAGAAGGACGGCAGTGGCCCACATCCAAATGTAGAAAAGGATGATAGTGAACTTCTTTAATATCATGTATCATCATTCATGATAAAAATAAAATAAAAATTTTATTTCTAAACATGAAACTGTCTGATGATTACAAGTATTTACATTTATACATAGTACTTTTTAAGGAATTTGCCATTAATAGGCATCAAAACTTTTCGACCATCCAATTCTGAGAGTTGATAAGCTCCATTTGAGAAAACTTTGCTCACAATATAGGGTCCTTCCCACTTTGCGTCAAATTTGCCCTTGCTCGTATGAGTCATAGTCATAGGACGTCTGACTGTTAGAACAAGTTCTCCTTTTTGATACGTCTAAATTCTGACTTTCTTATTAAAAGCTCTTGAAATTCTAGCTTGATAGAATTCAATATTCTGTTGAGCAGATAATCGCTTTTCATCCAGAGCTTCTAATTCTTGAAGTCGAAGACGATCATTATTTTCTGCAGTGAGTTCATTAGCGATTGCTATCCTTAAAGAAGGAATTTGAATCTCTAATGGAAGAACAGCTTCTCAACCATACACCAGAGAGAAGGGTGTACATTTAGTAGCATTACGAACTGTAGTGTGATAAGCCCACAAACATTTACCGAGCTTCTCACTCCAATTACGTTTGTTAGTAGAGACAAACTTCTTTAGGAGTTTGATGGTGGTCTTGTTGAAAGCTTCTGCTAATCCGTTAGCTGCCGGATTATATGCGGTAGAAGCCACATTGTTGATCCGGTGATCGTCACAGAATCGAGTAAACTTCTGACTGACGAACTGTGGTCCGTTATCATGAATAATGCGTCGAGGAACACCAAATCTGTAGATGACGTGGTGCTTAATAAAGCAAATGACATTGGACGTCTTAACTTCAGACAAAGGAATGGCTTCGGCCCATTTGGAAAAGTAATCGGTTATTGCAAGAATAAACTGATGACCCTTGGATGACGGCGGATTGATTGGACCAATAATGTCCATGCCCCAAGCTTCGAAGGGCCATGATGCTGCCGTCGGATGTAGAAATTCCGAAGGTTGATGAATAAAATCTGTATGAATTTGACAAGCTTTACACTTCTTTGCATATTCGATGGCGTCTGATACCATAGTAGGCCAATAATAACCCATACGTCGAATACGGTCTTGAAGTTTTGGTCCAGGCTGATGTGCTCCACAAATTCTATCATGTGCTTCACGAATAATTTGTTGAGCCTCGTCACCGGCAACACATCGGAGAAGTAAACCATGATAGGCTCGACGATATAAGGTCTTTGTTGTATGATTATAATAGAATCGGAATGATCGTCGTCTGATAGATGCTGCTTCACTCGGATCATCCGGAAGAATATCATACAATACAAAATCTAAGAAAGGAAGTCTCCAATCCGTATCCATATTTTGATTCTTGGCCGAATGACTGAAGATGAATTCCATGCTGGAATCAGATGAAGATGATAAAGATTTACGACTAAATCCAAATCCTCTTGTTGTGTTGACGTCATGAGATGTTGATTCTTCAATGTCAACTGGAAGTCCTAGGGTCAGGTTATTTTTAAGATGAAATAATTCTCGATTGCGAACAATAATCATTTGTTGTCGTCTAATTGGGATAGCCAATACCGCTGCAAGATTAGCTAGAGCATCAGCTTCTGTGTTACATGCTCGTCTAACATGTTTAATGAAGAATTCTTCAAACGAAGAAGCCATAATTATAGCTGATCTATGATAAGGAACCAGATCTTGATGGCGGACTTCATAAGTACCCCTTATCTGATTGACAATGAGTTTAGAGTCTCCGTACGCCTCCAAATGTTGAATATTTAGATGTTTAGCGAGTTGAAGACCAATGAGTAATGCATTGTACTCAGCTACATTGTTTGAACACGGCTGATCGAGAGAATAAGCTCTTTGGATAACAAGACCTTCTGGCGATACAAGAACGATTCCAACTCCAGCGACAATATCACCATTAGGACTTATCCTTGAAGCTCCATCAAAGAATAGACGCCAAGTAGGATCTTCTTCAGCAATTTGGTTTGAATCTAGGACTTCATCTAGAATTTCGTCATAGAGTTTTGAATTTTCTAGAATTGAATGAGCAGCCAGAAAATCAGCTAAAGCTTGTCCTTTGACTGACTTCTGAGGAATATAATGCATGTCATACTGAGCAAGTAGGATTCTCCAGTTAGCTAATCGAGAATTCAAAACACTGGGTTTCTTCATCATGATCCGTATAGGATTGATCCTGGAGATGACATGAATAGTCTGGCCAATAATATAATGTCGTGTCTTTTGAACAGCGAACATCAAGGCTAGATATTCTTTTTCGACCGATGAATATCGAGGTTCAGCTCCGGTCATAGTACGACTGAGATAGTAGATGGCTTGTTCATGACTATTTTGATTCTTTTGAGCGAGTAATGCACCCAATGAATGACTCATTGCTCGAGTATATAGAAGAAATGGAATTCCTGAAACGGGAGGTACCAATACTGGAGGGCTCATCAGATATTGTTTTATTTCATCGAATGCTTTCTGATATTCATCATTCCAGACAAAAGAAACACCTTTCTTCATAAGTTTGTTGAATAGTCTGCAGCGTCTTGATAAATTAGAGATGAATCTCCTGATATAAGCGATCCTTCCTTGAAATCCTCGTAGCTCTTTTAAGGTGCGTGGAGGACGCATCTCTTGGATGGCTTTGATCTTCTCGGGATCCACGTGTATACCTTTAGAGGTAATGACGAAGCCGAGAAATTTACCACTAGAGACGCCTAAGAAGGACTTAGTAGGGTTCATCTTTAATTGATGCTTACGCATTAGATCAAATATAGTCTTCAAATCTTTGATATGATCCTCCTTTTGTCGACTTTTGACTGCAATATCATCAACATAGCATTCGACTGTTTTTCGCAAATGTTCACGGAATATAGTGCTCATAGCTCGTTGATAAGTTGCTCCTGCATTCTTGAGACCGAATGGCATAACTGTATAACAGTATGTACCGATCGGCGTTCTGAAAGAAGTGTGCTTCTCGTCATCTGGAAATATTTTAATCTGATTGTATCCAGAATACCCATCCATGAATGACATCCGTTCAAATCCACAGGTATTATCAATCATGACATCAGTGATTGGTAGAGGGAATTCGTCTTTAGGGCATGCCGCATTGAGATCGCGGAAGTCTATGCATACTCTGACCTTGCCAGTCTTTTTAAGGACAGAAACTATGTCAGCCACCCAATCGGGATGTTGTTCCTCTCTAATAAACTCGGAGGTTATGAGTTTATTGACTTCAACTTCAATTGCATCCATAATGTCTGGACGAAATCGTCGCTGTTGTTGTTTGACCGGTTTAGCATTCGGCAAGATATTGAGCTTGTGAGTTGCAATTTGTGGATCAAGTCCTGGCATATCTTCATAACTCCAAGTGAAGACATCGATGTAGTCACGAATGAGTTTGATCATGTCTTGCTTATCATGTTCAGAAAGACTTTCACTGATGAATATTGGTTTGGGAGATCCCTCTTCACCAACATCTATTTGAACAAGTTTGTCTTCAGTCGGAGGTTCTTTTTGCTCGAAATGGAACTCCCATTGATTATCTAATCTTTGGGCCCATTGTTCCGATTCAGGTGAGATTTCAAACTCTTCTTCGTCTTCATCACTTTCTTCAGAATGGTCAATGGAAACCATGTTGGAAGACAGAAGGTTGCAGTAGAAGTCACCGATACTCGTATCGGAATCCCAAGAAATGGTACTAGAAGAATCAGATCTCTTATCTTCGTCAGACTCGGGATCTTCATGGATAATATTGATAAAAGGAGTAGGGGCTATATAGCCCAGTCCGCATTTCGTCCTTCCATATTTCAGAGGAGGAATACGAACAGGCATTTTTCTTCCCTTTCCACTATTGAGGCCAGTCCTGAAGTCATAGCCCATATTTTTGATAATGTCTTTAGATTGCTGACTATAACGACGTAGTTGTAATCTTCCAGTATCATCATTTTTGTCTTCATCTTCTAAATCAGAAGGACTTTGGGGCCCTTTATAGAAGAATATTGGAATGTCTCCTGGCTTTCTGCTGGGAACTAGAAAGTATGAAGATTGTACAGGTTCTAGGAATACATCTGTATGAACAGTCTATACAACCCCTATGGTTATTGCGTTCAAGTCATCTAACAAATGTAAATAACTATGAACATAATTACACACATCAGCATACTGCAAAGATGGAGACTTTTCATTAAATATAAAAGCAGCAGTATTTACATTGGGAGAAGGCTGAGCCTTAGAGATTTTAGCCAAGTCAATGACTAAAGGGGGAGAAGAAGAACGAAAAGAAGCGTTGTTTCGATTAAGATCGATAACAAATGGCTCAGAAGAGGTGAGCTCCCTTGAAGTTTGAGATGGAAGAATAATCCGCCCTCCAACTGGAATTAGCAGAGTATCCGGAATGATGAAAGAACCTTCTTCAGAGAGTTTGGGAGATTGTTGCTGAATAGTTCGACCTTTAACAGGAATTATTAAGGTCTCACTTTGTGAATCATCTTTCTCCATAGCTTGTATAACCCTTGTATACTCTTCTTTGTACATTCGGGAATCATTAAAATAAGCTTCAACCCCATGAAAGGGATTTATATCAGCAACTTCTTTTTGTACTCTTCCATTGCTATCAATGTATTTAAAACACTGATAAAGAGTAGAAGGCACCACATTATTTTCATGAAGAAAGGGCCTCCCCAGAAGAAGATTATAGGATCCCACGATCTCGATCACATAGAAAGTGACTTTGGATCTGAAATCGCCTATCTGAAGCTTCAGATGAATCTTTCCCAAAGGCTCGCTTCGGCTTTGATTGAATCCCAGGATAGTAGTAACCGTCTTAGAGAGCTTGTGAAGAGGGATTTTTAGTTCATCCAACAGACTCTTTGGCATTATGCTTATAGCAGACCCTGGATCAATGAGGATACGATCTATCTTCATTGTGTCGATATAACCGGTGTAGTAGAGAGGCCGATCATGTCGATTATCCTCCAATAGCATGTCGTCTTGTGTAAAGGTGATATTTGGGATAATCTCCAATACACTGTTGCAATGTAAGTAAGTGGCAGGTTCTGCATCTGGCTTCTTCAATTGTGCAAGACAAGAGTCAGCTTGTAGAAGTGCTTCACTTAATGTCTCCCGAGTCTCTTTGGAAAGACGTAGAAGTTCAAAGAGGGACAATCTAGCTGGAGTATTAGCAAGCTGAGCTAAAATATCAAAATTATAAGGCTTCTGAAGTTCAAGAGGAGAGGACTTCTTGATTGGCTTATCAAACCGAGCCTGTTGTTTGCCTTTCTCCAGAGCTGTAGGCTTGGGAGGAACAGGTTCAGTGGGTGATTCTTCTTCAGGAGGAACATTAGAAGCATCTTTATCAGCTGGACCGATATCAAGAGGATCCTCAGGATTCTTGGAATAATCCTTTAGATAAGGTTTTCCCGTTCGAGTAGCACTAACAAGTGCTTCTTCTTTCTCTTTTGGCTCTGTGTCAGGAATAGATCCAAGAGAAGTCATATGACATGACTTAATCTTTCCAGCCTTCTTGGACTTTCGAGAAGTAGTCTTTTGAGGAGAAGGCGATTCAAAATCTGCCACTAGATCAGGATGGATCCACATGATTTCTCCAGTTTCCAAAGTGATTGGCACTAATCCTTCAGACTGTGGAGGAGGAAGATTCACTATGTCAAGAGTTGCCTTGGGAATAGGAACGATCCCACTTTCAAGAAGTTGAGGAGAGAAATCTCCGAATTGTATAGAGACGACGTTGGAAGTGACGGTCTTCTTTTTTGGAGTAAGAGAGATAGCTCCAGATTTAATCATTTCTTGGATCTTTCCTTTCAGTACATAACATGTACGAATTGTATGACCCAGCATTCTGTGATATAGGTAGTATTTGGGATGATCTGTTTTACCAGCTTCATCAGGTTTCTTGATCTCAGGTAATTGTATCTTATTACCTTTCAGCAGACATTCAAAGATACCAAGGACATCGTCGTCATCGAAAGAGTATTCTTCTTTGGGGCGAGGTATTCTTGGTTGTTGAGTTGTAGGAGAAGTTTGAACAGTTGATGCATCTTTGCTCTGAAGATTAACTTCAAGAGTTTCTTTTCCCTTGCGAGCATTATTTTTATTGTTAGTACCTTGACCTGTTTCTTTAAGAGTCATCTGCACTCCTAAACCTTTGAAGGTTTCAGCACTAATTTCTGCGGCCTTGGCACTAACTATGAAAGAAGGCCAGTCTTGGAATTGATTGGATCCTGTCCACATGCTGATGATTGGCAACAAGTTTGATTTGCATGTGTCGATGGTGACAGCATCAGGAGTTCCAAGAGGCATCTTCAGAGCTTCTCTTCGAAACCGTTCAATGTACTCTTCTGTAGTTTCATTATTTTTCTGCTTGATTCTAATAAGAGCAGACATAGTCATGTCATTGAGCCCTTCATAGAACCATTCAAGAAACATCTGTTTGAAACCAGAAAATGAGGTAATGCTCCCATCTGGGAGACTTCTATACCATTCATAAGCCGTTCCCTTGAGACATCCAACAAACACCCGAGTAAGGAGGGCGTCGCTTGGTTGCAGCTGATCAGTCATCACTTCAAAGTGATTAATGAACCGACTTGGAGAAGTGGTTCCATCATAGAATGAAATAGTAGGAGGCTTGTATTTAGGAGGATACGATACTTGCTTCCATTCTATCGGATAAGGTTGTTTGATGTCTAACCTTTGTAAACCATCTTTCTGTTTGAATGCCTCGAATTGAGTTTTGAGATTCCTCAATTCTTCATTAACAAATCCAGAAGATTGTGGAGTTGTAACTTGTAGAGAATAGTTGGGAGGAGGAACAGCATTGTAAGCACTACCCCCAGCTCCAGAAAGACTAGGGTTTGGTTGAGCTGGTCCAGGAGTATTGGATTGTACTGCTGGAGGAACTTATACTGGACTCATATTAGTGTCAGTTGGTATGGCATCTGGTACAGTCTGTCGATTTTGTATCTGTATTGCCATGAGTTCATACATCGACTTCATAGTATCAGCCATAGACTTCATTTGTTGTTCCAAAGAAGCAATTCTTTGATCTTGAGGAGTCAAGGAAGAAGAAGGTTCATCAGTATTCCCATCAACCATATAAGTCGTGACTGTACGAGGAATTATTGATGAACTGGTAGATGTTGTTTGTTCTGAATCATTGCTTTGTGCATCAAAGTCAATTATAGGAGAACTACCCCCAGTAGGAAGAGGTGGGAAGTTAGATTCTCCAAGAAATTCAGAATCATCTTCAGAGATCAAATTTCTTTGACTAGAGGCCAGGACTCTTGCTCTGGTATTTCTATATACTCCATCTGGACTATCAACTCTACCCCCAGCATCCCGAGAGGTCATATTGACAGAAGCAAACAAAGGCTCATCTTCATCAGGCATAGGTTCACATTGAATCCGATTGAAGACAGATTGTCGTTTTGTTTGACATCTGCATTGCATTGTGACTCTTGGCTGGAAGTCACATTCATGATCAACATGATCATGAGCCATTGATTGACATCTGCATTGAATTATGACTCTTGGATAGAAGTCACATTCAGCATGGTCCTTTGACACAGAATCACTTCTTCTCTTCTGTTGAAGATATTCTCGTAAATCTGTTTGTGAAGATTGAGGAGTATATTTCCTATTCTTGGGTCTTGATGGCTCTTGATTATATAGAGAATGATTAATATGAGCCACATAGTTTCTTGCATACTCTGTATCTGGATCTCTTATCCTTGTTTCCAACTGGTATGGTTTCTTAACACCAGAAGTGTTAATTTTTGTTCTTAGATCAGTTGGAGGTAACACATTGGTTTTGGAAACATGGAGTTTTCCTTCCATTGATCTGGATATTTGCAGAGAAGGAAGAGTTGAACCACCCCCTTGATTAGGAGTTGGTAACAGACCTTTTCTAGACAAATTCTGTGCCCAATTCGAAGAAGTCATAGAAGAAAATATTAAGGAATGTTTTTTCTTAGACTCATTCAAGTTTTGAGACATAAAATGTCCAGAAGGAAGAGTAGTCAAAAGACCATCTCCTTTTCTTTGACTAACAAAATTGTCAGTCAAAGCTGTTCCTGAAGTAAAAACTACAGGAGCAGAAGAAACAACTAAAGAGTTATTTCTTTTCGAAGGGACTTTGTATGGAAGACCACCCCCAGTTCTGGTAGAACTTGGCAAAGAAGAAGAGATAGCTAAAAAGCTATTCTTCTTAGATGAAATACACGCTGAAACAGGCTTGGTTAAAGAACCAGTGCTGTTGGCGTGACTTTTGACTTTGGAAATACACGCTGGAACAGATTTGGCTAAGGAGCCAGTATTGTTAGCGTGATTGTTGATTTTAGAATTACACACTGGAACAGACTTGGCTAAGGAACCAGTGCTGTCAGCGTGACTTTTGAGGTTGAAATTGTACGCTGGAACAGATTTGGCTAAGGAGCCAGTACTGTCAGCGTGACTTTCAACTTTGGAGACACACACTGGAACAGATTTGGCTAAGGAGCCAGTACTGTTAGCGTGATCTTTGATTGCTGTCATCTTCGAGCGCACAAGAGTGTGCGTGCTTGCAGTAGAGTTCTTGCCAGTGTTAGGAGCAGACACTGTGGCAGAGACTTCACCATTGGCTGCCAACTGATTCTTAGGGACATAGACAGAGTGTCCCTTCGACTTGGCAGTGATGATGGAGGTTGTAGTGGGCTTACCACTCTTAGCCCGCTGCATTTCTTCATAGGCGAGTTGATCGAATTGGATCGTCATCACCTTCTTCGTCGAGCCGATTGACGAAGTATCGCATTGAGTTGTTGCCATCTCAGAAGAGGAGATGGTTTTTCCCAGCAGAGTCACCAATTTGTTTTCCATAAATAATTTCTTTATTTATTGTGTATCTGGGAAAATTACAACTGTGGGAATCTGATCTAGAAGACGATCACTTTATCCCTTGGACTATGCGAAGAAGAAAAGCTCTCAAAATTTTGACAGTAGATAACTATGTATCTGTCCAATGAATGAGAAAAAGAACTCTATTTATAGAGTCAAAAATAATAACTGTTCATAGCCTGTGCTTAGTTGAAAATCATGCAGGATTTAACATACGCAAGGTTGTGAGCAGTTACTGGACGTTGCTGTAACTGTTGGACACATGGCAATCATGCATGAGTCGTGTGCAAGTTACAGGACACGCAGGCGAGAGATCAGTGGCATGGCTGCCACGTACTCCAATTTGATGAAATCCACGCAGACTTGTTGAAGACGAAATCCACGCAGACTCGGGGTAGAAAGCTTCAAAATCCACGCAAACTTGGGGCAAGAAGCTTCAGAATCCACGCAGACTTGGTGAAGACGAAATCCACGCAGACTCGGGGTAGAAAGCTTCAAAATCCACGCAAACTTGGGGCAAGAAGCTTCAGAATCCACGCAGACTTGATGAAGAAAACTTCAGAATCCACGCAGACTTGAGGAAAAAAACTTCAGAATCCACACAGATTTGAGTGAAAACTCAAAATACACGCAGACTTGGGATAGAACTGCCAGCTGTCTTGATTCAGCGTGCCTCGACTGACACAAAATCTCTGGCAGTGATTGCTTTTGTCAGTCACATTAAATGACAAGAAGCTCTTTTGGTACGCCAACTTGACGAAGGTTGAGTCTTGCTGAAGAAGATTTCGAAAATCACGCAATAGACGGCTATGATCTCTCGAATTCTGTGCATACGTGGCATACGAAGAGACATTCTTCGACTGTTGTGCTGTCAGTCATAATTACTCTCTGACAAATGATGAGCTGTCTCCCCAGCGTGATTTGTAAATATTGTTCTGATCAACTGAGCGTGACTTTTGACTCTGTCCTGATCAACTCAGCGTGACTGTCATTTTTAAAGGCCTACAATTTCTAGCATCAGTCCAACTGGACTGAGCACCACCCTCTAGTCCTTTTTGTTCTCCCAATCATCATTCCTTCACATATTCTCCTAACTAATCTATATATCAGTTAAACAACTGATATGCAACCTCAGTCCCTATCTGGACATAGAGCCCCAATAATCCCTCTCTTCACTGTCCTGCCCTCATCTCCTGTATCAGCCCAGAGACTGATAGCTGCACCCTACTCTCATGATGAGGTGAGGACATCCCCACACTCAAGTTAGATACCTGCACACTCATGTACACATATATCTCCATGTATCCCAATGCCAAATGCAACTGCTGCCAAATGCTTGTAGTAGCCCAAATGGCCCTGTCAAGGGGGCAGGATCCCCTGGATCCTGGTTCTCCTATGTGGGATACTTACTAAAATCCTAAATCTCATGATGCCTATCTCCTTTCATCTCTCTCTAATACCTGATACACTCGACCAAGTGATCCAAAAACTAAAACATGTACATATCAGATACCAACTGGTACCTTAAAATTTTTGACCACTAACCCCCAAAACACTCGACCACATGGTTTACTCCCACCCTCACAATCAAACCAATGGCCACTGCCTAAACCAAATCGAACCCTCATATCACACACTCTCATCTCACCCGATTTCAACTTACTGATACTCTCTGATACCTAAACCCAAACACAACTGAACTTAGCATACCTTAACTAGTTCTAAACCTCACACACACAACCAACACAGGTATGTCAAACCTCCACACCTATAGTTTGTCCTAAATGTGCCCAATGGACAAGGATCCTGGCCTGATGGCCAAAGTGCTGTTGTCTACTGCTAATGCAATGGTTGTTGTATTGAGCAATGTTATGCAAAGCTCTATAGGGCAGGGGCAATTTTGCTGCTATTGCAACAAGGGCCAGTGTAAGGACAAACTAAGCCAAACCTCTGCAGAGCAAGCAAGGCTTGCTGCCTAGTGAAAAAGCTAAGTGCTTTGCTGCACTTGGTATGGCAAATTGCCACTGCCACCTGCAAATGCAGTTGCTAAAAGGCAATTGCCAAACCCAGGCCTCAAACACTACTCACCCTATATGATACTCTAACCAAAACCAAACCAAAACTGATACTATTATCTAACCAATGCTAACATCCAACCTAACACTCTAACATCAAGATACTAACTCAAATGGCCAAGCTCAAAACTCTGCCCGAGCCAAGCCAATCCAGTCCAAACCAAATACAATTGCTTGAGCAATTGCAATGCCAAGGCAAACCCCATAACCAACCTAATGTTCACCACAGTGACTCCCATCCCTCTCTAAACTCCACACACACACTCCAAAACTCAGACTTCAACACACTGGAAATTTGCCAACTCCCTGAACCATTGGCACATTGCCAAGCCCCTCACTCACTCACTCCCTGAACCAAACCTATTCACTTTCTATTTGACACAGACACATACTCCTACACATCTCACATCATGGCACCCACACACATAGGCAAAACACCTAACCATTTATGCACTGACCACATGTATCAGTTATAGAACTGATACATAACATGTATGTGGAAAATACACACAACTGAAAGTATTGGCCTGGATCATAGTCCAAAGGGACTGAATAATGTGTGTTTTAAAGACTGAAAAATACTTGTGATATGGGGAGAACATTAGATGCCTAGGTGAACTGAACAAGAGAAAAAGAAGATTGGACATCAATGAAGACTGCAAGGACAGAATAAGGTATCTGAACCTAACAAGGGTGGACTTAACACAACTAAAGACTGAACTACCAACCTGATTACATGGGTTGGACAATGTACTTAAGGATTGGACATCCAAATGAACTGAGCAATAAAGGATTGGGGACTACTACATTGGTTCAGTGGACTGAACCAAATAGATACACCCTAGACTAATCAAAGGGACTAAAACATATATGTTAGACTGGGATTAAACATAAGGCAATGACTAAACTATTTGTGGCATGCAAGGACAGCTGTATAAGTGGAGGTACATGACTGTACCATTAATGCATATAAGCATATTCTTAACCTATTAATGCAGGGGATTGAGCTACAGAGGTTAAGGACAAATACTCAAGGTGATAGTCAGTAAACAGAAAATCCCAAGCTTGACCCAAATTGGATTGCACACAAGTGAAATGGACAAGACAGGGCAAAACACATGTGCTGATGGCAGTTCATGACAAGTGCAGTGTAAAAAGTGGTGTTTAGAGCTATATGGTGGTGCACAGATGCTAGGATATGCATGTAGAGTGATTAGGATGAAGAAAGAGCAAATGCAAAGCCAATTTACATACTGCACAACCAGGACAGTCCCAGAACAGTGAGCAATCACAGGCCGAGCCTCCCATTACATCAATAACCCGACCAAAACATAACTAAATCCTTAGACTATCATCCACATGCTTATATACATATGTATACACAACCATAGTTATAAATATAAGCATATATATATATATATATATATATATATATATATATATAACTGAAAACAGAATATAAATGGTCTCTTAGACATTTTAACAAGCACATAGAGGTCAAAATTCGTAGTCCTCCTAGGAGGGACACAAAACTCTATGAAACCATCACAAAAAGGCTCACTAGGACCTCAATACACTTCCTATGAGTCATGGGGTGGGTCTCCGATATGAATGCAAGGATTTAAACCATGGAAATACAAGTTTATGGAGTTATACCTATGTAGGAAGGAGCCTTCACAAATCTCCACAAAAATGGGAAAGATGGATGGAGAATGAGCCTTCAAACCTTGCTAGAGCCTTCTCCTAGCCTCTTTGAGCTCCCCCAAGCTTTTGCCCAACCAATGGAAGAAGGAGGAGGAAATTTGGGGAAGTTTGGAATAGAGGAAAGGATGGAAACCCTAAATTAATGGTGGCTGCCATTTGGGGTTAAATGGGGGTTAAATAGGCTCTAGACTAGCCCTAATCCTCTCATTACACTTAGTATTAAGTGGGTCCTTAAGTAGGCTAAGTGGTTTGGCTCTAATCAAGACTTGTGTTCAACCTAACCATGAATAGAGTCTAATTTATCAACTAGTTGGTCAAGTCAAAATAAATGAGGTCTACCATGACTAATGATTAATTTAGACTACTAATAATTACAACCATCATATTAAAAGAAGAAAAAAATAGACTCCATTTATGAAATGACAGAAATACCCTTGTTCTAGAAAAGTGGTAGTGATAAATCTCCCCCTTAGAAAATTTCGTCCTCGAAATTAAGATGGTCATACTTCTTCTAGGTTAAACCCCCAACAATCAAGGTCAAGAAAACTATATCTAAAATATACAAATTGTGGTCCTACTGGTCGTGATACTGCAGTCTTGATCATGGTCACTATACTATCTAGCACATCACAAAGTATCCTGACAGGTACTAATGGAATCATACAACAAGATGGAAAAGAAGGACGAAAAAGATGGACCTGCTATCCCATCACCTGCAGCATCGGTCTCCTCGACCGCCATCGCAAAAGCCCTGCCCCTCTGGTGTTGGACATGGTGCGGTGCCACAGGTGGCCTATCTCCACCTCTCTGGCCTTGCGCTCCACCAGATGGAGGTACATTAGGGCAATCCCTCATCTGGTGCGCAGCTGACCCACAAAATAGGCACACCTTCAGCCTCTTCCTGCAGATATCCCATGAATGACCAGGCTTCCTACAATAGTTGCAAAGAGAAGCCCGGTCTCCCTGCCTCTGCTGCTGAACCTGAGCTTCAGCTCGCTGAGGGTACTCCTTCTGAACGTGGGGACGCTTAGTCGGTCCCGCACTACTGCTAGCTCCAAGAACATCGATGTCCCTCTTCGGCTTAAGGCCGAAGTCCTCCTCTGATATCTGTGCCTCCATCAGTATCTGCTCGAAGGTTGCATCGCGTCGCCCGGAAGTACGAGTGCGAACCGCATGACCACAATAAGACTATTTTGTAAGATAGCAACCTCGCGCAAGGAAAACGTCCTTATCTAAAATCATTCTTGAGTTATGTAGTGTCCTGCTCCTCGCGGTCCACTATGTAATACCCACGGCTTACTGACTCAGCCTTGAACTGAGTATTTGGGGAAACAATTGCCGGTATCGATTGATCACAGACGGAATATAATGAACATTTCCAACTGATGGATCGACTTCTATTGAAATGAGTCCAATAGTTTTCATTGGATGTTTTCTTTCTGTGAAACCCACAATTTCAGGATTTACTGGATTTTTCGGATTTGATTGCACTTTGAAATTGATTGGATATATTTTTGTCAGTTAGGAAAATTGTATTTTTAAAATTAATCCTTGGATTTTTGATCGTCTGGTTGGACCTGTTCGAACCAAACCCAATATCGATTTGTTACGAAAACCAACTTTTAAACCTTCTTTTTATATATATTCATTTATTCATTTCTCTTCTTTATTCAAAGTAATATAAGACTTCATTTTTTCCTTATTAAAGGAAAGAATCCCTTTCCTTTCTACTTCCTCAGTCTCTCTCTCTCTCTCACCCGTTCATGCTGTCACGACTCCCTCCTCTTCCAAACCAAAGGCGATCCTTCGGCTCCCCTTTCCCGTGCGGCCGCCCCTTCCTCTCCCGTAACCCCAGCCCTCTTCCCCTATATAAAGCCTTCTCCCCTCCGCTTTCCCCTCATCCTTTCCTCAAACCCTAGCCCCAAACCCAAGCCCAATCCTGCAGCCGACCCCGAGCCCGCCTCTTTCTGGCGCGACGTCCTTCCTCCGCCTCCCACTCGGCCGCGCCATTCCGGCGACCCCCGGCACCGATCCACCCCGAGCAGCGACCCCCATCGCTGCTGTTTCGCGTGTCTGCCCCGCTCCGGTCGCCCCGTCCCCGATCCGGCCGCCTGTGCCCTGATCCGCTGTCTGCAGCACCTTGCGGGTCCCGATCCACTCCCCGTGGCCGTGTTTGTGCTATCCCAGCGCTGTCCGTGTGCTTCTGGACTTTTTTCGAGTTCGCGTAGATTTTTCTTTTTCCCTATTTTGCATCTGAGAGCTCTAGTCGAGCACCCGAGGTATATTTCCGTGGCCCCATATCCTTCCTATATTGTCGATGATGACGCGGTCCCGATCCCGCTATGGGATTCGGTTTTTGAATTATTGCGTTGGTGATTTCAAACTTTCTGAAATTTATTTCGAAAAAGTCTTTGGTTGGTTTGTTCTTGGTTTCTGTGGTTTCTCGGAATATTCGAGTTAAAGTTAGGATTTTTCCAAAACTATCTCGTTTTAGTTCTGTGACCATTCTTCTTAGAATAGTTCTGTGTTATTCGATTTTTTCTGAATTTTATTTCGGAAGGGTTCTGTGGTATTGGTTATATATTTGTGCTGTGATTATCAATTTTGGTTTTGGAATAAATATCCATATTTGGATTGGATATTTTTGGTTGGAGATTTGTGTTCCCTGGGTTGGGATAGTTATTTTGGTGTTGGTTAGTATCATCCCATGATTGGGTTATCCCAATTACAGAGGAGGTGCTGCCCAAATTTTCAGAAAATATTTTTTAAAAAAGGATTTCTATAAAGTTTCGAATAAATCTATTTTTTCCAAACTTCGGTCTTTGCAAAATAATTGGATTTGTTGGTTTTGTGGATTATGTATCACCTTCGGGCGACGACCGTATCGGTCTATGGGCCCTAGCGAAATGCAAACGAAACCGACATTTTCGGACGTTGAGGCATAAGCTAAAATACAACAGGATGTTTTATGACCAAGTCTGAGACGCCTATTTTTATAAATAATAATTAAATTATTATTTAGAGCTTGTTACTGGCCAAAAGTATTTTGGTGCAGGGCCTCGGCCTGCTGAATAGACTGCTTCCCGGTGTTCAGAGTTCACAAGCATTTTATTTAATTAATTTATGTATTAATTTGTAAGAGCATAAGCCCAGTTTTTATCTTTATTTATGTGGCCCTGTATTTGTGTAACATAGCTTTTTAACTTTATTTTCTGGTTTTGTTGGTTTTGTCGTAGACGCGTAAAATATTAAATGAATATTATTTTGATATATAAAATTTATAAGATTTTCTCACATTAGATAGATAGTAAAATTACAAGTTTGTAATTTAACAAATTCATGATTTCTCATTAAAAAGAAAGACTAGTTTTATATATATTATGAAAATACCAAGTTTTGCCAAATAACCTATAACTACCATTTTTTTAATAAAATATTAAATTGACTTTTACTTCGTAAATTAATAGTAGATCGCAACGATAAACGTGTTCCGATAGAATAATTTTAACAAACTTAAAACTTGATTAGGATCTTCTTTTAGAGATTGTAACTAGCACACCTAGATATGGTTCAATTATGATTCTAAGACGGGATTCTCAACTGTAGGATTTCGAGGACGAGTTTGACTTCCCCGGTACCGACTTCCAATCCAATCATAAACCAAGGCAAGTACGGTTATGTTTATTTGGCAATTTAGTAATTGTTATATTGCATGCTTAAACCACATTGCTACACGGAACTCTCTCCTAGAGTATTGATTGTTATTGATTATAGGATATTGGGAGATCAGTAGTGTAGTGTTTTATGACCAATACCTTCATATTGCATTGATTGTGCAAGCTTACCCCTCTTACATACGGGGATAAGCCGTATCGTATCACTAGGATACTATTGTACAACCCAAGCCGGTCATATACATTACCTATTCAAATCACATTGTTTTCAATTGTTGGAAAATATTGTTCAAGTATTTCAAAACTATTTAAGATTGCAAATTTCCATTATTATTTGAATTGTTAGATTTTCATAATTGTACTTTGCTCCTTTCCTGACTGGATCTCCCACCCCTAATAGGTAGCATTGATGAGGTTGAGCTATTATATAATAGCTATTATGATCCAGTGCTTTACCCTGCGGTGCTTCCAGAGTCCCACTTGGAGGATGTTGATCCCGAGGCTGATGAGCCGGCTATATAGACAGTTGTTGTTTATTTCTAGTTTTCTTTGTGTTGGAGTTGAACTCTTATTTCAGTATCTTATTATCAGTTGTATCTTTCTGTGTTGGACAAATTAAAGTTTTTAAATATTCGAAATATTAAAGTTGTGACAAATATTTAGTTGTTGTTGAGATTACCTGCAAGTGGAAACAGCTTACTGCCGCAGTCTCACAACGGTACAGGCTGGACATGATCCGATTCGACCCAACAATTTGAGATCGGGTCGTGACACTTTCGCTGCTTGGTTTTGATGAATACATTTTCGTGTTGGTTTTTGATGATTGGTTTTCATTGTTCGCTTTCATCGTATTTCGCATTCATTTCGAATCTTGAGAGAAAGAGACCAAAGTGTGCTAATCAGATGTTGGTGACAATGCAGGAGGACGTATAGGCGGTGCGTGATCGTTGCGTGAAGTCCCTAATTCTCTCGACTAAGATTCATCTTGGTGAGTTGCTTTAACCGGACTTGCATTTATCTGTACATCCTAAGAAAATGATTCTCGAGTCCATTCTTTTGTTGCGTTCCAGTGATCAACGATACCATAGTAACAAAACATAAGAGAAGATAAATGAATGAATCACATGTAAATTGGAACTGTCGCTTGCTTGCTTCAATATCAATTGTATGCTCTTATGATTTTCCTAAAAAGTGATAGCTCGGTATGGGAAACACGACTTGACCGTGCACAGAAAATAAGAAGAAGATAAAAATGTTTACAAGTTGCTCGACTGGTGCATAGTAGTTTTATTTGATAGCTGCATTCGCATTGGTCTAGACAACTTGTGCACAAAGTAGTAATCTCTTGACCGGTTCTGGGGGCGTCCAAAATCGATCGGCCTAGGAGAGAACAGGACACCTGGGGCTATGTCACGACCCGTACCCTTATGAGGGGCACGAGCACGTGGGTACGTCGAGCCTACGCCGCAGTATCGACGGTAGAACGCTGTATATAGGGTCTGTAAATACTACGACTAAAACAGATAAAGGTACCTGTACAGTATATACACTCCGAATGGAGGTGACATAGCAATACAGTCTCAATCACAGAATAAAACTAAGGTAGATAGCACAGAAGGAAACATATGATAGATGAGATAGAAAATAAGTCCAGTGTCCAACACAAGCCCAGATATATACAACATCATAGGGTCTCAAAATATAACATAGAAGCTACAGTCTGATAATGCTAGCTGGATCGCAGTCCAGTCAAACCTAGCTAATCTACACTACTCTGGGAGTACAAAGTCTAGTGGCTCTACTATAAGGCCACGGTCCTGGACTACTCCATCTAGCTCGAGCCCATAATAGGTCGAACAGTCCGCCTCAGAGTCATCTGTAATATATCATAACGGTATCCTGTCAGGAAAATGAGCAAGTACAAGCACTAACAGCAGTTCCATGTGAATTGACAAATTCTATAAGAGACAGTATAATGAACTACAAGACAAAGATATATAAAAACTTGGGAACCGTTCAGAAGCTGAGCTACAACCCTTAAACCAAACAAGGACCGGGGTTGTAACCATTCTCCCGAGCAGAACTTAGTCTCCAATCAAGGTACAATATAAAGACATGTAGAATATGTGAGTAACTGAATATCATAGCATGGTGAGAAAGTACTGAATATAGAACAGAACGGGATATATGATAAGATAAGTAAATATAAAATGTGCCTTGAATTATTAGAGCGTTATGTGATCGGCAAGGGAATCATGGTAGGGTTATCCACTTGGCCCGGTAATCCGCGGTGACCTCAACGGAAAGTCATGCCGGCCAACCTGGACAACATGGACATGGAGGTATCTGCTACACTCTACGTGAGGTGAGAGTGGCACAAGCAAAATAGTGACATGAGACTTTGATCACATAACCCCTAATAATTCCCCATCCCCGAGTAGTATAATGGACCTGGATATGACACGTCATGACACGGGATTCCCTAAGAGGATAGCTACTCCCTCTCAAGAATTGGTGTCTATACAAGTACAGGGAACAAGACAGGAAATATATATATATACCAAGAAAATCCAGGAACAACATCTCATGTCATGATGCAACGTATACTAATCCGTGAACTATCGTGACTGGAATCGAGTAAGACACTACAACTGAATCGGATATAGCAGATATCAAGACAATAAAAACTATCAGTGAATGTACTCGTATGCTGTCTTAAACTGTAGGGTATATCAATGCTCAGAGTGGTAATCAGAGACCTAAAGATGAGATATCGCATGTTAATTTAGGTTTAACAAAATTAAGAATGATTTATAATAAATGATATGAAATCTAGGTCAAACTAGGTCTCACTGAGTCACACTAAGTCCTGTCAAGTCAATCTAGGTCAAATCAAGTTATATCAAGTCAATCTAAGTCAACTCTAGGTCATACCAGTCATCGCAAGTCAAAACAAGTCGAAGCAAGTCAAACGGGGTCAAGAGTTGACTTACAGTTGACCTTTAGTCAACTGGTCAACCCTGGTCAACTCTAGGTCAATCCTAGGTCAAACTGGTCAAATGTTGACCAATAGTTGACTTTTGGTCAACTGGTCAACTCTATTTTGGATTTGGTCAAAATTAGGCAAAGTGTTGACTCACGGTTGACTTTTAGGTAAAAAGTCAACTCTGGGTCAACCGAACCAAAATTAGTTCAAATATGACATTTGTAGGGTGTACACAACAAGCTACCCAAGTTTCAAGTCAATCCGAATACCCGAACCCCGTATCTTGAATTTCCCGATTACCCCTTAATACATTTACCCTTAACTATTCTAACTTGACGCCAAGTGGCCCTCCCTTAGGAATTTCACTCCGGGCTTCCTAGGGTAGTAGGGCACTAGCCTATACAACCATTACCTACCAAGTTTCCTAGGGTAAGTGGACATCCAGTCCATCTTACGGTCCGTATCGTCCGTTTACCCGTTATCTTGAATATTTCAAGATACGCAATGGTACGGTGCGATACCATCTCCCTAATCCCATACGCAACCACGATTTCCACCTAGGAGCCTACCTGCAAACTCTATTTCACATTTGCTAAGTCCCCTCCAAGTTTCGACGCGTTCTGAAACACGGAACTCAAAATCACCCCTTCACCAAATCTAATTCAACCATTTACTCACTCACTCAACTCTCTCTTTTCACACTCTCTTAGGACTAGTTTTAGGGGTTAGTTTTGTGGGCTAAATAGATATATATATAGCTAATATATAGGGATATATATGTATATATATATAGGTATATAGTGGGGGTTTTGGGGGTCAAATGGGGGCCTAAAGGGGGGGGGAGTGAAATGCAGCTGTTGCTGCTGCTAAAGTTGCTGTTCCTGCTGCTACTGCTGCTGAAATTTTAGCAACTATTGCTGCTATGTTGGAGGGAGGGGGGCAGCAGCCCCTTGTCCCCCCCTAGCTGCTGTTGCTTGCCCTCCTCTTCTCCCCTCTTCTCCTATCTAAATCCCTCCTATTCTCCTCTCTAAATCTCTTCTAAACTCCTCTCTAAATCTCTTCTAAATATATAAATTTCCTTCTCTAAACTCTCATATATATAAATCCCATTCCCTCCCCTCTCTATACATACAAATACACACGCATATATATATATATATGATCACACACACACACACATATATTATATATATATATATATATATATATATATATATATATATATATATATATATATATATATATATATATATATATTAACACACACATAAATCTATATCTATATACACACACTCCCACACATGGACACACACACACATATACATATGAACACACTCACACACACACATAAAAATGAAGTTAAGAGTGCATAACCACTTAGAGGCCAAATCTAATTTATTCTAAAGTGTCCAAATTTGGGAAAAACTCAAGGACACAACCACAAATCCTAACTTCTCCTAGGACACTCCAAACGGACTCAAACTCGACACAACTAAGGACACAACTATGGAAATCAATTCTACATGGTTCAAACTATTTATCATGATGAAGGGAATAAGTTAGAGAATAGGTTATACCTATCGGGAGATGGATTCCCGATTCGAAAGTCCTCTGACACGGCTCCGACACAACGAATTGTTTAGGACACACCCTTACACTTCTTGCTCCCAAAAGCTTGGAGAAGCTTCACTTGGGGAAGAGGAAGAGTTCTATGGAAGAAAAATGGGAAGAAATGAATTATTTAGAGATGATTCCTAAGGAATTTCTATTCTTTTCTTGGGAGAAAACTTGTAGAAGAAGAAGAACTTTGAAGTGAAAGAATGGAAGAGGGAGAGAGAATGTGGCTGGCCCTATAAAGGGGTTTTGGGGCTCCTTGAAATTACAAGTTTGCCCCTCCTATGACTTACACGCTAAGTTATCTTCCTAACTTGGTTTTGGGATTAGCTAAAACTAAATAAAATCATAATTAAGCTTAAATACTCATGGGGGACTAGTCCAAACTCCTAAACCTAAAAGTTAAGTATGGTGGGCCATGGCTAATTAACATGCTAATCACAACTCAAGTCGAAATTTCCCGGAGTCCCGAATCAAGTCGGAATGCGATGAAATTCGAACCCGACTCCTATAATAATTTAAATATTATTATTCATGAAATAAAAATTCCCAAAAATATTCAAAAGTGGAAAATTACCATTTTATCCCTAACTTGGAAAAGTGAGGGTGACAGGCTACAAGTCCCCGCAATTAGAGGGGGTATCCGTCTATTAGTGAGATGGGCTAGAACGTCCCAACTGCTAATAATGGGAATACCCATGGACCACAGTAGCTAGGTTCATGCATATAGACAGAGATTATTGCAAGCCTAACATGCAGGGATGAAAAATAAGTATGCTTCATATATATGCAAATTGTGCTAACTTGTTTTGTGCAGGGATGACTGTCGCGATAGGTAAGATGGTTATGAAATATTTCTACTGTCATGTTTCTTATGAATTGTTAAAAAGAACCTAGACAAGTAGAAAGATCACTAGTAAAATGTTAGCTTCACATGTTGACTTAGTGTAGATGATTGTGAGTTCGGCCAAAAGCCGCTCGCCAGTACATGATGTGTACTAACCCACGTTGTGGGCACCCTTTTCAGATAACAAGGAGACAGGGGGATTTCAGGAGAGGTACTAAAGCTTGTCCAGCCCAGTAGAGCTTATGGATTGTCTCGCAGCTACTTTTCATTCCAGTCAAGTTTACAAGTTTTCCTTGAAGGTGTCTTTTTATTTTCGACTACGTAATAAAGGGATATGATGTATGGACATTGTGGCTATTTTGAAAAAGAGTTTCAAAGAAAGATATGTAATCAAATTATGGCATTTGAGTCGCAAGCTTTGTACTTTGTAATCCTATCAAGTTATTGTAACTCCTCTTTTCGAAAATTTTAAAATATTTTTATTTATTTATTTGATTTAAATGGTGATTTTTGAATATTATAAATAATTAATTAGTTAATTATTACGGTAGATGCCTTTAGTCACGATTAAATTTAGAGTACAATATGACCAAGAATTTTGGCACGATAGTGTAGTTGGGTGCCTTGACTAGTGTTTTAGCTATGGTAGGAAAGGTCGAGCCATATGTGTGTTCTAACTAGGAAAACTAGGACAAGTTGCGACTTAACCCCCACCGATGAATTATTTATTTAATTATTAGATTATTGACTTTCTTGGAGACCCGGTTGTACCAATTTATTCCCGACTTGACCCGAACCAAATCCAAATCTAAATAAACATGTAGTACTCTCAAATACCTTCATGTTGATATATATATTTTGTATATATATTTTATTAATATTGATATATTTTCAATTTTGGAAAGTTTCTATTTATAGAAAGTGTCTATGTGTAATCCTAGTGTAATCCTAGTTGGCATTAGTTTATATTTGACCCAGAGTCCAACCCAATCCTAAGTAGACATGTTGGACATTAATAAATATTAATAAATATATATATTTTATATTTAATTCAGATTTTGGATTGTATTTATATAGATAGATTTAATTAGTCTATATTAGGAAAGACCTTTTTAATCCTCAATCCAATCAATTAGCCAACTCACCAAACCACCATCCCAACCAAGTGTGAGTACTCTTGGCCGACCAAAGTAGCCCCTCCCTTGGATATTCGGCCAAGCCATTAGGAATAGGATTCCCACTCCTTTTCATGCATGCAACCCAAAAGGCCCATATATGTACATCAACTCATACCCAAACCCTAACCCTAACTTAATTTCTTCTTCATTTTTCCTTCTTGGCCGACCACTCCCTTACTTCCCCCTCATATTTGGTAGCACCTCTCCCCCATAGCCCTCCATTCATCATCTTCTCCATTGCACATCTCTACATCCTTCACAAAAACTCATCTCCTCCACCATACATCCACCCAACCACTCAAAATAAACCCTAAAACTCCATCTTCTCCGTCTAACCATCTATAGCCATTTCCAACCCTTCCAAACTCACCAAGAGAGGATTAGCAAGTAAAGATAGCAAGAAAGGTTGGAGCTTTGGCAAGGAGAAGTCTTCACAACCTCTCTAGCAATGACTTTTGGTAAGAAACCCTAATTTTTCTATATCAAAACCTTACTAAATTTTTGTAAAAAATATGTTATTAAATCTTTAGAAATCATATTTTGATGACTTTTGCTATGTATAATCATCTATAAAAGTTTCATGATTTATAGTCATAATATTCATGTTTCGATAGGATCAAAATTAACTCCGTTGTGAAGGAACTATAAGTTATTGCTGGTTATTTTTAAAACTGAATTTTATGTGTGTTTATATATATAAATTAGGATTTTTAATTATTTTTTCACGAATTTATCAACTCAAATCTGGTCGAAAAAATTATAGGTCAAAACTAGCTAATTTCGGGTAATCGGCTGACCTAGAATGTCCCAAACTTGTAGTATAACTTAACTCTTGTACCCATGATATTATTCTGTGAAATAAGATATTTTAATTCTATTTAAAATATATTTTTGGTTATTTTAGCAATTTTGAGTAATTGACTATGTTCCGGACGAGTTTCGGGTAGACTAGCTGACTTAGTAATCAACTAGTCATAAATTTTTTTTAGAAATATTAATTCTAGAATTTCAGAGATAAATCTGTAGAAAATTTGTTTAAATATTATTTTTATGAAATTTATATAATTTTTAAGTATGCTATTGAAGTAGGGGCATAACCGACCAATTGAGAGTTGGAAACCCTAAAACTGTGTTTCGATGTCTCGTGGAACCTGTGTATGATTTTATGAATCTAAATGGTTCCACGGGAGATTTGAATATAGATAATATAATTTTAAAATATTACTTTAACTAATTAAGTCGCATCATAAGTTTTATGAGTAGTGACTTAAACTAGCTAATTAATTATCTAGGAGCGTCAGCTTCTGGAGGCAGTTGTGAGACTTGGACTTTCTGACTTGTTGATTGGCGATATATTGTTGGTTCTCCGTGCAACCCTCAGGCAAGTATACCTTGTCGAACATATACAGTATTTACATTGTTTTTTCCTTTCTCTATTGTATTCTTTTTCATATTGTCACATGATTTCCATATTGTGATTGGTTTGTCCTTGATTGTTTTACTTGTTCTAGATTACGTGCATGTATAGGATATTCGACATTGCTTGATTATTGGTCTTTTCGTGTTACCTTGTCTCGTGATTGAGTTGTCAGTTTCTATATCTTGTTCTTGACTTGACCATTCTTGACTGGGAGTATCTTGCATTGTACTACAGTTAAGACATACTATAGATTGGGAGTATCTTGTATTGTACTACGACCTATAGCATATATTGATTGATTGATTGACTTGACTTGCGACACTATAAATTGGGAGTATCTTGTATTGTACTACGATTTATAGGAGTCTACTTGACCTTGTATCCTTTAGGAGAGGAGATCGATACTAGAATTGGCTAATCTCGACTGAGAGTATCATGCTTTGTACGTCAATTGAAACACTATAGATTGGGAGTATCTTGCATTGTACTACAAGCTATAGGAGTCCTGATTGATAGTTAGCCAAGTCTATTATTACATTTCCACACGACTCGTCGTCCTTAGATGTTCTTCTTGTAGTGTTCTTATCCTCCATACATGTTATTTACTGTTATATTAGTAGGCAAGTTTTATGTATCTTGCTAGTCCTCTGAGGACCTGATGATCTCTTCAGGTAGCTGGTTGCACGGAGTTAGTTAGCTGAGCATGTGGTAGTCGATTACATCTGCATGATTCAGGTATTTTGCTAGTGATATTGCTTTATTATCTTCTCGTGCTCTTATGATATATCCTGCTTGTTAGCCTACTTTCATAGACTCATGTTATCTTGGAGTCTAATCGGACAATATGCTAGTGGGCTGCAGACCATGAACCATACTTGTTCATTCTTGATTTATACATATCTCGTGGATTGATATATAGTTTAGATTACCATAGACCAATGCCACTCAGCAATAGCAACTGAGGACTTCCAAGGGCACCAGCTACGGCTTCTTTTGAAGCTTTAGAATTAGACATGATACCATGCTCTTGACAGCTTATACGTATTCGAGTCGGGCTGGAGTCCGCTTGATACGTAGCTGGCTTACTTACACACTTGTATCCCGAAAAGCGAGTGCGGGTCATGACAGTTATGAATAAAAAAACTGTTTTCTTTTCAAATCTTTTTATCCAATATTTGGTTTTCTGCAATTGAATATGTTGTGTGCGTGTATTTTGCTTTGTCTAGTTGTATTGTGCAGGTACTGGCCTTGTGTAAGTGCAACTTAGGCTTGCACGACATCAGCCTTAGCGAGGACGAACGATCCCGCATGGATCAAAGCAAGGATGAACGACCCTAGCGGGATCGGGGCGTGACAAGTTATGTTAGATAAAGTGATCTTGAACTTAAAACTAGATAAACAAATAAACTTGGAGGTGTATCTCAGGAGATATTTGTGTACGAGGTACAAATCCCACTAGAAACATTTCATAGCAATCGCATATTATAAAGAAAACTTGAATACAAGAGAAAAACAACTCAAAAAATCAATAGAAATTTAATAGGAATTCTATATCAGTAATTATCCGTATTCTCAATGAATTTGGGATAAACCTGACACAGGAGACCCGACCGACCAATCTCCTCGAAACTAGACCTACGCTCTCACATATATGCCTAAAGGCTATGTCCCAGAAATCAGAACTATCATCGATCGAATCGGCATGAAATTCATTAATCAAAACATGAAAACAAATGCTTCCCAAGTAGTTTTCTACCCAAGCGATATACTGCTCAGGTAGTTTCTGTCAACAGACAACTATTGGTTAGCACAAAAACCCTCGTTGACCGATCGATACAACTCTGGATTAAATTTCGACAAATGCGTCATACTAGAAATCCTCCGTCGCGGTATGTCAAGAATTACAATGATATATGGTGCATGTACGAGATCTCGACAAAATGCAATGAAAATATGAAACGATAAGAACTCGATCGAATCGAGCTTTGTCATTTGTAGCAATCTCGACCCAATGAGTCCTAGTGACTGCAAACAATAAAATAAAAAAAAACTCCAAAAAAATCCAAGAAATTCATAATGCATTCAATAATTATTCTTGAGAGCAAGGTGGACTTGCCTACGGACGATGCACCAATTCCAGGTCCTAGTTGCAATGCACATGTCTACTCTTTGTGGTTGCAAGCTCTAAACATTATTTATAGATTCATACCATTCAATAGTAAAAAATAAAATTTTGCTACAAATTTATAGATCCATACCATCCTTGTGGCTGCAAGTACTAAACATTATTTTCAAACTCACATATAAATACATTATTGAAACTATAGACTACTAATTATCCATGAAGCCTAAAAATATAGGGAAAAAAATGAGTAGAAGAAAGGGCCTCCCGTAGGACCTCCTCCCACATCGAAAGCTTCAGGCTCTAAAGATTTAGATCTCAAATCTGAGGAACGGAGATATTTGGGAGAGGGAGAGAGGAAGGAACTCAATGAGGGCTCTCAAGACTGTGAGAGAGAGAGAGAGAGAGGCATAGGAAAAATGGAGGATGAGAGAGAGTTTAGGGTTATATTTTTCTTTTTTGTAATGATATACAGTGAGGGGTACAAATGTATTTACATAGTATTATTCGATTTTCGGTTCGAATCGAAAATCGATCCCAAACCTGCAATTCAAACTGAAATTGATTTCCTTAATACCAAAACTGAACTCCGACCCGAATTGTTATTTCGGATTGGGTCATTTCGGATAAAAAACCGAGATTTGCAGACCCCTACCTGGGAGGCGGGGCCGGACCAGGGCACGGACGAGGTGGGCGACCGTCCTGGCCCCAGTTATGTAGGCCCCATAATTTTAAAATTGACTAGGCATATCATAAAAAAAAGAGATAAATTTAAAACAAAGAACCAATATGAAAACAACAAAAAATTCAGCGCTCCAATCTGGAAAAAAAATGATAGCTTGATTGATGATTTTGATAGCTTAATTGATAATTTTGCTTGTAAAAATACTAAATTTTTTTTTATTTATGTGAAAAATAGACCCAAATTTTATATTTTGTCCTAGGCCCCATAGACCATAAGACCGGCCCTGTTGGGAGGTGAACTCATTGTCCAACATGGACTAGAGTTTGGCTTAGTGGATCGTCTAGAGTCGCTCCATGTCTGGCTAAGTAGGCCCATTGAACCATTTACGGTTGATTCCTTCAAGTTATAGGCCCAAAGTTCATGACAGATAGCCTCTGTAATGAAATCAGGAAAGAGTGCAAACACCAGCCAGTTAAAAAAAGAGAGGCTAATTTGCATCCAAGTACCATGAACTTTCACTCTTTGTATATTCCTACTATGAACTACCGAACTTTGCAGCTTGCTAGCGTTAACCTCCAAGTCTGGAAGTTAATACTATAAACTAATAATTTATGAAATTAACTTTCTTACAAAATAAACAATAGTTATGGTAATAACTTGTAAACTTGGTAGTTCATGATAGCTAGTTCAAAATTTGAAAATTTATTGTAGCAAATTACAAAAGTGTGTTACTTCATGGTATTTACTTGCGTAAGTGTGAGAGTTCAAGGTATTTACTTGCAAATTAAGGAAACATAATTCATACATAAAAGCATAATATAATGTACTAATTATAATTATCCTCAACTTAAATCCTCCAAAGTTAGATATAGAATGCTTGTTGGTAGTGGATGATCAAGTGGAAGTTTCTGAATCGAATCCACCTCCAAGAACCAACCTCTAGGCTCAAATGCTATAAACCGTCGAAGAAGCATCAATTCATAAAATTATTAAGCAGTTAGAAAGAAGGTAAGTAGTACAGAAAATTTCATATAGATTAATGAAATTTAATATATTTACGTAAATGAGGTGAGATTTGGGATTATTACGGGAAGATGGATGGGACGCCATCATAGATGGCAATAGTAGCAATGGCGTCCAATTTTTTTTTTCTCTTTCAGGATCCGGCGCCCAAATTTTGTTTATTATGTAACGTGAGAAAGGTCATTTTCTCATCTCCTTATATACAATTTTTTTTTTCTTTCAAATTTTAGATATTTGTTTAAAAATAATATTAGAAAAAAACATCTTAAAGATAAGTTTTAAAAAATAATTTAAAATCTTAAATATTTTTCTCAAATCTTAGATATAATTTGAAATCATAGATAATTTTTTCAAATAAAATTTAAAATATCTTTAAAGATAAGTTCTCTTAGATATTTTTTCAAATCTAATATTAGAAAAAAAAACATCTTAGGTGTTTGAAATCATAGATAATTTTTTCAAATGAAAATTTTTTCCTACTAAATTAATTTTGTAAAATTAATTTTTTAGTAAAATAAGCACAATTCTGTAAAAAAAAAAGTTCTTAGTAAAATAAGCACATGGAAAAGATTTACGGAATTAATTTAGATGTTTGATTGTCATTATTTTTGCGTAAAAAATATTTTTCATGAAATTGATATATTCCAATGGGTGGATCATTTTATCTTAAATTTAGGTTAAATTGACATGATTTTCAAAGATAAAAAAAAATAAAGGTATGAAAGTAAAACATAAAATATTATATTTGATACTAAATTATAAGATATTTTAATATTCTCATCTGATAATTTATTACATACTTTTGTATTCTTGTCAGATAAATTGTAAGAAAATTTTATATTTTCATTTGATAAATTATAGGGATAATTTTGCAAATACCCTCATTCCAAATGTTAAAACTAGCATGTATCTCCACTATTTTTTTTTATCTAGTAAATACCCCCACTTCTATATAAAACAGAGGAATTTTTTTTTAAAAGTGGGGGTATATCTTAAATGGAGGCATTTGGAATGGGAGTATTTGCTAAATTATTGCTAAATTGAGGCATTTGCTAGATAAAAAAAAATAGTGGGGGTACATGCTAGTTTCAACATTTGGAATGAGAGTATTTGCTAAATTATCCCTAAATTATAAGATATATTTGATCACCAAATATAATCTTTTATTTTTTTTATTTTTATATATATTTTTATTTATATTATGTCATTCTAATCTAAATTTAACTCGATAGAATTTTAAATAGTTACCAATTTTATCTAACTTTTATCTTGAATCTATTTTTCAAAGTTATGATATTTTAAATTATTAACATATTTTTTAATTTTTAATTTAAATTATTGTTACATCTTTTATACTAATTTTTTCTAATTTAAATTAATTTTCAAACTTATGTTTAAGATATTTTTTCTAATATTAGATTTAAAAACATATCTAAGAAATTACCTCTAAAAATATTTTAAATTTATTTAAAAAAATTATCTACGATTTCAAATTATGTCTAAGATTTGAGAAAAAAATATATTCAAGATTTTAAATTATTTTGTTAAACTTCTCTCTAAGATATTTTTTTAATATTAGATTTTAACAAATATCTAAAAAAAATTAAACTTATCTTTAAGATGTTTTTTCTACTATTTAGATTTAAATAAATATCTAAAATTTGAAAAAATAATTAAAAGATAAAATTGTATATAAGGAGATAAGAAAATCAACTTTCTCATGTCACATAATAAAAAAAAACTAAAATATTTTGGGTGCCATCTAAGATGGTGCCACATTCTAGAAAAAAAAAAGTAGGCACCATCTAAGATGGCGCCAGATTCTAGAATACTATGGGCACCATCTAAGATGGCGTACCATTCCTTCTCCTGTAATAACCCCAAACCTCTCCTCTTTTGCATAAATATATCAAATTTCATACCTCTATATGAAATTTTCTCTAAGTAATATTTGAATTACGATAAAAATGTAATCATTGTTTACAGACTTCTTTGAGGGGTATTTGACCAAATTATGCATCAAAATGATCAAAACATCATTTTTTAAGATGTCCAACATAACGTACAAGACTTTGTGCATACTGCATGACATATCATTTGGACCTACTGTTTCTAACTTCCACCATAATTGAAAGGAATAATACCCCTTTCAACAACTATAATTGACTATATTGAAGGGTGTAATCTAGTCCAATAACCCTAAATATTTGAATATGACTGTTAGATAGGGTATTGATCAAACAAGAATCTTCGAGGAGCTCATGGGTTCCTAAATTTTCAAACTCATCAATGACAAATCATTGAGTTACATGTATCTCATTTTTATTTTTTAAGGACCTAAATAGAAAAAGTTAAGGACCTAAATAAAAATTTCGTACACATGTCATAACCATATTACAGGTTGGTTGGAGCATGTTCACTTCATGTTGGGAGTGGGCCAGCCCCAAATGCTTGTTTATTGCTACATAATTGTAAGATGTTTGTGTTTTTTCTTTAGAAAATAGTTCATGATTGTTAGATAAATTTTATTAGAAAATCTGAAATTTTAGTCCAATTTTAAAGTAAGGATTATATACACTAATTATTTCTAAGTTTTTGGATTATAACACGGGATATCTCTATTTTTAAACTAATTATACTGACCACTTCCATGTTTATATTTATTGCACGTGGTATCCTTACTTTAAGATAAAAATAAAAAATTATAACACTAACTACCATATTTTTAATTTTTTTCTAAAGGGAGAGGTGGTCAGTGTAATTAGTTTAAAAAGTAGGAATACCCCTTGTTATAAACCAAAAACTTAGGAATAACTAGCGTAAATATCCCTTAAAGTAATTTTTAACAATAGTCTTCCATATAGTATCAAAAGGTTTCTACTCTAGCTTTTTGAAAAAAATAACAACAATTCCAAACCAAGTCTAATTATATAAGAGAAGGAGCGCATCAATATTGGAACTTCGACCTATGCGATGCATAAGTTTCTTGTTCGAAAATTCGTGCAAGTCTTTTCCAAACGAATTTAGCTAGAATGCTAAGAGAGAATAATGGAGCAATATGGAACTTGAAAGACTTTTATATATTGGAAAATATTTACAAGTTTTGGTGGTGATGAACAAATAAGTCTCCCACTTATTTATAAGACAAGAAGGACTTATATGAAATTTCTAAAAATAAAATATTCTATAAATTATTTTAGGTCGGTCCTAAATATTTAGGGGAAAGATTGAGAAAGATTATTATTCTGAACGGTGAGAAGTAAATAGGAACCGAAGGCTTTATACTAGCGACTAAGATTATGCCACTTTTTCCTAACCTAACGAATGGAACGCTCCAAAAACAAAATATTTACGTGACATATATCATAAATGTTTACTAAAATCAAGAGAATGATTCGAAAGATTATGTTCGTGGCGTTATGCAAATGAAGACATCTAATATGGTCCACGAGATATGTTTCATCTGAAGAATCATAGCCATAAGTGATGAGATCAATTTCTAAATTTTGGCAACACTCATCACCCAGCTTAAGTAGACACACATTAACAATTAGGCCAATAACTCATATATACATATATAGCTTTATGTTCGTTTATGACTCAAATTGAGTCAAATTTTGTTAACTCTCTTTTATCGGGGGTTATCATAACCCCTTTTAAAGTTAACATTAACATGTAAACATCAATATTAAATATTAGCATTAACAATAATTCCCATTTAATTAAGTTTCAAATAATTAATATTAATATTAATATTAATATTAGTTTTAATGTTAATATTAACTACAATGGAGTTACGTTGAAAAAAGGTTAATCTCCAAACTGGGCTAATTGGCCATATCACATGTTTTGGCACTATTCTTTGATTTACAATTGGACAATTAGAGAAACCAAAAGCAAGAGCATATCAGGGAATGTGCTTGACGCGATGGTAGCAATTATTACTAAATTTTATATATGCCAAATATAAGTGACTTAAAATAAAAAAAATAACATTTGCATAATAACTTTTGGTTTCTTGGGATACAAATCTCAGCATAATTTCAATTAACTAACAACAATTTTTGCGTGCTATGGTGGACTATGCTACATCATAAACCATGCCAAGTATTTTAAACCAACTTGCTCAATTCCCTATTACATTTGTGTAACAGCATGCATGGCCTTGTGCATTATATGTGTCATCTATAATTAGCCAACAATTGATAACCAAAGAAGTAGAATTTGCTATTGAATTGTGGTCACTAGTCATAGATCTATTTTTATACTTTCAAAGCCTATATGTTTAATGGCAATGATTCATCAGCTAGCTTGTGCTGCAAGTCGACTATGTTACATCACTACCCATGCCAGGTTTCTTTGTTCCTTTTATATTTAAAAAAATGTGATCATGCTTCATCTTGTTATGCTTTCTAATGTTAAAATACATTTCATGATGATTCCTTATTATCCATGTATTTTTATAATAATATAGTATTATATATGAAACAACTTGAGCATTGTTACAGTAAAGAATGTTTCTACATGAACAGAGAGGAGTTCCGTGGTTCAAACCGTATGTCATATGTCCCGCCTCCGTTGGTCGAGATTGAAGGAAGGTGACGTCTGTGAACTCAATTTTGGCCAATAGGAGAAGGACACGTGGACCGCGGTTTAATCCACGTCCCCTCTCTCGGAATGGCACAACTTATTGCATAATAAAAGGGTAGTCTATAGTATCCCACTAATAGAAGAGGATAGGTTAACTTCATCCAACTAAAACATAACCAAGCATATGAAGAGAGCTTAGAGAGGGATTCATCAATGACCTATAAAGTATGAAGTACCACTTATATATATATATATATATATATATATATATATATATATATATATATATATATATATATATATATATATATATATATATAACTTCATATATATATATATATATATATATATATATATATATATATATGAGGGATCGGGATCCCCGCATCTTTGTATTCCCGAAAATCCCCTAATTACTAACCGTTGGATTATTAATTATAGGATGGTCCAGATTATACTGTGGAATTAGAAGATTACCCTGATCAAAAAATAAAATCCTCCATCTATTTTACATCCGGTTTTCTTTACAGGAGAAAATTTTCTTTCTCCCCTCTCTTTCTTCTCAATTGATTCTTCTCCCTGTAAAAAAAAAACACCGTCTCCCCTAGCTTCTTTGGACTCTTCGCGTCTGCTTCTCAGGAATCAAGCAACCATCAATTATTCCTGGTAAAAGAAAATTCGTTTTGAAATATGTAGTTATTGTCTAATTCTCTTTCAAACAGAAAGTTCTCCGCATCTACTTCTTTGCTAATGAAAATATCTTTAAAAAATATTCTTTCTCTTTCAAAAAATTAGTACTGAGAGAGAGAGAGATATAGAGATACAAAATGAGAAAGAGGAACTATTTTAGAACTCAGTCAGTCCACATAGAGATCATTGATTTTTGGGAATTTTTTTAAGGACTTTGTCTCAACTCCTCATATTTTTATTTAAATCTGTGCTTATTCGTCTTCTTCTTGTCTACTCATCCGTTTATAAACCATCAGTGCAAAAGATTATACAAATTTTATTTTTCTAAAGTGCCCAAACTAGCTCATCCGCTTTAAAACCATTTGTTCTTATTTGGCTTGCATTGATTTTGAAGTTATAATGTATCATGTTTTATAATGAAACAATCGAGTACCAATGCATGATTAACATGAATGCATCAGCAGAGGCATGTGAATTTTTTTTATAGTTAATTTGGAAAAGCAATACTTGGGCAGTTTAGTGCTTGATCGTTTAAAATCCTATGTTTGAGATTTTGATTTTTGGGATTTTTTAAAAAACTTTTTCTCAACTCCTGATATTTATGTCTAAATATGTTCTTATTCGGCTTCATCTTGCCAACTCCTGATATTTTTATTTATTTTTCTAAAGTACCCAAACTCAGATGAGTAAAAGAGAGAGTTTAAAATTTAACCTTGACATGTCCAATTGAAAATTTTAGATCATTTTTTTGTTTCTTTTTCTCATTATACCATGAACTTGAGTACATGTATAAAAACCAACACATACAGATAAGGAAGGTATAATTGGGAATTTGAGATTTAGATTTTTTTTTCTTTTCTTTTTCAAATATGCTAGACCATTGATACTGATCTTGGTTTCTAATTACATCATGGTTTCTAATTACACCATATGCTACACATACAGATTATGGCTTAGCTACATTTGTGTATAATTATGAATTTGAGATTTAGGAAGGGACTCAAAGAATAGCTATTATTTCAACCTTCAATTGTGATTCTATCTAAAGCCAATTATTTTTTTCTTCCCTTGTAATGAAATATGTTACCATGTTTCTTTTATTTATGGTTAAAATGGGTTACTTACTTTCTAATACATGCCATTCATGGTTTATCTGCAGTTGTATGGAGGATTCAAGGAATAGCTCTTGCCTCTTGTTTGTTGCTGCAATTATGTCTGAAGCCAATTATTTTGTGCTTCGCAAGGCTGCAACCCATGACTGTGTGAATTATTTTTGTTTTTATGTGTCTGAACAACAACAATTTTATGTAAAGTTCTAACTTTTTTTTGTAGCAAGATCATATATTTTTTTTTTTTTTTTTTTTTGTAGCAAGATCATATATATGTGTATTTTTTTGTGTATATGTAAACAACAATTGGATGTATATTTCTAACTTATCAAATCAAGATTATGTATGTACAGTACCTATATATCATGTGTGTTAAAAAAATATTATTTCTGTTTTTCCAATTTTGTGTGGCACTGTGAATGTATGATTTTTTTTTTAAAATTTTATGTATACTTCGGCTCGGCCATTAGCAATGAAAATATGTGAACTTTTGTATATTTTGTATAGCTTTTTCAATGTTACTTCTCTAACTGTGCGGACTGACCGTACGGATGGCCCGCATTTATGTGGCAATCCCCTATTGGAGGGGCGGGACCAGAGCTAGCAGGGGCACAGGCCGGAGCCAATAGTAGGGGGCATGTCAGAGCGCGATCCATTCGTGCGGTCCGCCTGCACGGTTCGAGAAACATTTTCGTAGTTTTTTTAACCAAGGATCATTTGGTCAACAGAGTCATTAAGGATGGTAGGAGTTGGATACCACAGGAAGAGCTTCCAAAGGAGAGCAAGTTAAAATACACCACCACATAGCTGACTCTTTTTAGAACTCTCATTTTCTTTTTAGAACTCTCATTTTCTTCCTCTGTTCGGATGCTATAATGTCTTACTAGAAACAAAAAAAGAAAAGAAAAAGCTAATGAATAGGCTAGATTTGGGATTGCTTATAGTATCTAGGCTTCTATTTTAGAATACATACATGAGTCATGACCATAATCCAGATAAATGACACCCGTTTGACATTGAATATGTGCCCAGTTATATTTACGCGATGTTCCGAACAAATTATTTACTACTGACATGAATCAGTTGAACATATCATGTAAGGAACAGAGTTGTTCTTAGATGATCAACTTTCCCTGGTTACTCCAAACAAGTTAAAAAAGTTAATGAAAACAAAAAAACTAGGTTCATAAATCGGAGACACGAGCATACATCAATTGTCCTGTTATAAAATATGCTCTACCCAAGTAATGCTTTTCCAAATTAACTAAAAAAATAGTTTTCACATGCCTCTGCTGATGCATTCATGTTAATTATGCATTGGTGCTAGATTGTTTCATAATAAAACATGATACATTAAAACTTCAAAATCAATGCAAGCTAGATGAGAAGAAACGGTTTAGAGGCGGATGAGCTAGCTTGGGCACTTTAGAAAAATAAAATTTGTACCCATAAACTATTTGCATTGATAGTTTATAATCTGAAGAGTCGGCAAGAAGAAATGAATAAGCACATATTTAAATGAAATAAGAGGAGTTGAAACAAAGTCTTTAAAAAAAATCCAAAAAATCAATGATTACTGAGTTCTAAAGAGGGTCCCGTTCTCACAAATCTCAAGCATAGTTTCTCTTTCTCACTCTGTATCTCTATACACTACCAAAATAAGTCATATCAGCGACGCAATTAGCGACGCTTAATCAAAATGTCGCTAAAATTGTGAAACTTAGCGACGTAAAAAGTTTACGTCGCAATACGTCACTATTAGCGACTATCAGCGACATATTGCGGCTACATTTTGTATAACAAAAATTTTTGTCGTAGAAAAGTCGGTGGACGTCGCTATGATTTTATTATCAGCGACGATTAGCTACGTCAATGTAAGACGTCGCTAATTTTTTAGAATATAGCGACGTTTAGCGACGTCTTACTCTGACGTCGCTAATTTATTTCTAATATACCGATCTGGTTTTCCTTTTCCCCCATTCTCACTCAAAAATTTCCTAAAAATATTTTATTCCCCCCACAAGCCGACGACCTCCTGTGCTACTTCGCCGCCCCCTCCTCCTCCTCCACCTCCACCGAGCTCCTCCTCCTACTCCTCCTTTTCCGACCGCTCGCCTCCATCACCGACCGCCCTCCTCATTCTTTTCCTCCATTGCTGCGTGCTCCTCCTCCTCTCCGGGCTACTCCTCCACCGACCCCCTCCTCCTCAACCGCCTACACGCGCCGACCTCCTCCTCCTCTCGGCCATTCCCTTCCTTGGTCACCCCCAAAATCAGGTAAACCCTAACCATTTCTCTACTAGCCATTTGACATGGACACGACACAGACACAAACACATACACTGACACGACACAAACGTAATTCTGACAGAAAATAAAGATTTGATGTAAAACAAATAAGTAAAAAAATTCTAACTAGTAAAAAAATTATTGGAAAATCGAGATCATTATTAAATAAAGTTATATGGTTTTACATTGTTTGGTGTCATTATTAAAAAAATTACAAGTATGAGTATTAGCTATAGCTATATATATAGTGATGAGTATTAGCTATAGCTAAAAAAAATTACAAGTATGAGTATTGTTTGGTGTCATAGTTTGGTGTCATTATTCCTATAAGTATTAGCTATAGTTATATATATAGTGATGATCGGGATATGCATCTATGTAACATATAGTTATAGTATGAGTATCATTGATATAAAAATGGTGTAAGGGTAACCCCATAGGTATAGCCTATAGCAATGCATGCATTTATGGTAAATAGATAATTATAGGACTACATAGGTATAACATCATGGATAGACCACCATGGGTACCATATCCTGTATGCATATAGGGTATGGATTAAGAGGGTATGTCCATTGATGTTGGGTTATAACTTAGGTAAGTGCCTCTAATAGAGTATCCTAGTATCCTTGGTATAGGATATTAAGGGTGTTAAGGTTTTAGGCATAGGCTAAATATAAATATGGGTAAAGGGCATAGTGTGGTATCATGATATAGTACCATAAAGGTATACTTAATATGGGTAATCTAGAGAGTAATGCATGTGTGTAGCATATGGTATGGCATGGTATAGGACATTAGAGAGTAAGTAAAGGGTAGATGGCTAAGGTAATTCCAAATAGTAGATATCTATAAATATAAATCAGATAGATACGTTTAACACACCGAATATCCTAGTATCCTTGTAATAAAGTATCCTTGTATCCTTGTTGTTTGTATCCTACTATCCTCTAATAGAGTATCCTAGTATTATTGTTATTTGTATACTTGTCTGACATGTTTCTCGTTATCACACATCTGTCTATTTTTATATTTTTACTTGTTCTCCCTATCACATATATTGTTCCTTATTTATCTGTTCTTCTATTTTGTACCTTGTCCCTTATAAATTGTTCATCAAGTGTCACATTAGAATTTACTGTTTTATAGCACTTGTCAACTAAGTTGGTGCTTGAGCTTACTCATGTTATTTGTATACTTGTCTGACGTCGCATAATGACGTCGCTAAGTTGAAAATATAGGGATTTGAGTTTTTATTCTCCCTCCATTATTTCGAAACCCCTCTTCGAAACCCCGACCACCGAAACCCCTCTCCCCCAGCCCGCGACGACTCCGGCCCTCGGCATTCCCCTCCCCCCTCGGCGACCCTCCCCCCTCGGCCCCCGACCTTCCCCCCTTGGCTCGGCGACCCTGCTCCCACCGCCGACCCCCTCGCCGACCCCGCGACCCCTCGCCGACCCGCTCACCTCCGTCTCCAACTCCCCACCGACGACCCCCTCTATTTTGCTTACATTACTGATACCCTCGTGTATCAGAGATGCATATCCTACCCTTAGCTTAGACACTAGTCAATTCTTTACCTATATTTCAGTTCAGTTATGTAACTAATAGATAGGCTAATGAACAATCCCTTTCTGAGTTTGGCCATTGCTAGTATCAGATGTTATAGTGACACTTAGTATCGGTGGTTAGATGTTGTTCAGTCCTAACTTGCTTTAGTAGTGTTTTGGCTCTATCCCAACTTCATTATGTTTCAATCCATTTTATATTAGGTACCCTAGATGGTAGCAGTCGACTGATACCCTAAAAACTTCAGTATCAGAGCCTTGAATGTTGGCATCAGATGGATTAACTTCACATTGTCCTTCTTTTCCTGTACTATCAGACTAGATGTGGTTCTGTCCCTATGTTGATTGGGATCATGAGCATACATTCAATCTTTCTTAGATTGTCCTGACCATTTTAAAGTAATAACTTCACTTGATGTTGTTCTATCCAATACACTTTTGGATCTAAATCCTTAATATATGTTGTTCAGTCATTTAGTTAGTATATGGGCTAATGTACAAATCTTTAGTTACTTACCTGTTCACAATGTGTACTGATCAATTTTTTGTACAAGTTATACTTCTCATTACCTTTAGTTCAGATTGGTATGTATGATATCCTCAAGATGTCCGATTCAACTTTGTGTCATTCGATTTAGATATCCAGACACCTACACTAGATGTACCATAACACATGAACTATTTTCTATCAGGGTAACATACTATACTTATCTCAATATTTCAATATTAGTCCCTATGTGATAAAAATGATAGATACATTCATATGCATGTGTTTCAACGATGTGCTTGTATCTATCTTACAGAATTATCCTCAAATGGATATGGAGCTGAATTACTATCTGCAAAATCGTTCGTGGATGTACAACCGTCATCCTGATGACATGTACGGTGTGCGAGATGAATTCATAGAGGGTGTACACCAGTTCCTGCAGTTTGCCAAGGCGTTTCCTCAGTACATGGATGGTACCAAAATTAAGTGTCCGTGTGTGAGATATCGCAACTTGAAATATCATCAAGAAGTGGATGTCACGTATCATTTATACTCGACGGGTTTCACGCCGAATTACTATCAGTGGAGCGAGCACGGAGAACTTGTGTCTTTAGCATCGGAGTACGAGCCTTATGTGGATGTCCACAACAATGCTCCTTACGACGATGGATTGGTGAACATGGTTTTCGATGCGACCGGGCCTAGTTTCGATCCGGATGATCATGATACACCTGAGGAGGCACCGAACCCCGATGCTGCACAGTTCATGGAGTTGCTGGAGAATGCAAGGACTCCATTATATCCTTGTTGTGAGGATCATTCACCGTTGGAGGTGGTTACAAGATTGTTGAGCATCAAGTCCGATTTTAACATGTCGCAAGATTGCTACAACCGTCTTATGGAGTTGCTTATAGAAATATTGCCTGAGGGTACGAAGTTGCCTAAAGTATAATCGGTGGTTGCTTCGTTGTTTTCCAGCACATATAATAATGAGTTGAGGCTGGTTAGACCCTACCTAACAGACGAAGCATTAGAACAAGAAATGAGACGTTATTTTCCTTCTTGGTTGAGCGAATATGTAAGTAGCTCGGTAATTACTGGCCTCTTCTAATGCAACTGCATAATAAATAACTTATTATTGCTTCTTTGATATTCAGGTCGATCGTCTAATTTCACCCGAGATTGAATTAATTAGAACTCTTGCCAATGGACCAATTACTTTTGTTAAAATATGGCCAAGTTACTGTGTCAATGGCTTTCGGTTCAAGTCGACAAATGCTCCGATCAGAGACAACTTTCTGGATCTTGATTCCACGAAAAACAGTTGTTTGTGTATCAAGTCTTCGAACTACAAAGACGTCGATCCAGGAAATAATTTCTTTGGCATCTTACGAGAGATTGTGGAGTTGTCATATAATAATGGCAGAGAACCTGCAAAGATCGTGTTGTTCAAGTGTGAATGGTTCGATCCGATTGAAAATCAAGTTTGAAAAATTGACAAGCATGGTCGTTTGGATATAAACTATAAGCGTAGATATCAAGGCTACGAACCGTTTGTCCTACCAACTCAGGCTCAGCTCGTGTACTTTACAGCTTATCCGAGATGGGGAGCAACGAAGTCTGACTGGTGGGCAGTATGCAAGACTAAAGTAGAGATACTTTTGATGTTGACGAAAAAGCTTACCCGGAGGAGGAGCTACCTCTTGTAACCAATATTGTCGATGTGGACTCCACGGAAGTTACATATTACACGACACATAATGTAGAAGATGTAGAATTATCCGAAGAGGAAGACGAAGCCGACGAAGGCGAAGATGAAAGTGAAGATGAGGAGGAAGAGGAAAAGGAAGATGAGGTCGAGGAAGACGAACAAGATGATTATTCTGAAGATGATTGAGAGAGATATACTTATCTGAACTTAGATGTTTCTTCTAGAATATATTATCTGGACTTAGATGTTTATTGTAGAATGTATCATCATATGTTGTCTTGGTTATTATCTTGTATTTGTTGTACTTTCATATTTCTAGTCTCTATTATTTGTTGTACTTTCATATTTCTAGTCTCTATTATTTGTTGTACTTTCATATTTCTAGTCTCTATTATTTGTTGTATTATCATATGCTGTTATCAGGTATGGCAGGTCGTCGCGGAGCGTTTCGAGGGGGACGACGAGGTTATGATCCTCCGGTACTTCCTACAGGTACTGCTAGAGGACGAAGTTTTCCTTCGGTACCTCCTACTGGTACCGGCTCTAGATCCTCGTCGCCGATTACTCCTCCATATCGGACAGTAGCTGGGCCTGTTGGGACGACGTCATGTGGCATATCTCCTGGGACGAGTAGTTCCAGGCCTTTTGAGAGTGCTCGCCCGTCTAGCGTTCGTGCTGCTGACACGACGATGGAGACGGATGAGCAGATAGCGGAGGCTGCGGCGACGGCCGAGGCGACGGCGCCGACGGTCGACCAGCATCATGCAGATGATGCGTGCGCACCTCCGGAGGAGAGGAGGACGGAGATCTGGGCCGACGGTACAAAGTAGGTGTTTTGGTTTATAATTTTTTTCTTTCTATTTTTATCATAAATTAACTTTTTTCATGAATATAATATGTTTATATAGATATCGTCCCCCAGAGGTACAAAGACGTCTAGGCCACATGCTGAGGCATAATTATGGTGGTGCTTGGATTAACTACTCTGATGATCCGGACGAGAGGAAGGCCTTCTGGTTTGCGCGCTTCAAGGTTAAAATATATTTGCTTTTAACATGAATCATATAATTTTTGCATATTATATATAACTGATAAATATTTGGTTTGTGCTCTTCTAGGATATGTTTTTCTATCCACCGCACCGGGCCGAGCTTATCGATGGGATATTTTCTGCCGTCGTTGCCAAGCTGATCCGCGACGCTATCAATGATCAGAAGAATCGTGATCGTGCCGGAAAGCCGATCCAAGGTTGGATCACCCCTGATCAGTAGAATGCGATAAAGGCTCGATTCGATGAGCCAAGGTACAAGGAGAAGTCGGAGAAGGCCAAGGCGGCTAGGCAACATGCCTCGAAGTGGTGCGGTGGGTCGATTCCGATGACGGAACATTTTCGTCGTCTGGTATGTCTTCCTCTTTTAAAAATATTATTTTAATATAAAACCGATAAATTATTACTAAGATAATATATTTAATTACAGGTAAGGAAGGTCGGTAATACCGACATGGTGACCGTCTTCCTGGCCACCCATCGGAAGGGCGAAGACCTTATTGACGAGAGGGCCGAGCAGACCTATGTAAGTATTACAATACGTTATCTTAATATAATACTTCGTGTCAATTTTATTATAACTTAGTAAATATGATGCAAATAAATATTCATGTAGTTAGTAATAATAAGTATATTAATTAGAAATTAGAAATTATAGAGTACTATCCATACTTTCTAGGCCGAGTATCAGAGGCTGCGGGAACGGGCGGCTGCTAGTGCACCTGATGCAGGATAGGCCGGTACTTCCTCGCAGCCCACTCAAGCTTCGTCGACGGACGAGCTGTGGATTGCTGCCGCTGGTGGACTCCGTAGGGGTATGTACTACAGTACGAGATCCTATGGCGCCCTAGTTGCGACCCAGTCCTCTAGGGCATCTCCTGGTAGTGTGCATGGTCTACAGCCGTCCGAGGAGTCTGCCCGAGTCCACCAGATGATGGAGTCTCTCCGTGACGACCTGCTACGATGGATCGGGGAGCAGTCTCAGCACCCTATGGACGATCCTGCGCTGCTAGCATGATTGGATGCGCTCGACCGCGGCATTATGGACCTCATGGAGACGACTAAGAGGACAGAGCGCACCGTTGGAGGGTTAGAGCGCACGGTGATGGAGCTGCAGACAGGACAGGTGACCATGGCCGAGAGGCTGAGATTGGCGCAGGATTCGATGGTCCAGAGCAGTGATAGAATGTTATCTATCATGGATTCATACCACCAGCGACTTACAGCGTTGGAGCATGCTGGTCCTCCAGGTGCGCCTTTATCGTCGTCGACTCCGCCGTCTCCACCGCCTTCTTCTTCGACACCGACTCCACCGACGTCATTGCCTGCTCCATCGGTATCGATTTCACTTGAGGAGTATGAGTTGTTCTTATCCCTTCGTCGCGGCGGTGCCCCTTCTGCACCAGATTCCTAGTAGTCCTAGTTAGGACTGTTTGTTTGTGTTTGTTTCATTCTTTGTTTGTGACTTGGATATTTGTTGGTTGTGTAGATTTGGATGTTTGGATCCTATTCTATTTGTTGGTTGTGTGTAGACTTTGGTTATTTGGTTGTAGACTTTGGTTATTTGGTTGTAGACTTTGTTATTTGGTGTAGACTTGGTTATTTGGATACTTGTTGTTGTGTGATTGTTGTAGACTTGGTTATTTGGATACTTGTTGTTGTGTGATTGTTGTAGACTTGGTTATAGGGACTGAAACCTGTGTACAGTGAGAAATGGACATTCTGAGAACTGAACATTCTGTGATTGTTGTAGAAATGGACATTATGAGAAATTGACATTCTGAGAAATGGACATTCTGAGAACTGGACATTCTGTATTTTATTTTTTTATTTTTTTTCAGAATTAGCGATGTTTACCGACGTCCACCGACGTAAGTTTGCGTTGGTAAACGTCGGTAAATCTGTAATATTTTCCAGGGTACCGACGTTTACCGACGTCCTTATACGTCGGAAAACGTTGGTAAACGTCGGTGCACGTCGGTAATCATCCCAGGAATTATCGACATTTACTGACAATTTAAACGACGGTAAACGTCGGTAAATTCCCAAGATTTTACCAACGTGTAGCGACTTTTAACACGTCGCTAAACCACCGACGACATGACGATAATCGTCGGTAAATTTACCGACGCATAGCGACGTTAAACACGTCGCTAATCCACCGACGACACGACGGTAGACGTCGGTAATATACCGACGTATATATACGTCGGTAAACGTCGGTACTTGCGATGTTTGGCGACATTTTGAAGATCAGCGACTTACATTTTCGCGACAAGCCCAAAACGTCGGAAATTTCGTCGCTAAATATTTTTAGCGACGAAATTTGTCGTTTTAGCGACATCTTTAGGCGTCGCTAAAACGACTTATTCTGGTAGTGATATCTCTCTCACAGTACTATTTTTTTTTGAAAGAGAATGTTTGAAAGAGATTTTTTTTAAAAAAAAAAGCAGATGCAGAAGTATATATTTGAAAGAGAATTTTTTTATCAAAAATAATTGATGTTCTAATTGCACAGTATAATTGATTTTTTTATCAGGGTATAATCTTCTAATTGCACAGTATAATCTGGACCATCCTATAATTAATAATCCAATGGTTAGTAAGTAGGGGATTTTCGGGGATACAAAGATGTGGGGATCCGGATCCCTCCTCATATATATATATATATATATATATATATATATACACACAAAATCTTTCTTCTTGTTTTTAAAAATTAGGTAAATGATAAAAAAAAACTCTCTCTAGATTGGCCATTTTCGCAAAAAAAGACTCCATGCTCTTAAATTCTCCACTATTTACTTTTTGTTGCAAAAAATTCCCAAATGACAATTTTACCCCTCCTTCCTCCTTCCTCGGCCATTAGGGGAGGGACTGGGTGGCCGACGATGTCACGGAAAGAGCTGCGTGGGACCGGGACGAGGGCGGGGGAGGACCGCGGGGGGCCGGCGAGTGTGGGAGAGGGCCGTGCGGGGCCGACGAGGTCGGGGAGAGGTTCGCGGGGGACGGACGGGACTGGGGGCTCGCCGTCGGGGGGGGGGGGGGGGAGGGCCGGAGGGGGGAGGGCAGGGGGGTCAGACGGGAGGAGGGCATGGGGGGCTTGGCCTGCGGGGGGAGGGCAGGAGGGTCGGGCGGGGCTGAAGGCTCGCCGCCGGGGGGAGGGCCGGCGGGGGAAGAGCAGGGGCGTCAGGCGTGAGGAGGGCAGGGGGCAGGGCCAGCGGGGGTCAGGCGGGGGGGTCGGGCTGGACTGGAAGGTCGCCGCCGCCACCGGTGGGATGAGGGGGACAGAGACAGTTTCGGGATTAAAATTTTTAATTTTGACTGGAGGAGTCTTATTGAGCATATTTACAATCTAAGGAGGGACGAATTGCCAAAATGACTAGGTCTTAATTTGCAAAAGTCGAATATCTAACGAGATTTTTTTTGTCCTTTACCTTTAAATTTTTTCTTCATATACAACATATTTTTGAATGAAAGGTGAACTCAGACTACTTTGACATTATGGGGCGCGCTGTACGTGTTCTCCACTTGCATCCCACATAACATGTGCAATTGCACAATCTACCTGGCATGTATATACTTTAGTTCTATGCTAATATTAGGACAAGCAAATAACAAGACATGTCTCATGAACTATCAAAAATTTAAAATAACAATAATAAAATATAAAAATTTCTAAAGACGCTACATATTTTATTTAGGCTAGTCTATTACTTTAGGATAGGCCAACTTGATGCAACTTTGATTTAGGACAACCCCAAATTTACGTTGAGCTGCCCAGTCTCCAAACCTTCACCAAATCTTTCATTCTAAAATTTATATACTCTCTCTTCAAATTCCCAAACCATTTTTCTCTCTTTCTAAACCACAATTCATTTCTCCAACTCCACAATTCTCTTTCTAAACCACAATTCCTTCCAAGCAATGGCACCCAAACCCAAACCTTCATCACAATCTAGGTATGTCTCCAATATTCTTCCTCCATTCATTAGGGTTTTGAAATATTTATTTGTATTTTTGATTTAATTTTCATGAATATTTGGTAATACCTAAAAATAATTACATAAAATAGTTTAGAACTAATTTAGGATTGATATTTATTTGTTTCGAACCCTAGAAATCAAATTTAGGGATTAAAAACACCGAATTATATAATTTATTTTCCTACAGTCGGGCTCGAAACCGACAAGACTGTAGGCAAATTCTGCACTCTAAGCAGTATTTGCAGGATTGTAGAATTTTCTATAGTCTTGTAGTATAGGTAGGAAGATAGAAAATTCCTACAGTCTGCATATACTGTTGGACAACAGATTTTCCTGACAGTCCTGTTTGTAATCAGGAATATTGATTTTCATGACAATCCTGTTTATCCCTGTGTCCTAACATATAATTCTTTTCCAATTTTGTGGCAGCTACCAAAAGAAAACGGCACACTACATCAGCGTGCAAGAACGCAATATGGCTCGTCCGGTTGAGAGACCGATCACTATCGTAGAACACGAGTAACATAGAGAATTCACTGCATCGGCTCGCCAGTCTCGTTCGAAGACACCAGCTCCTGCTAGTCCTCCGTCTTCCTCCTCCTCCGATAAAGACATGCTTATTGGCCGAACCCGGCTAGATGATGGTTCAGGGCCTTTTCATCAGCCGACTAGTCCAACTTCGACTCGTCCAGAAGGTTGCTCTATGTTTTTTTCACGACCCGCACCCAGTGTAAGGGCGCACAAGATAGTGGGTACGTCCAACCTACGCCGTAGTGTCGACAGTAGAACGCTATCTTAGGTTTCAACAACTACTAAATACAGTACAAAGTACCTGTCCATATATACTCTCCATAAGGAGGACAATCTCAGAAGATACAACTCAATCACAAAGCTAAGGAGAAATAACAGCACGATATAGATTAGAAGGATATCAAAGTGCGATACAACCAGAATATAAATAAGATTAAGTGTTATCATCACATCCCAAAGTAGAAGTAGTATATATATACAACTCATGAAAGATAACTAAAACAACCCAAATAATATCCTAGCAATCTATTCTAAGCACTGCTGGCATCTCCTCTAGGCTAACTGGATCATCCAAGTTCTCTGTAAAATTTATCAACATATTCAGTCAGGATTGGAACGAAGTACATAACTCTGAAAGCCGTTCCAATACATGGTAGAAAATATAGAACAAACAATAGAATAGAATACATGACATGCTGTAAATAAAGTACATGAATACAGGAATATGAATAAAGAAACTATTAATATATGAATAAAATAGAGGATCAATGAACTATAGTAAATATAAGTGATTTAGAGCACAAGAAAGTTATGTGATTGGTTTAGGTTGTACATGAGTAATCTATGATAACTTTATTATACGTGAAGGTATAATCGACATATACATGAGTACACTAGAGGGATTAATCACATAACCACTTCTACTCCCCCTACCCCAATCAATACACAAGGATTTACCCAAACTCCTTACCACTACTTTAGGTTGTACATGAGTAATCTATCATATCCTATAGTATACTAGAGGATTTACCCAAACTCCTTATTATATGCAACTTATGATACTATACTCAAACTCAAATCCAACCACCAATTTCTCATATACATATACTATATTCCATATTATCACCCAAAGAGGATATCATCCAAACCTTGGCTACTATAAATATTATACTCATATATATAACTCTCATATATACACTAATTATATATGTAAGACTAAACTTGATAGCTAAGAGGAAACTTAATATAAAGGTGTGAATATAGGGGTTTAAATGAATATGTATGTGGCCAGGACATTAAGATAAAGCAATAGACTGAAACCAAGAGTTCATATCTGATCTTACTGCGAATTGAGTGCTTGCTCATTAAAATACACATATATATATATATATATATATATATATATCAAAAGTTATACTAAAGGCTTGGGGCTGCTCAAGGCTAATGGCTAGGACTGATCACTAAGGATGTAGGCAGGACATTTGTTCCAGGACCAACCTCTAACCAACCAAGACTGAATATAAGAGGGTTGAACAACTAAATACCAAGTAACCCAACTCGATCTCATAAGGATCTCCATTGTCAAATACAAAAAACAAATATGGACCAGGGAATCGAAGAAATCACATAAGGGTTTAAACAAACAAGAAAAAGATGACTGATACTCAAGTTCAAGAGAGATTGAACTTTTAGGTTCAGAAAACATGGGTTAGACAGTACAATTAAGGTGAGTTGATACTAACACAAATGCTCTTAGGGTTAATCCTATATGTAAACGAGGGTAACCATGAATAAATTTGGCTGATACCTAAAGGGGAATCCTGACATCTAAAGCAATATGGTTAATCATGAAAGAGGGACAAAATATAATGTATTAGTGGTTATATGGGTTAATACCTAGAATAAGATGTGAATATGGGTAGAAGTGATCAATTGGATCATAAATAATGAAATAGACTAATGTCTAAACTGAAGGGGCAGGGCATATACAACTGGGCTGCACACTTAATGACTGCACAGACAAACTTTAAAGAATCTGACCCATATGTGTAATGGACAGGTCAAATAACTGCTAATAGAATAGAACAAAAATGGATATTAGGCGTTCTAATCTAAATTGGGACAGAACATGTTAAGAAGACTAGTACTAACGAGGGAAAACTGGACAATTAGTTACATAAGACAGAACATGTGAGAGTTGTCTAATCAAAACATGACTGAAACATAAAGGTATACTGCTAGGATTGAACTAATACTATATATATATAGGGACCAATCTTAGGTGCAAGGCATACCATATGAACTGAACTTGAGGGATTTAACAATACAGATACTCAAGTCTGAACATCAGATGTTCAAGACAGTTCAAAAGGATATGAAGACTGAACTATAAATGAAAAGAAGGTTTGGGACTAACCTCAACCTTAAGGGATCTGTTAAGGACATGAGGACTGAACTATAGGAATTTGGTTGAACAAGTAGGTAGGTAATCAAGGATTTGACAGTAACACAAAGTTAGAGTGGTCTGAATGAATAGGACTGATATACTATATAAGCAATGCAATGAATTAATTGGTAATGCAGGCAGTAAATGGCAAGGGGATCAGAACAATGATGTTCTAAAGGCAGGTCAGTGAATCACTAATGCATGCGTAAGCCCATATGTGGATTTGTCCATGGACAATAGTGGTCAGATCAATAGGAATACAAAACAGTAATGCTGTGGCCAGACACAACTAATGAATGCAATGAATCTCTGGGACAGGACAATAATGATACAATAAACTAATATGAAATGAACATGATGTAGTGATATGCATTCGACTGAACAATAGATGAGTGAACCTAAAAACATGGTGAGTATGCAGGACAATTTTCAAAATTGAAGGAAAAAGGGAATGGACATTAAGATGGTAAGTAGTGGTCTGCACAAGTGAATTAATGGACTAATACTATAGAGTTTCAGTCAGTTGAGAAGTGCAGGACAATATAGCTCAACTATGGGGTATACAGAACAAAACATGCAAAGGCCTGGATATGAATTCGAATGGACAGCACAATGGGTGGACATGAATGTATGGCAATTATCAAAGACTGAACGAATGAGAGCATTCATAAAACACATGACTGTATTCTATAAGAAATGGGGCAGAATAGATGGACTTAAGGATGGATACAGAGCATTAAATAGCAGTTAGATATCTCATCATGTAAACTGAACCATTACAGGTATAAGGCCTAACATCATGTGTACTTATCTGAATTGAAACATGGATGCAGTCTAAAATGAAAGTAGACAGAAATATTGGCTTAGACTGAACAAAGAATGGTTTGCACTACCAAACAGTGCAATGGACAGAACATGAGTATACCAATGAACATTACACCTATTAGCAAACCCCCAAATTCAATTAACCCATTCAAACCCATTCCAATTCACTAGATATCATACTATAGCTAACCAATATTTGATGCAAACTTAAACTATAATTAAAACTAAAATTAGAGAGGTCAATGCCCGAATGGTCATTTTGACAAACACTTGGGGTGCGTATTCTATACAGTGCGATACTCCTGTGATACGCACTTCAAATGGATCTAAACTTGACCCAAGGCATTCCTAATGTAAATAGGGATCCTAAATGAATGCATCTACACTAATAAAAGAAAATTAGAGGGTTTAGAAGGCTCTTACCACTTGGGGGATGGATTCCCAAGGAACAAATCTTAGACCTAGATCTCCACCAAGCTCTAATGGCTAAATTGCTCTAAATGCTCCCAAACTAGCCAATAAAGGCTTCTCCTCCTAAAGGAGAAGACATTGTATTGATTTAGAGAAATTTGGATGAGAAATGGATGTAGGGACAATTTGGAAAAAACTCCTAAAATTAGGGCTTGAAATGAAATGGGAGGAGGATGAAGAAGTTGTGATATAAATAGGAAGGGGAGGGCCAATGTAGCGGGCCACATGAGGTAGGCTAGGGTTTGGGTTTAGGTGCAATGCCTAAAATGCCTTCCTAACTTATCATGTCAAGCCTTATAGATAGAGGCCCATTCTAACTTAGTGTTTTAAGTCAATAAATAGATTCTAAGTGGTTTCTAGCTAGATTAGAGTCTAACTTACTAATTGGAAATAAAATTTTGGTTTGTCCAATCTCACTAACTAAGTTTTTCTTGGTCATGCCTAATTATCTAATCAATGTGGTTCTAAGGTTTTACCAAAATAATATCACTAACACAAATAAACACATTAAAATAGTATAATTATTAAATTCACACAAAAAGTCAAAAATATCATCATTTTAGAAAAGTGGTAGTTACAATCCTACCCCACTTAGAAAAATTTTGTCCTCAAAATTTAAGTTGGTTGTGCTCTTCTTAAGGTCATGCCCCCAACAATTGTGGTTTAAGAATGTCTTATCTAAACCATACAATCCTATTGAAGGTAACAAACATACAAGGTATGATATTATTAGTCATAAAACGCAATATCAATTTGGGGTCTCGTCTAACTATAACCATACTATAGCACAAGGTAATTCATGAGGTATCAAGGAGCACAAAAACAATGGTAGGAGGCATCATCAACTCATCTCAATAAGACATACTAAAATCTAGGTAAAATACTCACCTCTAACTGGGTCTAGTGGCTGGAACTCCCTCCCTGAGGTGGGGCTTTAACTAGGATATGTGCAATAGGACAGTCTCGCATCCTGTGTGCAGCTGACCCACAAAACAGGAATAACCCTTGCCTCCTCCTACAGCCGGACCACACATGCCCAAGCTTCTTACAGTAAGCACCGGTAGACACTCGCTCAACTGGCCTCTGCTGGACAGGAATTTGAACAAAAAAGGATGGCATAGGCTGAAGGTCTGGGTACTCCTGAGGCTCTAGGTAGATATTGCTTACCATTCTCTTGGGACTAGGTTCTCCTCGAGAATGCACTAGGTCCCACAGCTGTTGGATCCTCTGACTCTGATCCCTCAGGGTCTCGGTCTAAACTCTCTGTGTCTCCAACACATCCCGGAGAAGTCCAAGTATCTGAGTTCCATCAGGGAACAAACCTCCTAAGAATATGGTATGGGGTACTACTCCAGGAGGCAGAGAAGGAGGCGGTGGAAGACTCTCAGTCTCAGACGAAGCTACAGCCATATCCTGAAAGGCAGGAGGTGGAGGAGAACTCTCGGGTGAGGTTGCTACCACCTCTTCAACGGCAGTGTAGAAGCATGGAAAATACTAAAGAAAATGACTCATGCGGCCAGGAAAGATCCATGCGGCTCAGAAAACTTATGCGGCTCAGGGAGTCATGCGGCATAAGGAGCTATGCGGCCCGAGGCATTCTATGCGGCTCAGAAGACACGTGGCCTGACAGTGCTCCCCCCGACCCATGCTGCATTAATTGCTTTGACGGCTGACCCCTCTGAAAAGTTGACAGCCCTGACACAAAAGTAGGTAATTATGACTGTCATAATGATGAATCTCTAGGGAAGAGAAAAGAGATCTCTGACACAAATCTCCCGAGAGCCATAAAAATGCCACGTGGCCTTGCCACGTGGGCGTTCGTATGCGGCTCACTTCTCATGCGGTTCAGAATGAATCTGTCCTATGCGGCTCAGGCCAAGAAAGCCTCATGCGGCTCGAGCAAAGAACTTCTCATGCGGTTCAGAGTGAATCTGTCCTATGCGGCTCAGGCCAAGAAAGCCTCATGCGGCTCGAGCGAGGACTTCTCATGCGGTTCAAGAGGATCAGGTCCATGCGGCTCAGGCGGATATGTACCTATGCGGCCCACAAGAATTACTCCCCTGTGGTTCGAGGGCTCAAGTGAGGGCCACTGCCCAGGCAGCCCTGACACGTGGGCTTAACCATATGCGGCTCAAATTCATATGCGGCTCACTCGTCATGCGGTACAGATCCCCCCAGCAAATCCTAGGACACGTATCCTAAACCGATTAATTCCTCAGATTTGCTGCCATTAAAGATTGGGTCAAATCCCAATAATCTGGGACACATGACAGAAGAATAGATCTAATTTATTCGCAGACATCAGAAGATCATTATGAGAAAGATTTATTCCAATCAGCATTAATTGCTAATGGGATTTGGTGTAATCTACACTCGATGGCTCGGATTCGTCACAATCAAAACTGAACGGCCTGGATTGACCAATCTATGGGCCGCCGCCATCTTCAAGCGCTAATCATTGGCAACCCTAATGATCACATCCCACTATTATAAATAGCAAGGTGCCATTCCCTTGTAAAATATATACAATATCAGAGAGAAATACGTATATACAGAGAGACTTCCCCCCATAGTCAGAGAGAGAATACACACACAGAGAGAGAGAGAAGCCAGAAGAGCAACAGAGGAGCAAGAAGAATATTTCTTTATCAACGCCAATCATCTTTTCACAGGAGCCAAGGCTGCATACCGATCATCCAAGGAGTAAGGCAGGGCTGCCGTCGCCTTCCCGAGCCTCTATCGTCACCCCCCAGAATCTAAAATAAACAATTGTACTTAGACTGCTGTACCTAGGTTTTCGTCCCTAGGCTTTCTTTGTACAAGCGAGTTTGTAACGTGAAGTAAAAGTCCGGTCCTCCGATAATTGTTCTGTTCTTTTATATTTCATGGTAAACACGATGGCGACTCTGCTGGGGACTAACTTCTCCACGTCTGAGGAGTTGGTGACGCAATCGGATGCAGCCAAGCTTGGCTCCACACAACAAAAGATGGTCGCCCGGCTCGACCAACAGGCATTCGAAGAAATGCTCTCCGACAAGAGCACTGGCACGGTCCAGAAGCGAGCCCGCACAAAGAAGGCCCGTAAGGAGTGGAGACCCCGATCCTTCGTTCCTGCTGAAGCTCTTGCGGAGACGCCCTCTGTTGTTCAAGACGGCGAGAAAGACTCTCCTGCGGCCCCACTTCAGACCATAGACAACTCTGCTGTCCCCAAGTCCGGCAGAAAAAAATACTATGATGCTGGACTTGCAGGGGTAAAGAGGAACTCTATGAGATCCGAGCCGCATAAGGGTATTAGCCGCAGGAAGAAAACTCATGCGGCTACATCCGCCAGCCGCATGGAGAAAACTCATGCAGCCACATCTGTCAGCCGCATAGCTTATGCGGCTACAGTTGCCAACCACATGGATGAAACTCATGTGGCTAAGAAAGTCAATCGCTTGCAGAAAACCCATGCGGCCACAATAGCCAACCGCATGCGGCCAGCCTGCACGGTCGTGACTCCTAGCCGTATAAAAACAATTCATCCAACGGCAGAAGACAACCGCATGCAGACAGCCTGTACGGCACCCAATTCTAGCCGCATAACGACCGTTCCACGCTTCTCTCGATCAGTCTTCGACCGTCTCTCATGCGGTCCTGACTCTGATGGTTCTCTGGATGATAAGCCAGATTCTGTGGTGTTCAACTTGGACTCCTCCTATTACGCACCTGCTGTTTGCAAAAACAAAAGTATAAAACTTTATTGATACAAACTGTAATAAAGATTACAAGAATTCTGGGAAAATTACAACTATAGGAATCCAATCTTGATGACGATTGCTTTATCCCTTAGACGATGTGAACTGTGAAGACGAAGCCTTTGAAGTTGAAAACAACTCTGGAAACTGAAGGCAAAAGCCTCTGAAGTTGAAGACAAAAGTCTCGGAAGAATGCAGCAGCACTTTGGCAAGAACTCCTGAACTCTCTGATTTCTGATCTTGATCCCCCTTGAAATGAAGACTTGAAACTCTATTTATAGAGTTCTAGAAATAACTAACTTTCAGTTATTTTGGGACTGCGTAGGATGATTTGCGCAGCATTGGTTTGCGCAGACAGTTACTGGATCGTGGGCTAACTATCATGGACACATGGCATCATTTGATAGAAATGCGCATGATCATGCATAAACAGTTGCCATGTAATGAGCAATCGATGGCATGAATGCCACGTATAACTTATCAGTTATATTGATGGAGTGTGCAGAGTTGAATTGCGCATACATGGTTTGCGCAGACTCAAACTGCGCAGGATTGGTTTACGCTGCCAGCTGTCAGCCGCCCTCGAGCACTGTACGGCACAGGAAACGAACAGACTCCTTGTTATCCGCGCTGTCAGTTGTCAGAAAAGATTTGATTTGATTTGGTAATGATGACTTCTGCCACGTCAGTCTGTGCAGTTGGAAGTGTGCGCAAAACAGTATGCGCAATCGGATTGCTGCGCAATCTATTGTCTGCGCAATTCATCCAAATGATGGGTTTCTTGATTTCTTGACTTTGTTGATTGATGCAACTTGATTTTTTAGGACCTACAAGACCCCCTTCAAAGTTTTCGAAAGTTGATTTGATTCAAAGTTTCGAAATACTTTGAATTTTTAAATTTTGAATCAAGTTGCGCATGATGATGAGCTGTCTGCGCAAAGTGAAGTGCCCCCAAATTTTAGGCGCAATCCAAGGCAGCCGTTTCGTATTTCAAAGGCTATAAATAGCCTTCCTTTCATTTTCAATTCTTTACTTTACAATCTCGAAAAATCTCCTCTGAGCCCTTACTGTCTTCCAACTCCAACGACTTGCCATGGCGCCCCGACGATCTAATGCTGCCGCCGCCGCCGCCGCGAAGGGAAAAGCTCCGGCCGAGTCATCTGACAGAGTTGCACGGCGAGCATCTCGACATGAGTCCGTGCACCCCGCTCTGATAGGTAGTTAAACCGATCGAAAACCCCTTTTTAGGGTGTTTCGACTTCCTTCGATCTTCGAAACTCATCTCTTTTTAGAGATGAGTTCAAATTGCGCCACCCTTTTTAGGGTTTTTTGGTTGCATAAACAGTCAGTCTTCATTTTTATGAAGGCTGTAATCCTGCGCAATCTATCGAATTGTGCTGACAGAAAGTCAGCGCAATCGATTCATTTGCGCTGGATGTCAGCGCAATCGATTGGTTTGCGCACCCTGATGAGATGCGCAAACTGATATTGCACAATCTATGTCAGCGCAATCTGAGGATTGTGTACTCTACTGTTTTATTTGTCTGAAAAATGGAGTCTTTGACTTGTACTGATCTTCATCTGTTTTTGATGCAGTTGAAACCAATGAAGATCCAAACTATGAACATTTTGTGGGAACTTTGTCTGAATCTGAATATAAAGAAGATCTGTCTCATGTTCATTATCCTCAGTACGATCTGCCGGCTTCACGTCAGGCAATATTGATTTCCCAGGACAGCGAAACTTTAATGTGTCTGATGAATGGACAGCCTCTGGAATCAGCAGATGCTGTTATCCACAAGAAACCCTTATTCTTGTTTGGTGACGCATTTGAAAAAGTCTCCCAGCCTAGGCCAAGGATGGAGGAGATGGTAGTCCACCGGGAAGATAGATCATTCTTCATTCCTGACATTTCTCGCTGCCTCCCTTTGTCGCGGTATGCTCATGCGAGTTACCCAAGGAAGATGGAGTGGAACATCACCCTTCTCCAGGATGCTCGTGCAGGGAAGATCTTTGTAAAGAAGGTTAACGGGAAAGATATGTTTTACAGCTCTTCTGACAGATACAGTGTTATGTTGAGAGGTTTGAGACCCGGCTGCATTCCACCGGAGAACTCCTCTATGCTGATGCCCGTCAGAACCCCTATATTCGCAAATGAATTTGCGAAGGAAGAAGGAAAATACCCTGAACAGGATATCAGAATGACTGGATTAGTGAATCCAGATTACAAGCGATGTAATTGTATTGCAAATTGGGTTCTGACAGCCTTCCAAGACAAACTCCAACAGATTAACCTGTTTCAAGCAGTGCATGCCACTGTATACGGCTTTGCTCCTAACCCTCATATGTTTTTGGCCTTGGCTGAGCGATACAATTACAGGACAGGAACCTTCATGACCCCGAGTGGAGAGATGGGGTTTGCACTCCACGAGATGAAGTACATCTCATACTTGCCCATGGCGGATGCTCCGTATGGGGAGTTTGTTCCCACAAATGACGAGTTGGAGAAACTCAGAAAAGAAAATGCAGAAATGGTAGCAGTGTTTGAGGAACTGCTATGCCATTACAAGATTTGCTCTTTGTACTATAAGAGTGCTGCGGCCAACACTTGCTATTCTTCAAAGTGGCTGCCATACTTGTTCTTAAATCATATTGAAGAGAAGAAAACCAAGGAAAATGACAAATGTTACCCTAATTTTTTCAAACCCTTAAGAAACACAGAAGTCATGAAGATGATGGAAGAAAGTAAACATTATGATAAGGAAATGAAGGATGATTATCAATGTCCACCTTTAAAGAAAGGTGACATTTTGGAGAGTTTTTTGAGAATGGGTTACAGACCCATGTCCAAAGAAGCCCAGTTAGCAGGGTTTCTGACACACTGGCTCAGACGATTCGTGGTCCCGGGATCTAGTACAGTGGACCGTTTCCATCGCGGTGTACTTTTTGCTGCCGTCAAGCTAGTCTTCGGTTATAAGGTTGACTTGTTATCAGCAATGACCTGCAGATTGAATGCGAGTCTTCGTTTGTATGTTGACTCGATGCTGAAGGCAAAGGGAGAAAAAGAATTCCCCCGCCTCGAACTGTCGTACACTTATCTCTTTGGATGGTTACTCCTCCACTATCCAACTTTAATGGACCCTGGTATGGGACCAGTAGATGGCAGCTTCTTGCGCAGATATTCTCAGGGTAAATGGAAGTACACCTCTCTGAGTGAGTGCAGATTTGTTTTAAATTTGAACAGAGAATGGAATTTCTGTTGCGCCCTTTTCCCTGCCGGTCATGACCAGATGCCACCAAACATGGTAGATTCAAAGCTGCAGCCCTTAAACCGTGTGGCCTTTGAATGGTTGAAGACAATTCGACCATCTCATTTAGTATACCGCTTTGAAGAAGAATGCTTTTTGGAACCATACCTCCCTAGCCGGTTTGCCCGACAGTTTGGATATGACCAATTCCATGTAGGGAATGCAATCACCTGCCTTCAGGGCAAGGGTTTCTTGATTGACGGGGCCCGAGCTTGGGCCTACTACAATGCCCGTGACACAAAGGCTACCTTCTCGATGCCACCATCAAAGAATAAATGCCAGGTTGGAAACTCTTCGGAGATCATGTTGACTTCTAACGTCTCGTCAGGAATTTAATCATAGAGTTTAGATGTTTCAGGCACAGGATGAGCTGCTAAGAAGTCCGCCAGCGCTTGACCTTTGACAGACTTTTGTGGAACATACACCATGTCATATTGAGCTAGCAGGATTGCCCATGTAGCCAACCGAGAATTAAGTGTACTTGGTTTCTTCATGAGTACCCGGAGAGGGTTAACTCGAGATATAACATGAATAGTTTGACCAATGATATAATGCCTCGTCTTTTGCACAACAAACATGAGAGCCAAGCATTCTTTCTCGACAGGACTATAACGGTGTTCAGCACCAATCATAGTTCGGCTAAGATAGTAGATAGCTTGTTCATGGCCTTCTTTGTTCTTTTGGGCAAGTAAGGCACCCAATGAATGGTCCATAGCACGGACATACATCAAGAATGGAATGCCAGAGATAGGTGGCACCAAAACTGGTGGGTTCATAAGATATTGTTTGATATCGTCGAATGCTTGTTAACATTCTTCAGTCCAAACAAAAGATACACCCTTCTTCATTAGTTGAGTGAATGGTCTGCAGCGTCCAGACAAGTTCGAAATGAATCGCCTGATGTACGCAAGTCGGCCTTGGAATCCTCGTAGCTCTTTTAGGTTGCGTGGAGGACGCATCTCTTGGATGACTTTGATCTTCTCGGGATCCACGTGTATACCCTTAGAGGTAATGACGAAGCCGAGAAATTTGCCACTAGAGACACCCAAGAATGACTTGGTGGGGTTCATCTTGAGTTGATGTTGACGCATGAGATTGAAGATAGTTCTCAGGTCTTGAAGGTGATCTTCCTTTAGACGACTTTTGACAGCAATATCGTCAACATAGCATTCAACAGTTTTGCGAAGATGATCTTTGAAAATAGTACTCATAGCACGTTGGTAAGTTGCACCAGCGTTTTTAAGACCAAATGGCATCACTGTATAACAATAAACACCACGAGGAGTGCGGAAAGATGTATGCTTTTTATCTTCAGGATGCATTTTGATCTGATTATACCCGGAAAATCCATCCATAAAAGATATCCTTTCGAACCCACAAGTATTGTCAATCATGACGTCTGTGATAGGAAGAGGAAATTCATCTTTTGGACATGCTTCATTGAGATCTCGGAAGTCGATGCAGACTCGAACTTTTCTAGTTTTCTTCAGAACTGGGACGACATTGGCTACCCAATCAGGATGCTGCTCTTCTCGAATAAAGCCACAAGCGATGAGCTTCTTAACTTCATCATCAATTGCGTCCATCATTTCAGGCTTAAATCGCCTTTGTTGCTGTTTGACTGGTTTAGCATTAGGAAGAATGTTCAGTTTGTGAGTAGCAATCTTAGGATCTAAACCTGGCATGTCTTCATAACTCCAGGCAAAGACGTCGATATATTCTTTAATAAGAAGAATCAACTCTTGTTTGTCTGCTTCTGGAAGATTTTTGCTAACAAAAATTGGCCGAGGTGAATCTCTTTCTCCTACATCAATTTGAAGTAGTTGATCTTCAGTAGGAGGTTCACGTTGTTCAAATCGAAGTACCCATTGGTTATCCATATGTTGAGCCCAAGGATCTGTTTCCGGACTTTCTTCAACATCTTCATCACAGCCTTCTGGTAGTTCAACAGAGACCATGTTAGAAGATACAATTATACAATGGACTTCACCGATGCTGGTATCAGAATCCCATGATCTAGAATCAGAAGAGTTAGAACGTTCTTCACTATCTGATTCAGAAGCTGCTGGGGATAACAGTGGAGGAGAAGTATATCCGAGACCTTTCTTGGTCCTGTCATAATACATTTGTGATTTTCCGTTTGGAACTATTGTACGAATGGGAGTTCGTCTACCTTTACCATAGTTAAGGCCGCTCTTAAAGTCGTAACCCATCTTTCGGAGGATGTCTTTTGATTGTTGACTATAACGATGGAACTGGAGACGTCCCGTATCGTTAACTTTGCTATCATCCGTATAGTTAATCTTTGTTTCTGGTCTTTTATATAAAAATGCTGAACTTTCACCTTTCTTTAAAGAAGGATGAATACGGTAGGAATCATCTGGATCTTCAAGCGAGACTTCTGTCTGAAGAGATTGTACGACTCCCAGTGTAATTGATTGGAAGCTATCTAACATATCCAAATAACTTTTAGTATAATAAATAACATCAATATACTGGAAAGTAGGTGCTTTTTCATTGATTTGTACATCAGTATTTACAACAGGACCTTTAACCTTAGCAGATTTGGTCAAATTGATTACAAGAGGGGGAGAAGAAGAACGTGGAGGAGGCTTGTTATGACGGAGGTCGATAACAAGTGGCTCAGAAGAGGTGAGCTCCCTTTTTTCCTTGTTGCGATTTAGATCAACAACAAGTGGCTCAGAAGGAATGAGCTACTTTTTGTCTTTGTTACGACGTAAGTCGATAACAAGTGGCTCAGAAGAGGTGAGTTCCCTTTGATTTTCATCAGCATCAACTGATTTCTTTTAAACTGGTAAGTGAATAACCAGTGGCTTGGAAGATTGAGGATGAGAAACTCGCCCCTTAACAGGTATGATAAGAGTGTCTTGAGGTACTGCTTTTTGATCTTCTTCAGTATCCATAGCCAATACTACCTTCATGAATTCATCCTTGTACATACGAGCATCGTTGCAATAAGCTTCAACACCCTTGAAAGGATAAAGGTCCGCAACTTCCTTATGAACTTGTCCTTTGTCATCAACGTATTTAAAGCATTGATGAAGAGTTGATGGAACGACATTGTGTTCATGGAGGAATGGCCTTCCCAAGAGAGCATTATAAGAACAACCATGATTGTCAATGATATAAAAGGTCACCTTTGTACGAAGATTGCCTATTTGGAGTTTTAGACGGATCTTGCCCAAAGGTTCACTCTTTCCTTGATTAAATCCCAGAATAGTAGTTATCGTGGTTGAAAGACTATGCACTGGTATCTTCAATGCATCTAGCATTGTCTTTGGCATAATACTAAGTGCAGACCCTGGATCTATCAGGATACGATCAACCTTCATTGAATCTACATATCCTGTATAATAAAGAGGACGATCATGTCTATTATCTTCCATTAGCATATCATCCTGAGTGAAGGTAATATTTGGGATCAGTTCCAAGACACTATGACTGTGATGACAAGAGACTGATTCTGATTCTGGCTTCTTGAGAAGAGTTAAGCAAGTTTCAGCCTGCATCAGAGCTTCACTTAGAGTTTCTCGTGTCTCTTTGGAAAGACGCAAGAGTTCAAAGATTGACAACCTGGCTGGTGTATTGGCTAATTGAGCCAATATATCAAAATTGTAAGGCTTCTCAAGCCCAGTAGGAGATGACTTCTTTAGAGGTTTGTCAAATCGAACTTGTTGCTTGCCTTTGTCAGCCGTTGTTGGCTTAGGAGGAATTGATACTACAACTGGTGAAGATGTAGAAGGGACCTCTTCAACAGATGCAGGTTGTGCCAGAGCAGGTTCGAAAGAAGAAGCAGGATCCTTTTGACCTTCAGAATGATCTTTCAAATAAGCTTTTCCTGATCTGGTGCCTAACAGAATCTCTTCGTCAACAATGGGATCAAAAGATACCATGTTGCAAATCTTGATTTTGCCTTTAGAACGAGTTTTCTTCTTGGAAGATATCTCAAATTCTGGAGCAAGATCAGGATGGATCCACATAATTTCACCGTTGTCAAGAGACAAGGGAATAAGACCTTCATTGGATGGAAGTGGGAGATTCTCAATCTCAAGGGTTGCTTTAGGAATCGGAATGACACCATGCTGTATTATCTGCGGAGGGAAATCTCCAAATTGGACTGAAACCATATTTGCCGTAACAGTCTTCTCATCTTGTTGCAAAGTGACTACACCTGCATTGACAAGCTCTTGAATCTTACCTTTGAGCACATAGCATGCTCGAGTAGGATGTCCAATGAATCGGTGATAGACACAATATTTGGGATGATCAGTCTTATTAATTTCATCAGGTTTCTTTGGATCAGGGAGTTGAATTTTATTGCTTTTGAGTAAACACTCAAAGATACTTGCCGTGTCATTTTCGTCAAAGGAATATTCTACCTTCGGACGAGGTTCCCTCGGTGGAGGTGCATAAGGAGTAGGAGTAGATATAGGTGAGGCCACATTGACAGCCAAAGATTCTTTATTTTTGTTCAAGTTAATGTTTAAAGTCTCTTTCGCTTTGCGATTGTTCTGGCGATTGCCACCACTTGAATTCTGATGCTCATCGCGATCAGGATTAGACATTTGTACCCCCAATTGTTTGAACTTGTCGGCACTTACTTCAGCAGCTTTGGCGTTGACGATGAATGAGGGCCAATCTTGGAATTGGGTTGATCCCGTCCACATACTGATAATAGGTAAAAGATTCGCCTTACAAGTATCAATAGTGACAGCAGCGGGAGTCCCTGGAGGCATTTTCAAGGCTTCACGGCGGAACCGTTCAATAAAGCTCTCAGCAGTTTCATTATGTTTTTGTTTGATTTTGTTGAGAGCTGACATAGTCATATCATTAAATCCTTCATAGAACCGTTCCAAAAAGATTTGTTTGAGACCTGAAAAGGATGTGATGCAACCATTGGGCAAACTTCTGTACCAGTCGTATGCTACGCCGGCTAAACAACCGACGAACACTCTGGTAAGAAGAGCGTCATTTGGCTGAAGTTGAACAATCATTACCTCAAAATGATTGATGAATTGACTCGGAGAAGTACTGCCATCGGACAGAGAGATTGTAGGGATTTTGTACTTTGGGGGAAACGGGACGTCCTTCCATTCAACCGGATAGGGCTGTTTAATCCCCAAGCTTTGTAGATTGTCTTTCTCTTTAAATGCTTCAAACTGGGTTCGTAAGAGTTTGACAGCTTCATTGGCGTCTTCTGATGAAGAAGAAGGAATGGGTTGAGTTGTAGTGGTAGGAGGAGGAACAGCGTTGTAAGCACTACCCCCAGCTCCTGAATGGCTAGGCGTAGTTTGTACTTGCACTTGTACAGGAGGCATTTGGGGAGGCACTACCCCCAGCCCAGTATTGGCAGGTATTGAAGATGCTATGATCTCTGGACTAGTAATAGGTGCAGTTGGTGGTGTAACATGTTGTGCTACAATGATAGAATGCATACTAGCAACCATCTCAGCCATGATTTTTAATTTGTCTTCGAGTGCATCAATTCGCTGTTCCTGATTTGCGGAGGTTGAAGCATCTGGATCATCGGTGACAACATAAGCCGTCACTTCTCTTGGCACAGTGGAAGATACTGTTTGTTCAGAACTTTCACTGTATGCATCATAATCAGAAAACGAATCATCTCCTGACTGGAAAACAGGGAGATGACTTGAAGGATTTTGAGGAAGATTTCTTTGACCGATTGTATCTCGGCTTCGGGAACGGGTATGTTGAAATACTCCTTCAGAAGTTTCTTGAAGTAATTCCAAATACCGTTGGCTTGGCTTACGGAGTCTACCATGCTTAGAGCATCTTTTACCCCCAGTGTCTCGGGAAGTCATGTTAACAGAAGCATACAAAACTTCGTCTTCTTCTGACATAGGTTCAGATTTAGCAAAAGTTAAACGATCGAAGACAGATCGTTTTGTTGTTTGACAACAACATTGGATGATGACTTTATGATTACAGTGATGATCAGATGGTTGAGATGGAGATATTGAGACATTATCCTGTTTTTGTCTTAGATGTTCTCGAAGATCTACAACAGGACGAGGAAAGTTCCGAGGGATCTGTTCTTTGATAACATTTGGAACATGATTCCGATTCTTCAAATGTTTAGTCCCTTGAGTATACAGGGAAGTACTCACTTCATTGGCATAAGTGTCGGGATTTCTGACTTTGGAGATTTGTTTCTGATGATGTTTAACCTTCGACATTGGCTGTTTGCGTTTTACCGAAATAGGTCGATTAAGATAAGTTCTGAGGTCAACAAATTCACCCTCAGGAGTTTCTGTTTGAGACACTAACAGTTTTTCCTGTCTGGAACGACAAATTTGGAGAGTCGGGAGGTCCTGGAATTCTGCTATCGGAGTAGGCAGAATACCTCTTTGATTAGTACAAGTACTCTTGTTAGAAAGGAAAGAAGAATCCTTGTTTGCCAGAGTTCTTGAATTGATTGGAGCCGAGACACATTGAGATGGATCTTCTTCAGTAAAGATTGAAGAAGACTGAGAAAAGACTAAAGGACCTTTTCCTTTGTTTTGAGATGAAGGGTTAGCTAAAGAGCGTTTCCCTCTGTTATATTCCAAGTCATGAGACAAGGAAGTTTGAGAAAAGACCAATGGACCTTTTCCTTTGCTTTGAAGAGAAGGAGGAATAGTCAAAGGACTACCCTCAATGGATTGCGCAGGGGCAATAGGATGTTTGGGAAGAGGAGTAGAATCTCTTCTTTTATTGTGAGAAGAAGGAAATTTAGCCAAAAGGCTGTTTTTCTTGGATTGCGCAGACTTGGTTTGCGCATGGGTGGAAGGTGCACTAGTCATTTGTGCATTAGAAGCTTTGGTAGGAAGTGCATCAGAAGTTCTTGTCTTAGAGTGCTTGGGATGCACCTTAGTTACAAGAGTGCTATTTTACGCAGGAAAAGCCACTGCCAATTGCGCCAGAGTCATAGGAGTCTTCTGTTTTGACAAGGCAGCATATGAAGTAGCCTGTGCAACAGTTACAACAGATTGCGCAGCCTTGACTGCAACAGATTGTACAGCAGTTGCTGAGACAGACTGTGCAACAGTTGGCACAGCAGTTTGTACAGCAGTCTGACTAGCAGATTGCGCAACAGTTGGTACAGCATCCTTGGTGGCAAAAATGCCAGATTGTGCAGACTTGGAGACCCAAACTGAGCGCACTTTGCTCTTGGCAGAAGTGGCTACAGTACGGGGAGTGGTCTTGGAGTTGAGCATCGCCTCGTAGGCTGTCTGGTTGACCTTCACAACCAGCGTCTTCTGCGTCTTCCCGATAGACGCTACGTCACATTGAGTTGCTACTTCCTCGTCGGAGGAGAAAGTTGTCCCCAGCAGAGTCGCCATTTTGTTTGCAAAAACAAAAGTATAAAACTTTATTGATACAAACTGTAATAAAGATTACAAGAATTCTGGGAAAATTACAACTATAGGAATCCAATCTTGATGACGATTGCTTTATCCCTTAGACGATGTGAACTGTGAAGACGAAGCCTTTGAAGTTGAAAACAACTCTGGAAACTGAAGGCAAAAGCCTCTGAAGTTGAAGACAAAAGTCTCGGAAGAATGCAGCAGCACTTTGGCAAGAACTCCTGAACTCTCTGATTTTTGATCTCTGATCTTGATCCCCCTTGAAATGAAGACTTGAAACTCTATTTATAGAGTTCTAGAAATAACTAACTTTCAGTTATTTTGGGACCGCGCAGGATGATTTGCGCAGCATTGATTTGCGCAGACAGTTACTGGATCGTGGGCCAACTATCATGGACACATGGCATCATTTGATAGAAATGCGCATGATCGTGCATAAACAGTTGCCACGTAATGAGCAATCGATGGCATGAATGCCACGTGTAACTTATCAGTTATATTGATGGAGTGCGCAGAGTTGAATTGCGCATACATGGTTTGCGCAGACTCAAACTGCGCAGGATTGGTTTGTGCTGCCAGCTGTCAGCCGCCCTCGAGCACTGTGCGGCGCAGGAAACGAACAGACTCCTTGTTATCCACGCTGTCAGTTGTCAGAAAAGATTTGATTTGATTTGGTAATGATGACTTCTGCCACGTCAGTCTGCGCAGTTGGAAGTGTGCGCAAAGCAGTATGCGCAATCGGATTGCTGCGCAATCTATTGTCTGCGCAATTCATCTAAATGATGGGTTTCTTGATTTCTTGACTTTGTTGATTGATGCAACTTGATTTTTTAGGACCTACACCTGCAAGTGCTAAAAGGAGGAAGTCTAGGGCAGCGCAGGCTCACCAAGCCCAGGCAGCTGTCCCAACCTCTAACTATCGAGGCGTCCCATTGATTATCACACGGGCCTCTGATGGGAAGTTGTATAGAACCGCTCGAGTCCAGTCCCCGACGGCAAAAGGACAAAGTGGTTCCTCTAACCTGCGTGAGGTGATCCTCCACAAGCGCAAGGGAAGAGAAGGAGCCTCGGCGTGCAAAGAGTCCTCGCTTGGGCATCACTGTACCCAAATCATCGTCAACTGCTGCTGCAGCAACGCGGCAGTGACGGAAGATCGGCCGTCCGTCTTCCAAAGGCTACAGCATCCGAGCTCAGAAGATTAGGCACCTCCTGTTGTCTCCTGTAATTTCGCTCAAAAGATTCCCGCCGAAGGGAGAGGGAAAAAGACAAGTATCTTCAGTCCCAAGATATCAACCACTACAGCTAAGAAACTATCATCTAAACGGTTGTCCTCTACCGGTGTATTCCAACACACCCGTTCAAAGATAAAACCTGCCACGATGGAAAATTCATCATCCACATCACTGGGGGTTGTCGGAACTGGGGGTAGCACTCCTCCGAACATGCACAACAATCCGACGTTTCAAGAAGCCGAGCCCGGGGAAACCACTCTCCTATCAGGTACAACAGACGCTGATGTCCCCGAGGATATCCATGGCTCTCAAGACGAAGCAAGCTCCGAGGCTGGGGATACCGTTCCCTCCGAGTCCGAGCCCGAAGAGAACATTCCCATCTACCCCGATGACTTCTCGGTACATGGGTATGACTCGGAGGGCACATCCTCCACCGTTCCTTCCATTCCTCCTCATGTAAGGACGGTTTTCATGACGGACAGCAATCGAGGTGGTTCCAATGATCGCCAGCGCATCGACAATCTCGAAGCCATATTACTTGCTTTGGTCAAGTCGGTAGACGAGATTAAAGCGGTCCTGCCCACTCTACAAGGAGGAACGCCTGGTCAAACAAGCACGGGCCCCGCGGTCAATATAGATTCGAACTCAGCGGCACCAAACCCGGGCAATAATCCTCCCGAAATAACAGCCCCTACCGCGACAGATGAGACCCAAAAAGTAAGGAGAGAGGTCCAGGAGCTCCGAGCCATGTTCCATGCCCGAGAAAACGCTCAAGATCTCAGAATACGGCAACCATACCCTGCTGAATGGAGGGATGTTCCATTCCCACCAAGATATAAGCCGTTCAATATCAACCCGTATGATGGCAAAACCTCAGCAAGTCGGTACATCACTTACTTCGAGGTCACCACCGACCATCTGCCCCTTGATGATGCTATCCTCACACGGTTATTCATTAGGGCGTTGGAAGGAGTCGCCTTCGATTGGTACCGCAATCTACCGGACAACTGCATCCACTCCTTCGCTGGCTTCAAACGCTTGTTCTTGGAGAGATTCTATGAGGTAGGGCAGGACGTCACAATGTCCACTCTCATAGACGTCGTCCAAGGGGAGAAGGAGTTGACAAGAAACTACATCGAGCGGTTCCGTCAGACCGCCATGAAGCTGCCTTCCGAAAATCCAGATTCCTCTTTGATTGAAATTTACCAAAAGAGACTGCTTCCAACGATCAGTCTCTGGATGGGCGAAAGTCAATTCAAAGATTGGAAGGCGTTCATCATCAGCGCCACAAGCGCCGAAGAACGACTGAAGAAGGCTCGCCAACTGGGATTGCACATCTCAGAAGGAGAAAACAAGGGTAAGCGTCCCAACAACGATAATGGGGGTAACCCCTCCAACAATCGGGACAGCAAGGGAAAGCAGGCTATGGTGGCCGACACGGCCCAAAAGTCCGAGTCACAACCAGCAGACAAACAATGGCCTCAAATCACTTACTCTTTCGAAGACGGCCACGTCAAGCCTATCTTGGACATGATCATACAAGGAGATAGAATTCAGCTTCCTCCACTAAGATGGGAGCCTCGGCCGGTTGATCTGGAGAACCCAAAGTTCTGCCATTACCACCGTTATGTACACCACGCTACACATGACTGCTACCAACTAAAACGGTACATCCAAAGCCTCATCGATTCGAACGCTCTGGCCATCGACTTCGAAGAGGTAACCGTAGCAGCCAATATGGTGTCCGTACAATTCGGCAGCTTCCCTCCGACAGAGACTCAAGACGGGGTGATCCCCGTCCCTCTGGCGACGATGGAGATTACCAATCTTCCACCTCCCCGGGAACAGGCTGCTGGTCTAGTACCTCTCACCACCTCACGAGGGGAGGTCATGTGGGTCCATCCAGACTTGGTGTCAGAAGTAATTCGGCCCACACCATCTCCCACCAACAGAAAGAAGAGTGAAAAAATCAGGACCTGCCACACAATCTCAGCAGACAACGAGGAAGCTACAACCGTCGTCACGCGGTTCGGAGCGCAATTCCAACCTGTGGTTGACAACCCAGCCGAAAATCATCAACCCAATACAACTGATGCTCCGGGACCGGCTCAGCCTTCGACGACCGACAAGCCTAGGCCGAAGGAGACTCGCTTCGACAAATCTCTCCGAAAAGAAGCAGCCCAAGGGCTAGAGAGGCCCTACAACTTTGACATCTTAGCACAATTGGCTAACACATCGGCCAAATTGTCACTGTACGAACTCCTAAGGCTCTCCAAGGACGTTCGTATTGTATTGAGCGAAGCACTCCAAAATGCCGATGCCTATCTGGCTCAATCCAACCTCACCGGGGAGGACTCACCCGTGGATCTCCAAGACAGTGCCTGTACGGGAGCAATGCCCAATATCATCTTCACTCCGCAGGACATGCTTATCAAAACCAACCTACATGATTGCCCGCTATACTACACGGGATACATCGGCGACGTGAAGGTGGATCGGATGCACATTGATCCTGGCTCTTCCATAAGCATCATCCCGAAGGGCCTGCTACATCATCTCCGTATCCTAATGCATCGCCTGACACCTACAAGTACCGCCATCAGCAGTTTCAATTCGGGCAGGAGCTAGCCTATTGGAAAGATTCTTCTGAAGTGTCAAATTGGCGACCTCCAATCCGAAGTCACCTGCTACGTCATAGATGCAGACACTTCTTATAACATCCTCTTGGGGCGCCCATGGATACACGATTACATGATCGTGCCTTCCACGCTACACCAGTGCTTCAAATATGTCGACAAACACGGCTTCGTGAAGACGGAATTTGCTGATATCGATCCCTTCAAAGGGGTCGAATCCTACTATTCAGACTCCTGCCTATACGAAAATTCGAAGAGGCACCTTGATGAAGGAGACGTACAAGCTCATACCGAAACAGCCACGGGATCAGAAGGACCCCTGACGATCCACCTCCAAGCTCGCAAATCGGGCAAGTCCGCACCCCTTACCGCCACTCTGCGGAAGGACGCAATCAGCCTCTCAGCGCAGGAGGAGTAGATGATAATTCGGCTGCCAAGGTCCGGCCAAGTGCCGAGACCCACGACGGAGCCACTGACAATCAGGCTACCAAGAGTCATCCAACCACAAGCAGGAAAGCTCAACCCCTCTGACAGGCCCATGACGATACGCCTTCCCAGGAAGGGTCGTCACCCCGATGCAAGGTCTGACACTTCTAGCGAACCAGCCACTTCTCGCCCCACATCAAATGCTAAACTGGGGGTCGCTAGTCTGCCAACAACTCCACGCTCTGCTCCATCAACTGAACCACTGACAATCAAGCTTCCCAGGTCATCCTCTCAGTCTTCGTTCACACAGGGGGTAGCCGAAGAGGAACCGGAGCTAGCCAAGTATGTGGCTGCCCACACTAACGTCCCCTCCGCTGATGATGTAATCCCCCTAGAAAAGGTACCTTACTTCATCAATAAAGGGTTATCTTTGAACTACACCGAGCTCAATAAGGTATGCACAACGTATGCTATGGAACACGGTATAGGCACTCACCTACACACACAAGTGACAAATGTGTACACCGCGATCCGGCTTACTCCAGTAGAAGACGCTTACCGAATAATCGAAGGAGGAGATCATCCGATCATCTTCGGCCGGACGAACAACCCGCATCCCCTCACCATAGAAGAAGCCGACCTCGGGTCAGATGCCGGAAGACTACATCTGTATCTCTATAGCCCTCAATCCAAATATCTCATGCAGAAACAGGGGTATGATCTGGAGACGATGCCAGGATTGAACTACGGCACTGGGCGACGATTACCTTTGAAGCCGCCAGTCCCGGCGGGCAAACCACGGAACTACTATAACAAAACTCGATGCGGGTTAGGGTATGTAACGCCTACTACGACCCCTGAGAGTTCAAATAAAGAATGTGACTGGCAGTCACATTCAACCGGGTCACCAACTTCTGACTCGGATACCAGCATCGGAGATGTGTTCAGACAGGTCTTATCAGTCAACATGGCATTCGCCGACGCTTACGAAGAAGACGAAGACATCCCCGAGATCCTCGAGCTAGAGCCATGGGCCCAGCAATTGGATGCACAATGGAAAAAGCGGTTCGAACTGAGAGAACCTCCTACTGAAGATGAGGTTATACAAATTGACCTCGGCAGCGAATCTTCTCCAAAACCGATTTTCATCAGTAAAAGCCTAACAGACGAAGAGTGGGAGTCGCTGCTAGAACTTGTTAGAGAGTACATTGATGTGTTCGCCTGGAGCTATGAAGACATGCCAGGGTTAAATCCCGACATCGCTCTTCACAAACTCAACATTCGACCAGATGCGAAGCCAGTCAAGCAACAACAGCGACGCTTCTGTCCAGGCATCATGGACGCGATCGAAGCCGAAGTCAATAAACTGATAGCCAGCGGCTTCATTCGTGAGGAGCAACATCCCGATTGGGTCACCAATATAGTATCCGTCCTCAAGAAGAATGGGAAGATTCGAATCTGCATCGACTTCCGCAACCTGAACGAGGCGTGCCCTAAAGATGAATTCCCCCTTCCTATCACAGACATCATGATCGACAATACCTGCGGCTTCGAACGTATGTCATTCATGGATGGCTTCTCGGGGTACAACCAAATTAAAATATCTTCTGATGATGAAAAGCATACATCATTCCGAACACCAATTGGCACGTACTGCTACACAGTCATGCCTTTCGGTTCGAAGAATGCCGGTGCCACATATCAAAGAGCCATGAGCATCATCTTCAGAGACCACTTACGCAAAACAATGGAGTGCTACGTTGACGATATAGCCGTTAAGAGCCGCTGCAAAGGAGACCATCTGCAGGATCTAAGGACGGTATTCGACCTAATACGAGTGCACAATTTGAAAATGAACCCTACGAAGTCCTTTCTGGGCGTATCCAGCGGGAAGTTCTTGGGCTTCATCATCACTGCACAGGGTATCCATGTAGACCCTGAGAAGACGAAAGCAATCATGGAGATGGGTCCCCCGAGAAATCTCCGCGAACTCAGAGGCCTTCAAGGGAGGCTAGCTTACATCAGAAGGTTCATTTCTAACCTCTCCGGGCGATGCCGACCATTCACGCACCTCATGAAGAAAGGAGTCTCATTCGTATGGGACGAGAAATGCCAGCGTGCTTTCGACAGCATCAAAGAATATTTGTCAAATCCTCCAGTTTTGGTAGCCCCGGTTCCTGGAAAACCATTCCTGCTCTATGTACGAGCAATAGAACACTCCTTCGTGGCTTTGCTGGCACAGAACAACGACGCAGGCCATAAGCAGGCCATATATTACCTCAGTCGAATGATGATTGGGCCAGAGCACCGATACACCGCTGTGGAGAAGGAATGCCTCGCCCTGGTGTTCGCCATTCAGAAAATACGGTATTATGTCACCGGACAAACGATACATGTGATCTCACGAGTCAACCTTCTTAGGGTCCTCATGACTAAACCAGGGGCACTCAGCTCTCGACTCGCTATATGGGCAATATTGCTGTCCCCTTATCATATAATCTGTCCCGCAAAAGGCAGTCAAAAGTCAAGCCCTGGCGGACTTTTTAGCAGCCCACCCAGGCTCGGAGTCCTCCAGAATATATGAAGAGATCCCAGACGAGGTCGCCGACTCGCATGCAACCTCTCACGAGGCTATATGGCGAATGTTCTTTGACGGTGCTTCAAGGACCGGACCTAAAGGCAATATAGTCGTCGGAGTCGGGGTAGTGCTAATCTCCCCCTCCGGATTGGTGATTAACCGCGCTTATTCCCTCATCGAGCCCTGCTCTAACAATGTGGCCGAGTACAACGCTCTGGTCATTAGCCTCCAACTTGCAAGAGAGCTGGGGGTAGAATACCTTGAAGCATACGGCGATTCCCAACTAATCGTCAATCAGATCCGGGGCTCGTACGAAGTCCGCCACGAAGACATGATCCCTTATCACCAAATAGCGATCGATATCATCTCGTCATTCGAGAGGTTTTTTATCGAGCACGTCCCCAGACTCCGAAATATTGAAGCCGATGCCCTAGCTGGTCTTGCCGCTTCCCTAGCAGTCCCAAATCATGATCGCCAATCAGTGGATGTGATAGGCCACGAACTAGTCTGTCCTAAGAACAATGTGCAATTCGTGACGAGCTATTCCGCCCAGACGATCGATGAGGCCCCAGATTGGAGACAACCATTCATCGACTTCGTCGTCTACGACATCCTGCCCGAGAACCCAAAGGAAGCCACTTCCATCAGACGACGTTCTCTCAGATTCTTCTACGATACAGAGACAAAAATGCTGTATCGCCGCTCCTATGATGGATTACTGCTTCGGTGTTTGTCAAATACAGAAGCCAAAGAAGCCGTACGAGAAGCTCATGACGGTGTCTGCGGGGCCCACCAGCCCGGCCCAAAACTGCAAGACCGCATTCGTCGAATGGGCTACTATTGGCCCACAATGGTGGCAGATGCGATAGATTATGCTAGAAAATACAAAGCCTGCCAAGTCCACGCGGGCTTCATTCACCAACCATCCGAATTTCTACATCCGACAGTAGCGTCCTGGCCATTCGAAGCATGAGGAATGGATATCATTGGTCCAATCACCCCACCTTCCTCCAGAGGACATCGCTTCATACTTGCGATCACTGATTACTTCTCCAAATGGACGAAAGCTGTCCCACTCGTAGAAGTCAAGACTTCAAACGTGATCAGCTTCCTTAAGCATCACGTCATCTACCGCTTTGGACTGCCCCGAAGGATCATCCATGATAATGGTCCGCAGTTTGCAAGCCACGCATTCTATCGGTTTTGCGATAAATACCGTATTCAGAATATCGCTTCGACACCGTACAACCCGACAGCAAACGGGTTAGCAGAGGCGTTCAACAAAACAATCATCAAACTCCTCAAAAAGTTTGTCTCCTCTAACAAATGCGACTGGAACGAGAAACTCGGCGAATGCTTATGGGCTTATCGTACCACAGTTCGAACAGCCACTGGGAATACGCTATTCTTCCTAGTTTATGGGAGTGAGGCAGTTCTCCCATTAGAGACTCAAATACCCTCACTCCGCGTCGCCCTCACTTATTAATTAACGACGGATGGCAACTACCGACGTCGACTACAAGAGTTAGAAGCCTTAGATGAAAAGTGCCTCCTAGCTCAGTAAAGGATCGAGCTGTACCAAGCACGCATCTTAGGAGCCTTCAACAAGAAGGTCAAAATCAGAACATTCCAAGTAGGCGATCTTGTTCTGGCAGTCCGGAGGCCAATGGTCATGACTCACAAGATCGCCGGCAAGTTCCAGCCAAAATGGGAAGGCCCATTTATCATAGAGACATTATTCTCCAACGGTGCTTACCGCCTCGCTAAGCAAAATGGAGACTTGCTCATGTTGCCCGTCAACGGCAAGTTCCTGAAGAAATATTATGTCTAAACAACATCCCAGATTATCGAGTCATGTACCCGCTGGTGCCTCTGAACTCACCACCATAATTTTCCAGATTATTGAGTCACGTACCCGCCGGTACCACTGAACTCAACCCATAAATTTCCAGATTATTAAGTCACGTACCCGCTGGTACCACTGAACTCACCTCCATAATTTTCCAGATTATTGAGTCACGTACCCGCTGGTACCACTGAACTCACCTCCATAATTTTCTAGATTATTGAGTCACGTACCCGCTGGTACCACTGAACTCACCCCCATAATTTTCCAGATTATTGAGTCATGTACCCGCTAGTACCGCTGAACTCACGCTCACCATTCTCCAGATTCTCGAGTCATGTACCCTATGGTGCCTCTGAACTCACATCCCGGTCACTCTTTCAGATAGAAAGTTATGTATGATCATACCTCTGAACTTTCTTCCTGGAGGAGATCTTCTCCCATGATCAAATACCCGCACTTTCAGTGCACAAAAAAGGGTAATCGATCCACAAATTTCCAAAACGGCTATGTCCTTATTACCTCTGAGCCGTTCCACTTCCGCCAAAAACAAATCACCCCTTACATAGAACTTCCATGTCCTCATTACCTCTGAGTCGTTCTATGTGCCCTCCTTCATTGAGCCCACTCCTGTCATATCCTCATTACCTCTAAATGGGAAGGCTCCGTCGAAGAAACCTTCATACTTGCCATGTCCTCATTACCTCTGAGTAAGTATGATGATCCCCTTTCGACCTATTATCTGTACCCACAACCGGAGTACGCCAAGGGTAATAGGTCCACAAATGTCCTTTGTTGACCACAAATGTCCTCTTTTGACCACAAATGTCCTCTGTTGACCATCAATATCCTCCGTCGAGTTCACTCCTGCCATGTTCTCATTACCTCTGAGTAGGAAGACTCTACGTTTAAAAAACCTTCCTACTTGCCAAGACCTCGTTACCTCTGAGCAAGTATGTCGGTTCTCCTTCATCCTATTATCCGTATCCTAAACCAGGGTACGCTAAGGATATTAGGCCCACAAATATCCTCAGCTAAATTTCTCAGCACAAACCTATCGCCTCATCAGGCCCCAGGAGCCCAGCTGCTCTACGGCATTCCTTTTCTCAATACCAAGAGCACCCATAACCACGTCGCTATGGCTGCTTCAGGTACCCTGACCAAAACTTGTTATCTCTACCTAAAACCAAGGTACGCCATGGGTAACAGGTCCACAAATATATCCCCTATACAGGGGAAAACATCACCACAATATCACAGGCACAGCAAGCAATACAAATGAAGGATAGAATTGAAAGTACTCTTTATTTGAAGGAAGAAAAAGCATTACATATCGCGGGATCATATCCCCTTCAGAAAAAGAGAAAACAGAAACAAAACAAGAAGAAAAGGCCGACTATATTTCAACATTACTCAACTCTAGGAGGCGGTCTCTTACTGAGGTGGTCCCCCGTTCAATCCCTTGCCGAGCGCGACGCTCGGCCTCCTGGAGTAAATGCTCCTCATTGTCCAAGCCCAAGAGCGCCTGACAGTCATCTTCCAATTTCTTCAAGGCAGTCTCCAGGTCAGTCGAAGCTTGAGTAACCCTGTCAGCCTCCTGAACAATTAGTCGCCTGTCATTGCGGGTAGTCTCGAGTTCAGACTCCAAGAAAGTCAACTTCTTCTGAAGCGCAAGGAGCTGCTCCCGTGTCTCAGTAATCTCACGAGAAACCGATTACTCCCGAGCCGTGACATTTTCATTCGCGTAACTCAATTGATCATACCGGCCAGATAAGTTGCTGAGATCCTTCAGTATGGCCGGTCTGGTCCTATCCCGAGCAGCTCTAGTCCTCTCTATAACAGCGATAAGAGAATCTCGCTCCTCATTTATAACAGCAGATAGATCAGCCTGCCGCAATACTCGAAGCTCGGCCACCAGCTGATCAGCCTCCAATAATTTCGCCTCCAGAAGCGAAGCCACCCCTGCATCACCAGGAAGATCCCTAAGGATATTTACTTGACCCTGGGCGCATTGGTAGGCCAAGATGAAGGAGGTTCTCCTTTCCACAGCAGCCTCGATTCCCCTACTCAAATGACGATAAAAACTGGCAACCACGTCCTGTAATGCGTCATCCAGAACTTCAGCAGAGGATGGCGTCAGGGGAAGCAGGGACGGCAACGTCGAAGGAGTGACGCTAGAGCTCGCCACCGGAGGAACGGAGTCCGAGTAGAACGATGCATGAATAGCGGCCAACTCATCTTCCGCCGCCCGAAAAGCTTGGATACTCGGTAGGGCAGAAAGGTCGATTCTCGGAGCTACCGGAGCAGAGGATGGCACAAGGACCATCGTTCCCTGCCCCGACTGCCCCGATGACTGACCCGCTAAACTCGAGCCCCCAGAACGCCCATCAAGACAAGTCGGACGGTGAAGAGGTACACCCTTCTCCACCAATACCCCTTCGGTTGGAGTGGTCCCAACAACGTCCGTCCTCGGCACCGGAGGGGTAGGATCTGTATGTCCAGAATAACAATCAATCGACGTAACCCGAAGGACGTGATGATAGAGCAGATAGGCTTCTTCACAGGTCAAGATTCGGCTAATCTTACCAGGAGAGGGGCATGAAGACTGCAGCTCATCCACAACTGGCGTGGTCCCCTCACCCACGATCCTCGAGTTAAACCCAGTCATGTCCTCTGTCCCCGTCACCTTGAAGGGGGATACAGATTGATCTGCCTCATCTTGAAAAGGAACAAGCTCGCGGGAGTCCCCGTCGTCCTGGATCGCCGCCTCGACATCTTGAAGTTCTTCTTCTTCTCCTGACACCTAAAAGAGAGAACGAAGACAGTTAGAATTGAAGCTCGAAGGAAAGAAGGAAGAAGGAATCGATAACAGTTTTTGTTACCTCTGACGCAGGGTTAACTTCTTCTCCACTTTCTCTTATGGCGAGCGGGCGATGCCTAGTCGCAACCAGCTTCCGGGATCGAGTAATACCGCCAACAGGAGAAACTTTCCTGCTACGTTTCGGAGTAGGACCAGGCGCAACGAGGGACTGATCCCCCAACGTCTCATCTGACGAAACAGGCGGTTGACCCACCTCTGCATCGGCCACTGGAAGGATAGAGTCATCTTTATCATGCTCGTTGCCTTCGTCACCCTCAGCAGCGGAGCCCAAATCTGGTACCTCGGCTCTAGTCTTTCTTTTCTTGGCCCCTTGAGAGCCTTCCTCCAGACCGGTACCAACAATAAAACTGGTACCTGGGTTAAAACCGACCGGGGGTTTGTTCGCCATGACATGATACAAAGCCGCCATATACAAGATCTCCACTGACTCCTTAATGGCAGGGACCGAGAAAATGGTACGAGTATAGAATGAAACATAATACTGCCAAGCTCTAATACCATCAAGAAGGCTGCCTTCATGACCCAGACAAGAACTGGGGCTGTCCAGACAAAGTTGGCTGTATCCAAACTGCCGGGCAAACCTGCTAGGTAGATAAGGCTCCAGAAAGACAGTATTGCGATTACGATACACCAGATGTGCGGGACGAATGTTACGCAGCCATAGGAGCATCTGGCCATCCAGAAGCTGAGGGGGCGCGATACCGTCAATATATACAGCCTTTATGTCCCTGGCAGTAAAGCGAGGGACGGATACAAAGATATGATACTTATCTGCCCTCGCCAATGCCATCCGGCAAGCCCGCATGGTTTCACATTCCCAAGGTTCGTCACGATAGCAGAAGATAAATACGTCATCATCAGTCACACCGTCTTCAGAGCCCGGCCTCATCAAAGACGGGTAATGTATCAGCAGCCACCCCATCAAATAGTGATAGGGCAACTCAGTTCGTTCAAAATCCTTGGTCACATCATGAGCAATGACTTTGGATGTGAAGGTACGAAGGCCCCGGTGTATGCTGCACACCATGGCCGGGAGGAGAGCTAGCCTGATTCGCAAAACTAACTTCACAGCCGGAAGGATGAAGTTGCGACTAATTCTCTCAATAGAACCGGCTCCTCCCGAGACTACACAATTTCGTAGCCAGATCATCAAAAATCCTGCCAGAAGTGCTTTCTCGGATAGCTCTTGAGTATCCTGGTAAAAGTAACCGAAAGTGTCAGTCTTGTTCCCTAATCCGTCACTGGTATTGGCCACTCTCTTAGCCGACGACACCAAGTCCTTAACCGCTTCCCGAGATCGAGGGCGACGAGAGGTGACTCGACCTGAGGCATCTGCCGGGAAGAGATAGTGCACCCAATCCTTGGTATAGTGATCGTTCCCTTCTGAGTTACCATCCTTTCGGGATATTTGATGGCATGTGTTATAATGGCACAATATCTCCTGGTAAAGAGCCACGAAGCCAGGATACCGTCGTTTCAAATCCTCGAGTTCCTCATTAGTGGGAGTATACGCTTCAAACGCTTCGTCCCCCCAAGGAAGCTTGGAGACCGCGTGCATCTCATGGAGCGTGAGTCCCATCTCCCCTACAGGTGTGTAAAAGGTCCCCGTACGACAATTATACATTTCCAGCAGAGACATGAACAACTTCTTGTTTATGGACAAGCCATGACTGGTACCTCGGATAGCGTGGTAAAGGCCAATATCACACAAAAAGACCTCATACTTCCGCAAGATCCAAGTAGACAGATTGATCCACGAGGGAATAGAGTGTACCCAACCAGGGAACATCAACCGACCCACGGGATAGGAGCCTTTCCGAGCAAGTTGATTTATAAAAGTATCGGCAGTACAGAATGTGAAGTTAGGGCCCGCCACATTCAGGAAAGAACCTGGGACCAACCCCGTCACAGAACGACTAGTATGCACTTTGCCGATAGTCACGGACTTCAGATTGTTATTGTAATGGATGTTCCCCACAAACATCCCACTTCTAGTAGGGGTTAAGGTCTCTCCCATCTTTCGGTCCAATGGGAGCATATTGAACCAAGATAATGGGAAGTGTCGCTCCATCTAGGGGATGCGGATCGCCACCCCGTTAGAAACAAAACTCCAATCCTCCGACACCTCCAGAACATGATCATTCTCTACGGTCAAGGCGTCTCCAAAAAAGAATGCAGGCTTCAAATACTCCCCTTCAAATTTCCCGGAGTTCATCATAGCATTAAGAAAATGGAAAGACTGATTCTTGATGGCATTCAATCTAGCCATAGGCTCATCGCTCGAAAACTGGTCCGTCATATGCTGAACAATATGGTCGTACCTATTGCCGAGAGCAGCTTGTGCGCTACCCACCAAGAGTTCTCCAGCAGCGTTAACCGACAGACTCACTGAAGAACAGACAGAAAAAAGTAAGTTAAACGGAGGGATAAAAAAAGAGCTGATTGGGTGCTTTCAAGCCCCAGGCGGCTCAAGAAAACATCCATGTGGCCCCATGAAGGTCTCATAAGTCTTATGCGGCTCCAAAAAGCCTCATGCAGCTCAAGCCCAGAGGAACGCTTATGCGGCTCCGTACAATACAAGTCCATGCGGTTTAGCGTCACTCATACGGCTTTGCCGACAAGGCACGTATACAGACACGGCAGTTTTCTTATGCGGCTCGCAGCTCAGCCGTAGGGCGAACATGCGATTTACAAAGGCTCGTGCATAAAGTATGCGACGTAGCCATGGCAGTTGGGGTTCTCTAACTCATACATTATCCTTACCAGTAATGGGAGGGCGAACGTCAGGATGAACATCAGGTACGACAACCTGCGGAGTATCAACCGCAGCCGAGGCAGAAGTGGAGGCCGCCTTCTTGCCCTTTGCTGCCACGATCTTCTTGGGAGCCATTAATTATCGAAGAGAGGAAGGGCAATCAAGATAGGAAAGGTCTGAGGAAGAAGAAAGAAAATAAAGAAGCCTTCTCTCTCTTCAAAACTCCTCCTATTTATAGGAAGACGGGAGAAGGAGTACACGTGGGCCAATGACCGACTCATGAAGAACGAAACCGACTCCTTGGGTTTCGTCTCCAAGATTCACCCAAGGCGTCAAATCCGAAAGATTTAATGAGCTGACCCTTGGGATTCCCCCTACAAAGACGACGCTGAAACGAATTTGAGGCAACTAAAGACCCGCACACGTGGCGAAAAGCTATACGACTGAACAGTCTCCTGCGGCTGAGTCACCTATGCGGCTGAACAATCCATGCGGCCAGGACTTCTATGCGGTCAGGATTTCATATGCGGCTAGAAGAATACAGCCATGCTTCTTATTCAAAGTATTTCAATTTTACAAATTGAAAACTTTGAAGGGGGTCTTGTAGAAGCATGGAAAATACTAAAAAAAATGACTCATGCGGCCAGGAAAGATCCATACGGCTCAGAAAACTCATGCGGCTCAGGGAGTCATGCGGTATAAGGAGCTATACGGCCCGAGGCATTCCTTGCGGCTCAGAAGACACGTGGCCTGACAGTGCTCCCCCCGACCCATGCTGCATTAATTGCTTTGACGGCTGACCCCTCTGAAAAGTTGACAGCCCTAACACAAAAGCAGGTAATTATGACTCTGTCATAATGATGAATCTCTAGGGAAGAGAAAAGAGATCTCTGACACAAATCCCCCGAGAGCCATAAAAATGCCACGTGGCCTTGCCACGTGGGCGTTCGTATGCGGCTCACTTCTCATGCGGTTCAGAATGAATCTGTCCTATGCGGCTCAGGCCAAGAAAGCCTCATGCGGCTCGAGCAAAGAACTTCTCATGCGGTTCAGAGTGAATCTGTCCTATGCGGCTCAGGCCAAGAAAGCCTCATGCGGCTCGAGCGAGGACTTCTCATACGGTTCAAGAGGATCATGTCCATGCGGCTCAGACAGATATGTACCTATGCGGCCCACAAGGATTACTCCCCTGTGGTTCGAGGGCTCAAGTGAGGGCCACTGCCCAGGCAGCCCTGACACGTGGGCTTAACCATATGCGGCTCAAATTCAAATACGGCTCACTCGTCATGCGGTACAGATCCCCCCAGCAACTCATAGGACACGTGTCCTAAACCGATTAATTCCTCAGATTTGCTGCCATTAAAGATTGGGTCAAATCCCAATAATCTGGGACACGTGATAGAAGAATAGATCTAATTTATTCACAGACATCAGAAGATCATTATAAGGAAGATTTATTCCAATCAGCATTAATTGCTAATGGGATTTGGTGTAATCTACACTCGATGGCTCGGATTCGTCACAATCAAAACTGAACGGCCTGGATTGACCAATCTATGGGCCGCCGCCATCTTCAAGCGCTAATCATTGGCAACCCTAATGATCACATCCCACTATTATAAATAGCAAGGTGCCATTCCCTTGTAAAATATATACAATATCAGAGAGAAATACGTATATACAGAGAGACTTCCCCCCATAGTCAGAGAGAGAATACACACAGAGAAAGAGAAGCCAGAAGAGCAACAGAGGAGCAAGAAGAGCATTTCTTCATCAACGCCAATCATATTTTCACAAGAGCCAAGGCTGCATACCGATCGTCCAAGGAGTAAGGCAGGGCTGCCGTCGCCTTCCCGAGCCTCTATCGTCACCCTCCAGAATCTAAAATAAACAATTGTACTTAGACTGCTGTACCTAGGTTTTCGTTCCTAGGCTTTCTTTGTACAAGCGAGTTTGTAACATGAAGTAAAAGTCCGGTCCTCCGATAATTGTTCTGTTCTTTTATATTTTATAGCAAACAGGCAGGAGGTGCAACTACTCCCTGGTCAACCAGAGGGGTCACTACCTCCTGAGTAATAGGAGGTGGCCAGCACGCTCTCAGTCATGTCCGAAACTGCAGCTGCTTTCAGACGACGGGCTCTGGTCATGGGTGCCATACTGGAAAGATAAATGGAATAAGAAATCCTTAAGGGTTGTAAGACAGATTATCATTCAATCATAATAATAAAAACTGATAATTATTATAACAAACAGAAGAAGTATCTACAGTGGGTTACTAGTTATAATACTACTTGTATACTATGGTTTCAGGTCATGGGCATACTTAAGGCTGCAAATGAGCCAAGCCGTTCGTGAGCTGCTCGAAGCTTGGCTCGATAAAAGCTCGTTTAAGCTCGGTTCATTTAGTAAACAAGCCGAGCTCAAGCTTCATTTTCGAGCTCGTTTAATAAACGAGCCAAGCTCAAGCTTAGAAGTACTCGACTCATTTGAGCTTGCAAGCTGGCTCGTTTATGAGCTTACGAGCTGGCTCGTTTAGAAGCTCGTTTAGGAGCTTGTTTAGAAGCTCGTTTGTTTATTGTTGAATTATATAATTCAATATATATATATATATATATATAATAATTGATATTAAGGAACTTTTTTAATTAATTTTTTATAAATAAATTGTTAATATTACAGGTACTTGAATTCAAACATAAGTAAATTGAAATCGAGCTCGTTATGCTTGAAATCAAGCTTAATGAGCTTGAAATAAAGTTGAGCAAGCTTGAAATCAAGCTTAACGAGCTTGATCATACTCAACTTACTGGCACATACTATCCATGGTACTATCTTCAATTGTCTGTCTCAGTTCTTTTATCACCTAATACTGCTTAACCATTCTCCTTATGATGTATACTGGTATACACATGCAATCATGCACCCTATTGATACATCCGTCTACCTAGAATACTCTCTCTAGGGTGTCTATCCTAATCTTGACACTGTCTACATAAGGCACTAACTACTCTGTATGATACTTGGATGGTACTCTTATACTAGGTTGCTCATGTCTCTCCTCCAACTAGTTACTAAAATGTTGGTGCCTAACCTTCATAATACTTGAAATACTCCGGCTCTTGCTACTAGGGTACTCCTCCTATTTTGATACCTGGTGTAACTCATACCCTGACACTTATTAATCACTCTAGGACTCTCATCTATAATTAGTTGTCAAAATTTATCTACAATTACTTCCTAACCACACTATAAGAAATTAACACTAATACTCAAGGACACAAACTTATTTGCAAGTCACCAAACCATCACACTATAAAGAACTATAATGAAATGAAGCTCTACAAGGAACTGGGCTAAAGGAACTGAAAGTATCCTTACTCCTAAGTTAATTGATGATGGAATAGAATCCTATAATAACATAAATGAATGATAGAGATGATATATTAAGAACCTTTTCAAGATACAATCTGATAATCATACGCGTGTGTCCAAAATCATGATACTCAAAATCCTCGCCATGCCAGTAAGTAAAGCTGCGATAAACGATAGATTCTATAACTGGAGTATGCACCTCTATAATTATGTCGTATAGAATCCTCGCTGTGTCGACTAGTATAGCTACAAGGAGTTCTAAATTTTATAATTAAAATATATACATCCGAAGTCAGGTCCCTACGTTTCCAACACGTCAGCTAATATGACTGCGATAAACTCCAGTCTCCATAATCAAGTAAATATTTTACCTTTCTTGTTGTCCTCATCAACATATGTTATGAGAAGATACCATAAATCAGGCCATAAAATTCGTTTCGATATGAAAATCAAAATCAACAATGAACCATCAAAAATCAAATTCAATAACAAGGAGCAAGGGTAAACAGAAATGAGAGTAAATGATTTCGAATTTGAAGTACAAAACAAGATTCTCAAGGATCGTCCTAGGATTCTCTCAATAAGTTCAAATGGTGATTGATATCCTCTCATCTAATATGTTATTTCCTATATCCTGTCGCAGGTTCGCAGTAGTACAACTAAGTCGCTGAACTACCACGACATCACATTAATGCGAATCTCGACCTACATGAGCCACCACTAAAAATGTGTGACGATCCGCACCCAGTGTAAGGGCACGAGACCGTGGGTACGTCCAGCCTACACCACAGTGTCGGCGATAAAATGCTGTCCTAGGTTTCAACACTACTAAATATAGTACAAAGTACCTGTCCATGAATACTCTCCATAAGGAGGACAATCTCAGAAGATACAACTTAATCACAAAGCTAAGAGAAAATAACAGAACAATATAGATTAGAAGGATATCAAAGTGCGATACAACCATAATATAAATAAGATTAAGTGTTATCATCACATCCCAAAGTAGAAGTAGTATATATATACCAACTCATGAAAGATAACTAAAATAACCCAGACAATATCCCAGCAATCTATTCTAAGCACTATTATCGTCTCCTCTAGGCTAGCTGGATCCTCCAAGTCCTCTGTAAAATTTATCAACATATCCAGTTAGGATTGGCGTGAAGTACATAACTTTGAAAGCAGTTCCAGTGCATGGTAGAAAATATAGAACAAGCAATAGAATAGAATACATGACGTACTGCAAAGGAAGTACATGAATACAAGAATATGAATAAAGAAATTGAATACATAAATAAAATAGAGGATCTATGAACTATAGTAAATATAAGTGATTCAGAGCATAAGATAGTTATGTGATTGGTTTAGGTTGTACATGAGTAATCTATGGTAACTCCATTATACATGAAGGTATAATCGACATATACATGAGTACACTAGAGGGATTTAATCACATAACCACTTTTACTTCTCCTACCCCAATCAATACATAAGGATCCGATCATATTACTTTACGTACATGATTGTTAGTTTGAACATGAAGCACATATAAACATAAGAGTACATGAGAGCACATGAGTGTACATGAATAATGTGAATACAAGGAGTACAAGATGTACATGATAAAGTACATGAACATGAAATACCCGATACACTCGATAAGGGGATAAATCTCATGAAAGATCCATATAGTACCAATCCGTGTTAACAATATGTCAGCATCAAGTAAAGTATTCTAGAGCAGACAATATAAATAATATCATAAATAAAAACTAACAAAGAATGTACTCTTCTGATATCCTGAGCAACAAATATGTATCGATGTTTGAACTGGAGTCACAGAAACCTATGATAACAATTTATGGTTATAGAGTGTTCTAGATTAAACAACTAATTAAAATATGATTTTTACATGCTGCTAGGCCATATATAGGTCGATGAAGTCAAATTAGGTTAACACTAGTCAAACTAGGTCAAACTTTAGCTAATTGGTCGACTATTGGTCAAACTTGGTCAATTATCCTAAGTCTAAGGTTTGGCTAGTAAACTGTCTAGTGTTATGCGAATGTGGTATCAAAACCACATTCAAATCTTCAATTCAAATTATATATATATATATATATATATATATATATATATATATATATATATATATATATATATATATATATATATATAACCAGTAAGGAGACAGTTGGCCGGACCACTAGATCGGCCACGAAACTCAACAAACCCCCCCCTAAAAAATAACAACCTCAATGCTTAACATCCTATCGTGGAATGTCAGAGGTCTTGCTAACAAACCAACCTTGAGAAGATTAGTTATCTCAAAAAAACTCACAAAATCAACATCTTGGTGATCATAGAACCCAAAATCCTCTCTAACAAACTTAAGTCCATGCAGCTTCAGTTCGGCTTTCAAAAGGCCATTGCCGGCTGCCACGACATTTGGATTCTTTTCTCCAATGACGTGATGATGGAAGCAACCCATGAGTCGATCCAGGCGCTCACGTGCTAGGTAGAACACCCCATGCTGAGGACCCGCTCACTTTTGTCAGTGGTCCACGACAACTGCGACATCCCCGACCACAGAATTCTCTGGGACGATCTCCTCCAGACCAACCCAAGTAACAGGTCCTGGATCTGCGTCGGCGACTTCAATGCCATCACTTGCAAAGAGAAAAAATCTGGTGGCCGCCCCCCCACATTCGGCTATGAACGACTTCAACCCATTCATCTTCAACACCCACTTATCTCTCCTCCCGTACAGTAGCAACACCTTTACCAGGTGCAACATGCAAGACGGCCCACGTAGGCAATACTTCTGCCTAGATCGTGCTCTAGTCAACACTCAGTGGAATGATTTGGATATCAACACCAACCTCTCACATCTTAACTCCACCGAATCAGACCACTCGCCCCTCCTCATCGAAATCAAAAGTAAATCGAACCTGAAGAAGAAAAACTTTCGCTTCCTCAATTTTTGGAGCCAACACCCGTACTTCAAGAATATCATCATAGATGCCTAGAGAAGCATAGACTCTCTAGACTCCCTCTTCCGTGTGGCCGACAAACTCAAAGCCACCAGAAAAGCACTCACGATTTGGAGTAAGCAAGCTTTCAGGGACATTTTCCTGGCAGTTCGAGAAGCAGAAGATGATGTGACTAGAACGGAGTCTCTCTTCATGGTCAATAGATCCCCCAGGTGCCAGGTCTTCCTTAAACTTTACTAGGGCCCTTCTTAAATTTTGCCTGCAGATAGAAACCGAATTCTTGAAGTAGAAAGCCAGACTAACCTGGGACAGTGAGGGCAACAAAAACACCAGCTACTTTCACGCATGTGTCAAGGGTCGCAGACAGAAACTCACCCTGTACCAGATAGCTGATGATAATGGGGACATCCTGAAGGACCAACAGAGCATCCAACTGGCGGCCACCAGCTTATACTCCTGGCTATTTGTGAAGGAATCCATCATCAAAGATGCTGACTTCCTCGTGGAGATCTCACACCTCATCGAAGACAGAGACAACACCAGGTTAGAGGCCCTTCCCACCGAGTAAGATGTTAAAGAAGCGGTCTGGGCTCTCAATGAACATAATAGCGCCCCTGGACCAGACGAGTTCACGGGAGTGTTCTTTCGCACATGCTGGGACGTCATTAAAGAAGATATCCATGAGGCGGCCATCGCCTTCTTCCAAGGCGCCAGGTACCCAAGATCTATTTCAAGTGCTAACTTGATCCTCATTCCCAAACAGGAGAACTCGGAGACATTTAGAGACTTTCGACCGATCAGCCTATACACCTTTACCAACAAAATCATCTCCAAGATCATCGCCACTCAGATGACAGACCTTCTCCCTAGAATTATTTTAGAGGAGCAGAGCGGCTTTGTTCGGGGCAGGAACATCCAAGACAACATCATGCTAGCCTATGAAATGATCACGTATATGAAGCTCCCATCCAGAGGAGGGAACATCGCTATCAAACTGGACATAAAAAAGGCTTATGACAGACTCGACTGGCAGTTCATGAGTTGGGTCTTCAGAGCCTTCGGGTTCTCAGAAACCTGGACTAACATTGTTTGGAGATCGATCAGTAATTCATGGTTCTCCACGGTAATCAACAGGCAAGTCGAAGGTTTTTTAAAAGCCAGCCGTGGAGTGGGAGAAGGGGACCCCTTATCGTCTACCATTTTCATCATTGCTGCAGAAGCACTAAGTAGAAACCTAAACAAGATGGTGACAACCCTGAACTTCTACCATTTCCATACCGCCAGCGGCTGTCCAATTATTACCCACCTTGCGTATGCCGACGATATCCTCATCTTCTCCTCTGGGGACGTCGGATCCGTGGAAGTTATCCATAACACACTGAAAAGATACACGACGTGCTAGGGCCAGCGTGTCAACCCCAGCAAAAGTGTGATCTACGTTCACCACAAGGCCAACAGAGATCATACAATAACCCTCACCAACATCACATCATTCGGTATCTCGTACCCGCCTTTCACATACCTTGGCTGCTCGCTAGTGTATGGGAAATCGAACGCATGCATGTTCGGAGGTTTGGGGAGTAAAATCAGAAGAAAACTTGAAGGGTGGCACAACGCTACGTTATCGCCATGTGGCAAGACAATTTTTTATCAAACATGTTCTCACATCCATCCCCATATACACCCTAGCAGCTTGTTCCCCTCCGAAGAAGGTGCTAACCAACATTGAGCAACTATTCTCTAACTTCTTCTGGGGTCACTGTGAAGGAAAGGACAAGCATCATTGGGCCAGCTGGGATACCATAGCCAAGCCAACTGGAGAGGGTGGCTTGGGTTTTGACCGGCTGTCACACATTTTTGACGCCTTCTCGATGAAGCTGTGGTGGAAGCTCTGAGTCGGCAGAAACCTGTGGACTCGCTTCATGAAGGCCAGATATTTTAAACACACTCACCCATCCAACGCAGCCTCTAACTGTCGCTCCTCTGCGGCATGGAGGCGCATCCTTCATGGCCGTAGCCTCGCTGAACCGACCATTCGTCTTTAGCTGGGATCTGGCGATTCACATCTCTTCTTCGAACGGTAGGCCGGCGTAGATCTCCTTCTTCGCCTTCCGGCCGCCCCAGTCAACAGCAAGATCAGGGAGATCTGGGACACCACGGGGGATTGGAATTGGCATAAGGTGTAAGAATGGGTTGGAACGGGGGGGGGAGGGATACTCAGCTCAGCAGCTTTAAGATATCAGACAACCCAGGCAGCTTGCATTGGTCGGCCGTAACCAATAGCGCATTCACTGTGGCCTCAGCTAGAAGCATCCTCCGTGGCCCCGGAACTCTTTTCCCAACCTTGGGTCTCTTCTGGCACACCTGTATCCCCCTAAAATGGTCTTTTCTTATATGGAGGGCTTTTCGAAGGAAGCTCCCAACCGACGACAACCTCAACATCATCGGCTTCAGTTTGGCCTCAGCATGCCATTGTTGTAAGGAGAGATAGCAGGAAACGGTTGAACACATCCTCTTCCACGGGAATTTAGCGAACAAGACTTGGGCTTTCCTAACCCAACGATGTGATCAGCCACTTTTTGAAGGGGGCTTCAAAGATCTCTTGGCCCACTGGGCTTCTGCTTCCCTCGGGCATCAGATCGTCGCAGCCGCCATCACTTGGGTCTTGTGGAAGAACAAAAACAAAGTTAGATACGAGGGTCATCTCTTCTCGGCCGACTAGCTCATTCGGGAGACTCTTCGTCAAGCTCACAAAGTCAGCAGGGTTTGCAACTACGGGCACCAGGATTTTTGGGCATCAATTCTCTCCTGAGCTTGGAGAGAGTTTGACTGCTTTTTGTTGTGTTTAGTTCTTTTTCTTACTCTCTCCTCAGTGCTCTTACTTGTAAAGGCTTCGACATTTTGCGCCTTATATGAATAAATCGGGAGAGTTTTTACCCTATATATATATATATTTGCATATAAGGTCAGTAGTGGTAAGGAGTTTGGGTGCATCCTCTAGTATACTATAGGATATGATATATATATATATATATATATATATATATATATATATATATATATATCCTATAGTATACTAGAGGATGCACCCAAACTCCTTACCACTACTGACCTTATATGCAACTTATGATACTATACTCAAACTTAAATCCAACCACCAATTTCTCATATACATATACTATATTCCACATTATCACCCATAGAGGATATCATCCAAATCTTGGATACTATAAATATTATACTCATATATATCTCTCTCATATATACACTAATTATATATGTAAGACCAAACTTGATATTTAAGAGAAAACTAAATATAAAGGAATGAATAGAGGGGTTTAAATGAATATGTATGTGGATAGGACATTAAGATAAAGCAGTAGACTGAAACCAAGATTTCACATCTGATCTCACTGCGAATTGAATGCTTGCTCATCAAAATACACATATATATCAAAAGTTATACTAAAGGCTTGGGGCTGCTCAAGGCTAATGGCTAGGACTGATAACTAAGGATGTGGGCAGGACATTTGTTCCAAGACCAATCTATAGGGACAAAATATAATGTATTAGTGGTTATATGGGATGATACCTAGAATAATATGTGAATATGGGTAGAAGTGATCAATTGGATCATAAATAATGAAATAGACTAATGTCTAAACTGAAGGGGCAGGGCATATACAACTGGGCTACACACTTAATGACTGCACAAACAGACTTTAAAGAATCTGACCCATAGGTGTAATGGACAGCTCAAATAACTGCTAATGGAACAAAATAGAAAAAGGATTGGGCTCTCTAATCTAAATTGGGACATAACATGTGAAGAAGACTGGTACTAACAAGGAAAAACTGGACAATTAGTTATATAAGGCAGAACATGTGAGAGTTGTCTAATCAAAACATGACTGAAACATAAAGGTATACTGCTAGGATTGAACTAATACTATATACATATAAGGACCAATCTTAGGTGCAAGGCATCCCATATGAACTGAACTTGAGGGATTTAACAATATAGATACTCAAGTCTGAACATCAGATGTTCAAGACAGTTCAAAAAGATATGAGGACTGAACTATAAATGAAAAGAAGGTTTGGGACTAACCTCAACCTTAGGGGATCTGTTAAGGACATGAGGACTGAACTATAGGAATTTGGTTGAACAAGTAGGTAGGTAATCAAGGATTTGACAGTAATACAAAGTTAGAGTGGTCTGAATGAATAGGACTGAGACAATATATAAGCAATGCAGTGAATCAATTGGTAGTGCTGACAGTAAATGGCAAGGGGATCAGAGCAGTGATGTTCTAAGGATAGGTCAGTAAATCACCAATGCATTTATAAGCCCATATGTGAATTGGTCCATGGACAACAGTGGTCATATCAATAGGAATGCAGGACAATAATGCTATGGATAGACACAACTAATGAATGCAATAAATCTTTAAGCTAGGGACATGACAATAATGATACAATGAACTAATATGAAATGAACATGATGTAGGGATATGAAATAAATGAGTGAACCTAAAAACGTGATGAGTATGTAGGACGATTCTTAAAATTGAAGGAAAAAAAGGGAATGGACATTGAGATGGTAAGTAGTGGTTTGCACAACTAATACTGTCACACTCACTTTTCAGTTTTAAGGGTATTTTATTAATTATGATTTATTTGATATTTTATGATTTTTATTTGAATTTTTATGTATTTATTAATTAGATTGATTTCTGTGTGATTTGATTGGTTGTAGACTGGTGACTTGGTAGTTGACCTTAGTCAATCTTCACTAGAAGCCTAATAATTTAATTAAAATTTGCATTTTGGTTTTTAAAAATTATTTAGATTTAAATCTCTATTTTTGGAGTGGTTTAAATGATTTTAGTCTTTTTAGCCATTTTGGCCTTTTTGTGATTTTCAAGATATGTTGACTTGTGTTGTGCTAGCAACTGGTTTAGCCTTAGAGGACATTGTATAGGGGCCTAACCATGCCTTAGAATTATTATTTTTTATTTTTAGAATTTATTTTAGGCATTAGATTATTTTTAAGGCTTTAATTGATTTATTTTAGCCTTTTTGCATGCAAGCCTTTAAGCCTTTTTGACTTGGGCCCATTTCTACTTGAGAATGAGTTGGCCCAAGTGAAACCCTAACCCTAGGAGACCTATTCCTGGCCGCCCAACGGCAGTACCCCTCCCCCTTGTATTCATTTGTGAAGTTTTGAGCCTCCACAAGGAAACCCTAATAGATCCCCTTCTCCAAAACTCATATTCCTTCATCCGGAGTCCGTTTCTTTCCAAACGAACTCCGTTGCACTCATCGAGGAGAGGAGGATCTACTGGAGCATTTCTAGCGGGGAGGCGGAGGCTTTTGCTTGAGGGAAATCGGTCGACACGACAACCGAGGGGCTCCATACATTAAGTTTTTGACACTCAATAGGTAAACCCTAATCCACCATAGTAAATCTGGAATTTATTTCATTTTTGCATCCATACAGGTGCCCTAGACTTGCTCACGAAATTTTGTTGGATTTCGACTTCATTTGATGGCGGTATCGGACACGTGTCGGTCCTTTACGGCGCGTGTTCGACGAAATACCGCTTAGGATAGAAAGTTGCTTTTTTTTGTTTCTGTCTTCATGGATGTTTAGATAATATTATTTTGACAAACTTTTGTGAAGACGGCTTTGGTTTTGACAACGTTACAGCAGCGTTTCGGGCGTCGGACGCACGTGCACGGACCCCGTGCACGAGGCCGTGCGTGCCCTGCTGTCCGCGCGTTGTTTCTCGATGCACATGCCGTATTTTTGCGTGAAATTTCTTGAGCACGTGGGGGCAACCTCTGCCCCCATGCTCGTAAAATTTTACGGCTTTTCGTTGAGCGAGCACGGAGAAATTGCGCGTGCCCGCTCAGCCGCACTGTGTATTCAGCCTAATTTTTGTCGCTGAAACGGACTTCGTACGCGCACACGATGCAACGAAGACCCGTTCCAGGACCTGGGACACGTCGACCTATACCTAGACTACCCAAGGAACCAACCTCGAGTCGTGGCGTGGCCCGACGAGAGAGCCACAGAGGCGGAACCGCGCACACGAGGGCACGCGGGCGCGCGTGCGCATCAGGCCACGCGCAAGTGCGGGGCTGTGTGCGTCATTTTGGCATGGCGTGTCGCTGCGTGGCCATGTCCTAGACCTACCCCAGGACCCTCCTCAGCTATGTACACAAGCACGGGGTTTTTCGTTGTATGTGCGGCGCTCAAACGAGCGAGAACGCACGCGCAAATGCGCGTTATCACGCGGTATCGGGAAATTCCGATACGCGTTCTGTGGACACTACGGACACGATTTCGAACCCAAGAGTATATGAGCGCATCACGTGGGTCGAGACCAACGTGTATGCCGAGTTTCGCGGGTTCATTTGGTGTATATCTCGTTTTGGGTCGTTAGGTGAAAAAAATGAGTTTTCTTTAATATAAATTTTTGAGTTTAAATGCGATATTTTGATTTCCAGCTATTTAGCTTTTAAAATCTGAGTTTTCAGTACGTATATGAGGTTTCGCGTTTGTGGGAACCAACTTTTGGTTTTGTTTCATAATTTTCCATCATTTATGAGTATGTATGCTTTCCTAGTTGTTATGTATATATATATATATATATATATATATATATATATATATATATATATATATATATATATATATATATATATATATAACTATGTGCATTAGAAAAACCCGTTGAAACCCATTGTTAATACATATATGTTGAGAATGGGTCGAGGGAATTTAATTCCAGATTTTTGACTCTTTATATTATCTCAAACCATTGCCAATCTTTTTCATTTGAGCATTTATATATATATATATATATATATATATATAGTTTTCTTATTTTGTATATATATGTATATAAGTAAAAAAAAATAAAAAAAATAAAAAAATAAATAAAATATATGTATATAAGTAATATATTAAATTGTGGTATACCATGGTTTGTGTTGCTATTTTTAATCTCAGAATTTACTCTATTCAGTAATCTCCAGGTCTCACACACACACACAATCATTGTTAGAATAGGGTTTGGCTTGTATTGTAAATACACATGTGTGTATATACCTATATGTATATAGCTAATTATGCTTGAGAACCCTCTTAGAATAGATCGTAGTTGTGGTAGTTACTATAGGAGTCCTAGGACAGATTTGGCTTGTCATTTTGAGCCTAGTTTAGTCGAATTGGCCGACAAGTTGACCAAATTGATAAAAGTCAACTTTGGGTCAAACTTGATCCAATTCAACTCAAACGAACTCCAAATGACCTAGAATTTTGTGTATGACCTAGAAATTAGTAGACGGACTAGTTGACCCAGGTTTGACCAGTATTGACCAGGTTTGACCAGAGTTGACTAAGGGTTGACTTTGACCAAAATGGACCTAGAAGCATGTAGTCTTGCATTGTAGCTATTTCTTTTAATATTGTAGACTTGGTTGTGACATGTGTATACTTTAAATAGGTTTATATTATCCAAGTTTAGCTACACTTCATCATCAGCAGTTCAGTTTGCCAGGCGAGTACATTCTCTGATCTTTTTATACTTCTTTGGATATGTTCTCTTGTTATAGACTAGTATACTTGATGCTGACACGATGTTCACACGGATTATTATCCTCTGGATATTTTCATGCGATGTTATCCCCTCGGATACATCGAGTATATCATGTTCATGTACTTTATCGTGGCCATCATGTACTCTATGTATTCATATTTATCCATGTGCATTCATGTATTATTCATATACACCCATGACCATATGAGCTCCATGTATAAAGTAATTGTTATCCATGTGCAATAATATATCATGTCTTGATCCTTGTGTATTGATTGGGGGCAGGAAGAGTGTAGTTGGTTTTGTGATCATTATCCGCAGTAGGTATCCATGTGCAACTCCATAGTTTATCCATGTACAACCCAAACCGTTTACATAACCAATGCATGCTCTAAATCACGTAGATGGTTACATTTCTCTATTTATCATATTATATCTCATCTTATAGTCTCTCTCTCTTGTTGATTCTCTTTACAGCGATTCATGTATAGTTTTCTATAGCTTGCTTTATATGTCCAATCCTGATATGAACTGTTGTGAGAGTTATGTGCTCGTTCCGTCCTGATTGGGCATGTTGAAAATTTTATAGGTGATGATGAAGAGTTCTGCGCTACTTATTATGGTATTGGCTTAGATGACACTGGTGACGTGGACCCTCAGGAGGATCCAACAGTCGCTGAGGACTTGTCCATAGTCCAGCTGTGACTTAGTACTTTATTTGTCTTTCTATTTGAGACATTATGAGTTGTACTTGAGATTTATTCTGGTGATTTACACCTAGACTTCTATTTATATTGTGACTCTCTTGTGATTTTCTATTATATTCCATCTTAGTGTCGTGATTGAGTACTTATTATTTACTCTCCATTCGGAGCTTATTCTAGACTGTGTTAGATATTGTGACTCAGGACAGCGTTCTACCGTCGACACTGCGACGTAGGCTGGGCGTATTCACTTCTCATGCCCTTTCACTGGGTGCGGGTCATGACAAATACTATAGAGTATCATTCAGTTGAGAAGTGCAGGACAATATAGCTTGACTATGGGGTATCCAGAACAAAACATGCAAAGGCCTGGACATGAATTCGAATGGGCAGCACAATGGGTGGACATAAATGCAACGCAATTATCAAAGACTGAACAAATATAAGCATTCATAAAACACATGACTAAACTCTATAAGAAATAGGGCAGAACATATGGACTTAAGGATGGATACAGAGCATTAAATAGCAGTCAGATATCTCATCATATGGACTGAACCATTACAGTATAGGGCCTAACATCATGTGTACTAATATGAATTGAAACATGGATGCAGTCTAAAATAAGAGTGGACAGTAGTATTGGCTTGGACTGAACCAAAGAATGGTTTGCACTACCAAACAATACAATGGACAAAACATGTGTATAGCAATGAACAATAGACCTATTAGCAAACCCCCAAATTCAATTAACCCTTTCAAAACCATTACAATTCAGTAGATATCATACCATTGGTAACCTATATTAGATGCAAACTCAAAACTATAATTAAAACTAAAATTAGAGAGTTCAATGCCCTAATGATCATTTTGACAAACACTTAGGGTGCGTATTCGATATGGTACAATACTCTCGTGATACACACTCCAAATGCATTCCTAAATGAATGCATCTACACTAATGAAAGAAAATTATAGGGTTTAGAGGGTTCTTACCACTTGGGGGATAGATTCCCAAGAAACAAATCCTAGATCTAGATCTCCACTAAGCTCCAATGGCCAAATTGCTCCAAATGCTCCCAAGCTAGCCAATAGAGGCTTCTCCTCAAGGGAAAGCGATTGTAATTGATTTGGGAAAATTTGAATGAGAAATGGATGTAGGAACAATTTGGAGAAAACTCCTAAAATTAGGACGTGAAATAAAATGGAAGGAGGAAGAAGAAGAAGTGATATAAATAGGAAGGGGAGGGCCAACGTGGCCGACCATAGGTTTAGGTGTAATGCCTAAAAGGCCTTCCTAACTTGTCATGTCAAGCCTTATAGATAGAGGCCCATTCTAACTTAGTATTTTAAGTCAATAAATAGATTCTAAGTGGTTTCTAGCTAGATTAGAGTCTAACTAACTAATTAGAAATAAAATTTTAGTTTGTCTACTCTCACTAACTAAGTCTCCCTTGGTCATGACTAATTATCTAATCAATGTGGTTCTAAGGTTTTACCAAAATAATATCACTAACACAAATAAACACATTAAAATAATATAATTATTAAATTCACACAAAAAGTAAAAAATATTATCATTTTAGAAAAGTGGTAGTTACAGTTTTTGTCGTTCGATACCCATGTTGCTTTTTCAAATATGGAACGAGCTGGTATGCATATTACAATATAAAAATTTAAGTTTGATTTAGATTACTATATATTTCATAATTCTAATTTCATCCGATTGTTAACTTTTCAGATGAGCTCTGTCATGACCCGTACCCGGATATTCGGCACGAGCACGTAGGTACGTCCACCCTACGCCATAGTATCCGTGGTTGAACGTTGTCTAGACTTCCAACATACCAATACTAGTCCAACAACTACCAATATGTACTCAATTACAGCATGCTAAAGGTAGACATGAATAATAATATATAAATACAAGGTCACCTCTAGGTCCAATGTGTAAGAGTAGCCTCAGCTATAACATCCATCTGAAGTCCAAGAATGTGAGCACAATATCTTCTAAAAATGTGATTATCCAGTCAGAAATGAAATGAAGTACAATCAATGAAATCAGTTCTAAGTTAATGACAGATAAAAAAGGAATGTAGTAAATATAATACATGATGAAAGAAGAAACTGAGAATCATATGTTACAAGTATAATAAATTAAGTACAACTAGAATCATGGTAGTAAACAGTGAAAAGAAAAATTAAGATAAACATGATATATAACTAATAACTCTAAGTAATTTGCAATATTAGTTCGATATATGATCGCTTGGGCCTAACATGGAGCATAATAAAATGGAAGCTAGCTCAATCATACGTAAAGTGTATGATCAACTAGTAACCGGTCCACATTCCCACACGGTCTATAGGGTATGATCACATATTTAACTAATACTTCTTTCGCTCTGACTAATACTAATGGATCCGAATCACGACATGTTACAACACGTAAATCACAATACACGAAACAAACATGAGCATGATGATCATGGTACAACTATAGCATGAAAGACACATATCCTGACTCTGAATCCATGCATTACCAGTCCGTGTAACGTATGTATCAGAAATCAAGTATACATTACTAAAACATGTAATATAAAAACTATCATATACTAAAAACAATCAGAGAATTGTACTTGCCTGTGGTCCTGAGTCGAAAGTAACAATCAAGGATGTATCCATGTCCAAGACATATATTATGAATATACATCATCAATCTATGAAAACTAACCTATATAATCATGCTATCTGACCCATATAACACCGATGTCAAGTTGCTATGGGTAGAGGATACACCTTCCAACAATTTCTAGTTCATATTTTATCCAAAGAGAAGTTTTCAGAATTTTATTTTATCCTGACTCTAGACTAGTGAACAAATGGTCAGAAATAATGCTGAACGGTTCACACTTAAGGATTCAGATGAATAAATTTTTGTCTAATAGTAGAAAAAAAATCCCAAACCAATCTAACGGTAGGATTTTCCAGAATCGAAGCCCAAAACTAAAAAAAAAACTAATTTCAGACTTGGAAATAATTTGTGTGCAGAAATTTATAATTTCTTCGATTTTGGAAGCGATATTTAAGTAATCAAACAATATTATTTGTGGCTCAAATTCTATGATCTAATTTAGATTTAACTTGGAAGAAACCACGCACAAATTTAATGATTTGATTTTTAAAAAACTGAGCTCAAAGTGACATCCAAAAACAGTTTCAGACTTAAATGCTGAAATGTTGTTTATGGAGCTCACTTTCACCTCAATGTACATAACGCAAAACAAGTAGTTAAGTCATGAAATCTATATGAAATGATTAACAACTTAACCAATACATACATGACACTAGATTATATGAATATGGTATACAAAAAAAAACAATGCACATCCAACTTTGGTAAATATAATTCTAGATTTAGATAATTTGATTGTGCAGAAAACTGCTCATAATGTCAACTTTGGTCTCGTCTTACACTAGTGAAACGAATTATTCTGGACATGACTTAAATACAAAATTGATAGACAAAATATTATATTTAATCCAACAATTGGATATAAAAAATTATTTCTACACAAAAAGTTATGCATGCTCAAAGTTGGAAGAAAATCACACTTTCAAAATTATGTGTTCGTAAGGTCAACTTTGAGTCTTATTTGCACCAATAAAATAAGATATTTTGGACATGGTTCCAACATTAGATTTATAAAAAAAATAACCAAGATTTTATATAAGCTTTGGAGTTGAAAAATATGACATATATGGAAAGTTACGCTACTTCAAAGTTGGAAAGAAATATAGTTTCAGGATTCAGAGTTCATGAAGTCAAGTTTGAGCCTAATTTACTCCAATCAAAGAAAATAATTTGAACACGACTCTGTAGAAGCATGAAAAATTACAGCTGATGTAAGGCGCATGAGGGTGCCCTCGTCGCCCACCCTCTTTCTACCATGGTCCAGATGACATATGGCACAAGTTAGTGTCCCCCACTACCGACCTAACATCACAGAGGCGCAGACAGTGAGATGCACAGACCAACCAAGGACAAAGACATTCTCAAGATGAAGTTCAAAAAAGTACTCTTCTTATTGATCGTAGCTACAAGGGTCTATTATAATGGCCTATCGCAAGTACATAAGAAAGAAGTTTCTTGAATCTCATTTATAAGGATCAATTATAAGGTCTTTGTTACACAAGTGAGAATAGAAATTTCTATGAACATAAGGGAAGGATCGTCTTCGATGAGTAGCCTTCACAGTGTGATCGGCATAGACAGAAGATAGATGTACAGTCAACATCAAAGTCTCTTCTCTACTGACTCACAACATCATAAACCCTCTTGTCACCAAGAGAAGATAGAGCTCCAATATATACTGAAGCAATGGAAGACCTAGAACCACAGCACGACGAAGCCCCATTGCTCCTAAATATCAAGGCAGAGCATGGCAGGCTATTCATCGGGTGAGAAACCGATCTCGAACCCATAGCTTGGATCTCCCACATCCCTCAGACGTCACTCAGAGTCGAACTCCCTATGAAGGACATTTGTATACTTCTCAAGGGCAGTGTTGACTCCTTCTACACAGAGTTCCTCCATAAGAATGTGGCTCCTACAAATGAGAGAAGCCTCAACCAGCAACCAACTTACAAAAGGCCGATCGCCGTTCGAAGTTAAGTTTGGAGCTCGCATGGTGGTGAAGGATGCCAAGAAGAAGACATCGACTCTTCAGAGGAGATCTTCTCCTTTTATAAGATCGAGAGTGGCCTAGTGCGCACGCCACATGGCCGACGGTCTGAATTCCCGTATTAATGGGACAAACCTAAGACTCAGCACTTTGAATATTGGTCTTAGACCCTTGGAATTCCCTATGTTACAGTGGAAATTAAGAGGAAAGTCCTTAAAGAGCGGGTATTTATCGCTTTTTACTTTGAAGAAACCAGAGCCTTCAAGCCAGAGGTGGAGCCACCTGCCTGTGCCAACCTCAGAAACACGATAGTGGTAGGCCCCTCCCATTCTTTTATTCCAGAAGCAGTATCTTTACTCCAGAGGTGCAGCTATCTGCCTGCGCCAAACTCAGACGCGCAAGGGTGTCATACCCTTTCCTTCGTCGCCAATGCCTTCACTGTTCAGAGACACAGCTACTTACCTGCGTCCGCATGAGGCGCAGGATGGTGATATGATTATACTATCTCCAATCCAATGGCACAGTTATCTGTTCTGGATCAGAAGCTTAAGTCACTTGTCTATAAGAGACTTAGGAACTCCCATCGCAACCAATACAAGTCAACCTGTCGCTCCAAAAGTACAATAACCTTGTCAACCTGAAGCACAAGTCTACTTGTCGCCTACAGCATAGTGACTCTGGTAGCCCAAAACACAGCTTCATAAGTTGCTCTATAATCACAGAAGTCACGTCGTCATTCGAAGCCAAGTCCACTCGTTGTCTGGAAGCACAGAGGTTCCGTCGTCTCCAGAAGCACGGTCTACTCGTCGCCCCTGAAGCACATCTGCACTTAGTCGTCACCAGAGGCATAGGAAGCATATGTCTACCCTAATTGGTTTGTTTAAACTGCCTCTTACAGAGAAGATTAGGATTAAATCATGATTGATATTATATCAGATTGATTTAAATCTTCGATGAGGATCAATTAGACTCCAATTCTAGGATAAAATCCTAAGATTTACTCGACTGTATCCGAGCAAGCAAATTGGCACATACCACCTGTCACCTCCTTCGGTTATGTTTATAACCACTAGAGATCTTGTTTGAGGAGAATTTCGATGTCCGTCATGTGTCAGCGCCGCAGAAGCCCACACCGTACAATAACGATAGATTCTTTCATATCTCAGGAACCCTAATGCACATCGTATATGTGCTTGGTTCTCTATAAATAGGAGTTATTCTTCTACCAGAAAGGAGAAAAAAGAGAAAGAGGGAACATTGACAATCGACAATCTTCAAAGGAGCATCGATCTCCATCAACGAAGAGTCGACCACCCTCATCCACCTATCAACCAAAGAACCAACCAACCATCTTCAAGGGATCTTCTCATCCAGACAGCCTCTTGATTGGTGACCCCAGAGTCCCATCAAAGGCGCCAGAGAGCCATAGCAAGGTTGATTCGTCGTTAGATCGTCAATGGAGTAAAAAAGTCGATGTAGTGCTCGATCTCCATCGTCACACTTTTCCAGAAACCTTTTTTCTCTGTACTTAGAATATCCTGTTTAAGACTTCCTTCTTTGTACACAGATACCTTATACGTTTAATAAAGCAAAAAGTTTGTTCAACCTTTTGTTATATCGAATAAAATGACGACTTTGCTGGGGATCGAACCCAAAATCTCTGGTTTATTGGACGTAATAAAAGGTTGAATAAACTTTTTTGCTTTATTGAACGTATAAGGTATCTGTGTACAAAGAAGTAAGTCCTAAATAGGATATTCTAAGTACATGGAGAAGAGGTTTCTGGGAAAGTAGGATGATGGAGATCGAGCACTACAGTGGCTCCTTTACTCTGTTGACGATCTGACGACGAATCGACCTTGCTATGGCTCTCTGGAGCCTTTGATAGGACTCTGGGGTCACCGATCAAAAGGCCGTCTGGATGAGAAGATCCATTGAAGATGATTGGTTGGTTGGTTCTTTGGTTGATTGGTGGATGAGGGTGGTCGACTCTTCGTAGATGGAGATCGATGCTCCTTTGAAGATTGTCGATTGTCAATTTTCCCTCTTTCTCTTTTTTCTCCTTTCTGGTAGAAGAATAACTCCTTCTATTTATAGAGAACCAAGCACGTATGCGATGTGTATTAGGGTTCCTTATGAAAGAATTTGTCGTCATTGTACGGTGCGGGCTTCTGCGGCGCTGACACATGACGGACATCAAAATTTTCCTCAAACAAGATCTCTGGTGGTTATAAACATAACCGAAGGAGGTAACACGTGGCATGTACCAATTTGCTTGCTCGAATATAGCCGAGTAAATCTTAGGATTTCATCCTAGATTTGGAGTCTAATTGATCCTCATCGAAGATTTAAATCAATCTGATATGATATCAATCATGATTTAATCCCAATCTTCTCTGCAAGAGGCATTTTAAACTGTTGGACTATTGGTCACGGTCAAACCTGATTTTAATTATTGATCAAACTCTGTTTCGATATACGGAGCTACTTAGATGTTTACTCAAGACATTTTGGACACTTGGACACTGATCAAGATCGGATATCTACTTAGTTCAAGATCGAAGCTATGTTTGTCACTCGAGACTATATTTCTTTATGCAATATAATTTTTACTTTTATTGAGTATAGTAATACATTGTACACCGAGTCATACTAGCAAATAGGCTATCCAAAATCATTTTTAAAAATGACCTATGTTTTGAAAAACATCCCTTATTTACAAAAGCTTGTGAAGGATTTTAAAAAGCCCAAAAATCACTTTTGAAAAAACCCTGACCAATACTGACAGAACTCGGCCCGAGTTTGGCCAGAGTTCGGTTAGTAATCATTTGATTTTCGAACGTTTGAAAAACTTGGTCTCCCTTCTGTTGCGGATTGTTACATAGAGTTCTGTCCGAATTCTGCCAGAGTTCTGCCTTCGAAAAAACTATAAACAGAGAAGAATTCTGATCATTTCAAATCACTCATTCAATTTCATCTCTTCTCTTCTAAGCTTACGTTTCTTTCTTAAGAGTTTTTAAAAAAGCTTTCATTTTCAAATCCTAAGCCAGTTACAATTCTCTGGTCAATTTGCCGGTATGGTACGGTCTAGAAGATTTCAGAAAAATTGTAATCAGAGGCTTGATTGAAGAAAGACTCTTCAAAACTGAAGTTGGTCGAGTTCTTCATATCAAAGCTCACGTCTGTAGAAGTTGCAAGGACTTCGTATGAAAACTTGCAGAATTTTCCAATAGTGGACTTAACTGGAAGCAAGAGTTCTTCCGACTGGACTAGTCCTCACAAGAGAGAAACCATTATACATCGCTGTGTTTGCATTTGCCTTCTGATCTTATTTCTTTTACAGTTATTGTTTTGTGGTTATTGATTTATTCTATGATCTTACTGCTAACAAGTTTTTTAATTAGCAATATTCTGCTGCCTACTCTATTCACCCCCCTCTGGAGTATTCTGCTTTTCGACTTCGTTCCTACAATCGGTATCAGAGCGGGTTATAAAGGTAAAGTAATATAAAATTGCAGTTATATTTAATTATTTTATAGATCACAGAAATACACATGGCAACTGTAAAATTCACAAGTGAAGGCCAAGCCACAAACAGACCTCCACTGTTTGACGGCACAAACTATACTTATTGGAAAACACGGATGAGTTTCTTCTTAAAATCTTTTGATTTTGACTTATGGACTAGTTATTGATGGCCACAAAAAGCCTCATCGTATTACTGTTGAGGGAGTTTTATTTGATAAACCCCATGATAAATATACTGAGGATGAAAAGAAAAAGGCCAGTCTTGACGCACGTGCTATTAACGCTTTATTTTGTGCTTTAGACATAACTGAGTTTAACATGGTGTCAACTTGCACAACATCGAATGAAGTGTGAAAACTTCTCGAAATAATCCACGAAGGAACAACGCAAGTCAATGAGTCAAAGATCAGCAGACTTACTCAGAGTACGAGGCGTTCAAGATGAAGCCAAATGAATCCGTCACTTAGATGTTTACGAGATTCCTGGATATTGTAAATCCTTTGTCTTCATTAGGAAAGGAATACAGTAACCATGAGAAGATTCGTAAACTTCTACAGCTCTCACGAAGAACTGGATTCCAAAGGCTACCACAATCATTGAAGGAAACGAACTCTCAATAATGTCTCTGGAAACATTCATGGGTAAGCTACTCACTAACGAGTTGGAACTTCAAGACTTTGAAGATGGTACACCAAAGGAAAAGTCAGAGAAGTCGATCGCTTTCAAGGCTCAACATAAAAGAACGGTCAAAGATGATTCTGACGACAGCGACTCTGACTCTGAAGATCAAGCTCTTCTGGTAAGAAAATTCAAGAAGTTCATGAGATTCAACAGAAGAACAAAAGACAGCAATAGCAATAACAACGAGGAAGATCCTATTTGCTACCGATGTAAGAAGAAAGGACATATGAAGAAAGATTGTCCAACAACATCATCATCAACAAGAAAAAGTAGCAAATATGATAAAGGCTACTTGAAGAGATCTTCATCAAGGAAGTACGCCAATACAAGCAAATGTCATGAGAGCGAAGCCAGCAACTCAGAAGACGAACAATCGGATGACGTTGCAAATGTCTACTTGATGGCTTGCGATCAGGTAACCACTAATCCTCTGTTTGATCCTTATGATGATTTTACCTTTGAGCAACTAGGAGAGGTTTTCAGTGACCTGTTAAATGACTACAGGAAATTGCATAGTAAATATAAAATATCTAAAAAGGTACTTAAAGAGTACAAAGGTGAGATAGGAAGACTTATCGACCAACTAGCTGATGTTAGAAATAATGTTGAGTCTGGTGAGCTTTCTTCTATTAAGCTGTTGTTACACGAGACTACCAAGTTATCCGAAGAAAAAGACCAAACTATCATCCAGCTAAAGAAAGACCTATCTAAGGAGAGAAAGAGGCTCCAGTATGCACAAGTCAGAATGGAAACACTTACATCTGACTATACTAGGTTATATGACACCTCCAAAAAGTTGAAAATTAGTTTGTAAAAATGGCCTGAAGTTGCTGCTTCCTATTCTAACTCGTGTCAATTACCGAATCATCGAAACACACCCAAACTAAACACTGTCAGACCAAACCATACCAAACCACTGCCCAAGAAGAGTAATAGGCATGTACTTTTCTATACTAGAAAACCAAAACCTACCAATCATGCACCTCACACAACTTTTAACTCTCAGCATACAAAATGTCATTATTGTGGCCTCATTGGTCATATATCCTCTGCATGTAGAATCAAAAAGTTAGTAGATTTAAATATTTATGCATGGATACCAATGACTAACATGTCAGGACCCTACAAGAAATGGGTATCAAGAGTTTCATCTGCAAACTATTTTGTAGGTGGTACACCCTTCACATGTTAGAAGCAAATGGATCATCGACAGCGATTGCTCACGACATATGACCGAAGATGCATTATTATTTGCAACACTGTCAAAGAAGAATAAAGAAGGATACGTCTCCTTCGGTAATAATTTGAGAGGGTACATAATCAGTATCAGTGACATTGGTAAGGCTTCCTATCCTGTGATTAAAGATGTTTGTCTAGTTACCGAGTTAAAATATAATCTGCTCAGCATAAGCCATTTAGCTGATCACGGTTATGGTATTAACTTCGTCAAGGACAAATGTACTATAGTTGATAGCTCAACTGGCAGTACTATCTTTGAAGGTATCAGGAAAGACAATGTATATGTTTTATATCTGTTAGAAGATTCTAACAAAGCAGGTAATGCTTGATGGCCAAGAGCATTGAGAGTCAACTATGGCATATGAGACCCGGTCATGCAAACATGGACACAATTTCAAAACTATCTACAAAGAAGTTGGTACGTGGCTTACCGGACATATCTTTCAAGAAGGATACGGTATGTAGCGAATGTGAAAAGAACAAAGCCGTCCGATCCGTCTTTAAGTCCAAGAACATTGTAAGTACCACTAGACCCCTACAATTACTGCATATGGATTTATTTGGACCTAGTAGAATTGCTAGTCTAGGTGGTAAGTTATATGCATTTGTCATTGTAGATAATTTCTCTAGATACACGTGGGTATATTTCCTTGCACGCAAGAACGATGCTTTGTCAGAATTTGTCACCTTTTGTAAGAAAGTACAGAATGAAAAAGGTTTCATGATTACTCGCATTTGTAGTGATCATGGTGGCAAATTTGAGAATGCAGAGTTCAAGCAATTCTATGATACATACGATTTTTTGCATGAGTTTTCCTGCCCTAGGACTCCACAACAAAATATAGTTATGGAATGTAAGAACAAGACTCTATCTGAAATGGCTAGAGTAATGTTGAACCAGTTTTGTCTACCTAGATACTTTTGGGCTAAAGCTATCAATACAACGTGCTATATGCTCAATAGGGTTCTGATTCGACCTACATCGAAGAAGACTCCCTATGAGTTATGGTTTGATAGAACACTCACTGTTTCATATTTCAAGATATTTGGTTGTAAATGCTTTATTTTTAATACTAAAGACAACCTGAGTAAATTTGATGAAAAGACCGATGAAGGTATCTTTTTTAGGTTATGCGGCAAAGAGCAAAGTGTACAGAGTCTTCAATAAGAGAACCATGATCATCGAAGAATCAATTAATGTCAAGTTTGTTAAACTAAATCAACATTCAGTCGATGACGATAATGAAGACGTAAGTACACCAAGTACAACTACTATAAAACCTTCACACCAAGAACCAGCTGAGTCTTCAAGCAGATCACATACAGAACCAGAAGCCAGAACCAGCAATCCTGAGGATATGTCAAAAGAGATGAGTTTCTTGGCAGATCATCCAAAGGACTTGGTAATTGGTGAGATTACCAAAGGTGTAAGTACTCGTTCCTCTAATAAAGATATAGCTTCCTGTGTTGCTTTTATCTCACAGCTTGAACCCAAAAATATTGAAGAAGCATGTAATAATAATTTTTTGTTAGATGCTATGCAAGAAAAATTAAACCAATTTGAACGGAATCAAGTTTGGGAACTTGTTCCCAAGCCCATTGATCATTCGACCATTGGCACCCATTGGGTATTCCGAAACAAACTGAACGAGAATGGTTTAGTGACTCGTAATAAGGCTCGACTTGTAGCTCAAGGATATAATCATGAAGAAGGTATCGACTACGATGAGACTTATGCCCCAGTTACGGGATTAGAATCCATTCGTATGTTATGTGCATTTTCATGTTTTTATAATTTCAAATTATTTCAAATGGATGTTAAAAGCGCATTTTTAAATAGTTTTATAAAAGAAGAAGTTTATATAGCTCAACCTCCAGGTTTTACTAATTTCAAAAATCTTGATTATGTTTTCAAGCTGAAGAAAGCCTTATACGATTTGAAACAAGCCCCTCGTGCATGGTACGATCATCTAAGCTCTTTTCTACTTGACAACGGTTTTTCAAAGAAAAATGTTGATACTATATTGTTTATAAAATCTTTGAATACTAATTTTCTTTTGATTCAAATCTATGTAGATGATATCATTTTTGGATCCACTAATGAATCTCTTTGTAAAGAATTTTCAAAGTGTATGCAGCATGAGTTTGAGATGAGCATGATGGGAGAGCTGAAATTCTTTCTCGGACAATAAATCAAACAAACCAACATTGAGACGTTCATAAATCAAGCCAATTATACAAAAGATTTATTAAAAAAGTTCGACCTGGAAGCAATCAAACCACTTAGCACTACAATGACGACTTCAACCAAGCTTGATATTGATGAACAAGGCAAATCCGTCGACATACGTAAGTATCGAGGTATGATCGGTAGCTTACTGTACTTAACTGCTAGTCAACCTGATATTATGTTTAGTGTTTACTTGTGTGCACATTTTCAAGCTAATCCTAAGGAATCACATCTGTGCACAGTTAAGCGTATCTTCCGTTACCTTAGAGGCACCTCTTCTGTCGGCTTTTGGTATCCTAAAACTACGTCGTTTGACCTAATCGGTTATTCTGATACATATTTTGCTGGATGCAAAATAGATAAAAAAAGTACCAACGGCACATGTCATTTCCTAGGAAAAGTCCTAGTCTTTTGGTTTAGCAAGAAGCAAAATTCTGTCGCATTATCAACAACTGAGGCTGAGTATATCACCGCAGGACATTGTTGTGCACAAACTTTATGGATAAAGCAAACTTTAGAAGACTTTGGATTATATTTCACACACATACACATTTTCTGTGATAACACTAGTTCTATTAATTTGACTAAGAATCCAGTATGTCATTCTCGTACTAAGCATATCGAGATTCGACATCATTTTCTTAGAGATCATCAACAAAATGGAGATATAGACCTTGTATACATAGACACACAGAATTAATTGGCTGACATTTTCACAAAACCTCTAGCGGAAGATCGTTTCAATTATTTACGTCAAGAATTAGGAATTTTAGATGTCAATAATATTAATTAATTTTGTTTTATTAATTATTTTTTTAATACTTAATAACTGTTTTTGAGACAAGCCTACAAAGAGTCTGTCAGTTACCACGACTACGGTCGAAGTGAAGCGGTACTTAATTGTTCCCCGGTGAGCTCCCGTTAGCTGGGACAGTACTCCTACAGCTAACCTAAAACAGACGCTGAGTAACGGAAGTTAATTTATAAAATAATATTAATTATATTATTTGAAGTTTAAAATTACTAAACTTTGAATTAAATATTTGAAATGAGTTGATGAAAAGGATGTGGCCCACAAATTTTGTTTTAAAACCCATAAAACCCTAGGCGAATTCGGCAAAAGTTCTGTCGGTATTATGTACGTTTTAGTCAGAACCCGAGGCCCCTTCTATTTATCTCTTCCAAACTTCATCAACACAGCAGCAAGAGTAGTCGAAGGTCCCTCCAAACCCTAGCTCTTCTCCACCTCTATTCTTTCAATCTACGTTGAGAAATCAATCCAAAATTTGGATTCGTGCGAAGAATCGTATCCTCTACAACATACTTAATTCTTGAAAGGTATAACTCCTTCTTTTCTCTACTTTCAAATTCTTAGGGTTATCCAGTTTTGGAAAAAAATGCCTAAGGGATTCAATCCTTCCAAGAGGAAGAAGACTAATGCCAGTGAAGAGAAATCATCTTCAGATCCGAATACGGATTCCCTCTTTTCCCCGGTCCATTCGGGTGATGGCGTGTCGGATGAGTTTTACTTCAAAACCCATGACCAAGCTTTGCTATGGTATGCCGACTTTGCCATGCGTACAATATGCACAGACGCTCTGATCAAATGAACTGTATTTCCAGACCATCGTCCTTTGTTTGAGGTATTAGGGTTACACCATCTCGGTACCCAATAATTCTCTATAACTACTAATGCCTTTCGACTATTTTACTGTAACTTCATATTAGACGCTTTTACCGTAAAAAATCATGTTGGCGGGATCGATATCGAGTTCGATGATGTGTTGCTAGTGGAAATCCTTAGTATTCCAAATGAAGGTTCCCCGCTTGATGACATCACCGACTTCGACTTTTCCGAGGGCACAACTCTTGTTAGTTTCAAGAATGAGCTTTGTACGCCAGCACATGCTTGTCCTGGAAAGTTCAAGGCCAATAATTTGAACTTGTTTAACTACGAGTTACATCGCATCATCTATTCCACTATTCTTCCGAAATCCACTTCGAAAGATGATGTTATTGTACTTGAGCTATCTGACCTCTATCACATTCTTAAGGGGATTCCTTTTTCTGATTGTTGCTTATGCATATATTATGGGAGAGCTTTCTCTTTTGCAATTATTTTGCTAAGTGACAACGGAGGAGAAATAAGATCTAACATCTTTTGAAACTAATATATTTTGCAATTATTTTGTAATTGTTTAACTACGAGTTATATCGCATCATCTATTCCACTATTCTTCTGAAATCTACTTCGAAAGGTGATGTCACTGCACTTGAGCTATCTGCCCTCTATCATATTCTTAAGGGGATTCCTTTTCTACCACTAAGACTATCATCCAGATGATGGAAAGATATTGCGGTAGAGACCGCAATCTCTCTTATGCGATGCTTATCCCTCGAATCTTTCAGCATTTTGATGTCAACTTATCCACTTGCGCTCTGGACCCTGAGTCCAAGTATCTTTAGCTTTCTCGTCGCAGCACTGCCGCTGCTCCTACACCTCCTACTCCTGCTCTTACTGCCCCTGTTCCTCCTCAGACCTACCCTATGACTTTTGAGGGTATCCATCATCACCTTTTGAATATACAAACTTTCTTTGTTGACACTTCCAGGGAACATGAGTTCCGTGACGTGATTCGGTTCCAGGCTATTGCCAACTCATTTGTCGATCTCCGATTTGCTCAGACGGGTCATTCTGCCAGTTCTCTTCCTAGAGACCTTGATGTATCTGGTTACCGCATTAAGGATGAGGCGGTCCATTTTTTGTTCCAGCCAGGGAACGCTTATGATTGGTACCGTGGCTCGGGTGCTACTCCACACACCTCTGGAGCTGGCACATCTGGAGCTGGTCCTTCTGGACATAGTGGTCGTGCTTGGACTACTACTACTGATGATGATGATAATGATGAGGATGATATGTGATTTAGATATTCTTGTCTAGTTGTCGTACTATTGCGTCTGTTTCTATTGTCTTTGTTTACTTGGAAATGCTCCGATATTCCAAGCTAGTATCAGTACTCTTATTATTTGCATGTGTGGTTGTGATTTCTTTTGTGACTTTTTGTCTGATAAATATCGTTTTCTATTCTCTACTTCAGAGATTTATATCAGTTTTGTTTTATTTAGTATATATTTTATTTATTATGCTACCATTCAATCTGTCTGTGAAATATTTTTCTACTTGTCACATTTCTTTACTGTTTGTGACATTTATATCATGCCTGTGAATAATATCAAACTGCCTGTGATAACTTTTTCACATATTTTTTGTGAGTTTCTTCACTAATTGTTGCTTATGCATATATTACGGGGGAGTTTTCTCTTTTGTAATTATTTTGCTAAGTGACAACTGAGGAGAAATAAGATCTAACATCTTTTCTTTATAAGATTACAAGAACATATTTTTTTACCGAAATCTGTTTTTGTCTTATCAAAGATACCAAAGATATTATATCAGTCAAGGTTTGTCAATTATCAAAATGGAAGAGATTGTTGGCCCATTGGCCATAGCCAAATCTGATTTTAATAATTAATCAAACTCTGTCTCGATATACGGAGCTACTCAGATATTAACTCAAGACATTTTAGACACTGATCAAGATTGGATATCTATTTAGTTTAAGACCGAAGCTATATTTGCCACTCGAGACTGAATTGCTTTATGCAATATAATTTTTACTTTTATTGAGTCTAGGAGTATATTGTACATCGAGTCGTACTGGCAAATAGGCTATCCAAAATCGTTTTTAAAAATGACCTACGTTTTTGAAAAACATCCCTTATTTACAAAAGCTTCTGAAGGATTTTAAAAAGCCCAAAAATTACTTTTGAAAAAACCCTGACCAACGCTGACAGAACTCGGCCCGAGTTCTGCCAGAGTTCGATTAGTGACCGTTTGATTTTCAAACGTTTGAAAAACTTGGTCTCCATTCAGTTGCAGATTGTTACATAGAGTTTTGTCCGAATTCTGTTAGAATTCTGCCAGAGTTCTGCCTTTGAAAAAACTATAAATAGAAAAAAATTATGATCATTTCAAATCACTCATTTACTTTCATCTCTTCTCTTCTAAGCTTACGTTTCTTTTACAAAAAGTTTTTAAAAAAGCTTTTATTTTCAATTCTCAAGCCAGTTACAATTCTCTAGTCAATTTGTCGGTACGGTGCGATCTAAAAGATTTTAGAGAAAATATAATCAGAGGCTTGATTGAAGAAAGACTCTTCAAAACTGAAGTTGGTCAAGTTTTTTGTATCAAAGCTCACGTCTGTAGAAGTTGCAAGGACTTCGTATGAAAACTTGTAGGATTTTCCAATAGTGGATTCAACTGGAAGCTAAAGTTCTTCCGACTGGACTAGTCCTCACAAGAGAGAAATCAGTATACATCGCTGTGTTTACGTTTGCCTTCTGATCTCATTTTTTTACAGCTATTGTTTTGTGATTATTGATTTAATTATGTGATCTTACTGCTAACAAGTTTTTTAATTACCAATATTATGCTGCCTATTCTATTCACCCCCTCTAGATTATTCTGCTTTATGAGTTCATTCCTACATAAACAAACCAATTGGGGTGGACCCACGCTTCTTGCGCCTTTGGTGAGGACTAAGTGCTGCTGTTCTTCTGGAGCGACGAGTAGACCGTGCTTCTGGAGATGATGTAACCTCTGTGCTTCCAGGCGACGAGTGGACTTGGCTTCGAATGACGACGAGACTTCTGTGCTTATAGAGCAACTTATGAAGCTGTGTTTCGGGCTACCATAGTCACCATGCTGTAGGCGACAAGTAGGCTTTTGCTTCAGATTGTCGAGGTTACTGTGCTTTTGGAGAGACATGTTGACTTGCATTGGTTGCGATGAGAGTTCCCAATTCTCTTATAGAGAAGTGACTTAAGCTTCTGATCCAGAGCAGATGACTACACCGTAGTAATAGACACGGTGTGAGCATATTACCATCCTGTGTCTCATGCGAACGCAGGTAAGTAGCTGTGCCTCTAAACAGTAAAGGCGTTGGCTGCAAAGAAAAGGGTATGACACCCTTCCGCGTCTGAGATTGGTGCAGGCAGATAGCTGCGCCTCTGGAATAAAGACACTGGCTTTTGGAATAAAAGAAGGGGAGGGGGGCCTACCACCATCTTGTTTCTAAGGTTGGCGTAGGCAGGTGGCTACGCTACTGGCTTGAAGGTTCTGGCTTCTTCAAAGTAAGGAGCGATAAATACCCGCTCTTTAACGACTTTCCTCATAATTGCTACCATAATATAGGGAATTCCAAGGGTCTAAGACCAACATTCAAAGTGCTAGGTCTTAGGTTTGTCCCATTAATGCGGGAATTCTGACCGTCGGCCATGTGGCGTGTGCTCTAGGCCACTCTCGGTCCTATAAAAGGGGAAGTTCTCCTCTGAAGAGTCGCTGTCTTCTTCTTGGCATCCTTCACCACATGCGAGATCCAAACTTAACTTCGAGCGACGATCGGCCTTGTGTAAGTTCGTTGCTGGTTGAGGCTTCTTTCGTTTGTAGGAGCCACATACTTATGGAGGAACTCTGTGTAGAAGGAGTCATCACTGCCCTTAAGAAGTATACAAATGTCATTCTTAGGGAGTTTGACTCTGAACGACATCTGAGGGATGTGGGAGATCAGAGCCACGGGTTCGAGATCGGTTTCTCATCTGATGAATAGCCGGCCGTGCTCTGCCTTGATCTTTGGGAGTAATGGGTCTTCGCCGTGCTGTGGTTCTGGTTCTTCCACTGCTTCAGTATATATTGGAGCTCTAGCTTCTCTTGGTAACAAGAGGGTTGGCACTGATGGCGCTATGAGTTAGTAGAGAAGAGACTTTGATATAGAATGTACATCTCTCTTACGATCACACTGTGAAGGCATTCCATCAAAGATGATCCTTCCCTTATGTTCATAGAAATTTCTATTCTAACTTGTGTAATAAAGACCTTATAATTGATCCTTGTAAATGAGATTCAAGAAACTTTTTTCTTATGTATTTGCGATAGGCCTGTGTAATAGACCCTTATAGCTACGATCAGTAAGAAGTGTGTTTTTTTTTTCTGAACTTCATCCTGAGAATGTCTTCATCCTTGGTTGGTCTGCGCATCTCACTGTCTGCGCCTCTGTAATGTTAGGTCGGTAGTGGGGGACACTAACGTGTGCCATATGTCATCTGGACCATGGTAGGAAGAGGGTGGACGACGAGAGCACCCTCATGCGCCTTGTATTAGCTTTAATTTTTCATACTTCTATAAGACCCCCTTCAAAGTGTCTCGAACTTGGTTCAAGCTCGGGACAATTTGAAAAGAAGTATGACACGTGTCTCAGCTTTTTTTTTTGTGTAGAGGACATACGCATTACCTCCTGCGGAAAGGCTGACGATGTGCTTAGGCTCCAACATTAAATGCGTTAAGCCGTCTCCTCCTTAAGCGTGATCATGACTCCTCGTATCATGCGAACGTTCATCATGATCCTTTTTTTTGAACCCATGTCATCCGAGGCATTTTGTCTTCTCTCGCGAACGTGTCCTTTCTTATGAGTAGGCATTTTGGGGGAGAGAGAGAACCTTCCTGCCCTCATATTTTCTTCAGCAGTCTATGCCAGAGTTCTTTATTTCTTCAAAACCCTAGCTCTATGCCATGGCCCCTAAAGATCAAAACCCTAAAAGATCTTGTGATTGGCCCCAAAAAGGTGAAAGGAAAGAGGACTATTTCTGATATTGGCGATCTCAATGAACCTTCGACTGTTGGCGTAGTGATTCATCCTGATGTGTGCCCGCCTATAGCAGGTATCTACTTCGATCTCCATGCTTCTGCAGTCATTTGCGCTAATGCTTTATACGCTCACCCTTGTCTATGTATATTTTTTGTTATTCAGTTTCTGTGACCATCCCATTGAGCAAAATCCTCTACGACTTTCCTCTCTGTTCATTAGGGATTGACCTCGAACAGGAGCTCCTCATCCCTTTTCAACAGTCGATTACCACAGACCAACCGAATGGGCGGCTGGAAGAAATACGGGCGCAGACTTCGGCTTACTTCTGTCATATGCTGGACTAAGGAAGGTTGACCCCTTCTCGGGATACTAGTGCAGGACAGTTAAAGCCCCAATTTCTTTTTGGTGACAGATTAGTCCCGGGAGAGTCAGACCTCTTCTCCCTAAGATCGTAGTGGTTTATCAAGAGTAACAACCTCCTATTATATATTCCTGAGACCGAGCGCTATTTGCCATTGTCGGTCTTCTTCTGTTTTGTCGAGGAATGGCGAATAGGCTGGGGCTTAACCCCTAGTCAGGTGGGTTTGAGCATCGCTGCCCATGCATCCCTTACTCAGAGAGCTCTTGTGCATGAACGTTGTCCTTAATTTCATTTCACATAAACTGGTTATTAGTGGTTGTAAATCTGTTACTGGGTGATTTTTTTTGCATGATATTTATTGTACTTCATTTACGACATGTATATTATGTATTTTACTATACCCCTTTGAGAACCTGATTTTCTTCCAGGTAATTGTTGAGTTATGTCATAGAATTGTTGGGTTTGCTTCTTCAGAATTCAAGTATTGTTAGTTGATGCATTCTTTATATTCTTCCATACTTTTATTCTCGTCCTTTATTTTGGATTATTATAGATGGAGTTGCGGATGTACTTATATGAATTTATAGTTGGAGTTGTGGATGTACTTGTATAAATTTAGGATAATTACATGTACCTATGAACAGAACCATGTCCTCCCTCTCCCCCAATCACATGTCTGCCAACTGCTCGTCCACTCGACCAGGTTCCAACCTCCCATTAAGGTCGCAAATTGCCCTTGTAGGTTGCCATTAGAAGTATCAAGGGAGACATGGTATTATTGACCCTCACATTACAGGTATCAGGAACTTCTTTCAGCATTTCTCCTTTAGCATACTACTCTATGCACAAGCTGTAGATGCCTTTATGCCACTACTGTTATTGCTCCTAGATGAATTTTTCAACCAACCTTACAAAAATCTCATGACTGAACACACACAGAAAGGCATATTTAATATGGATGAGTTTGATATGTAGCTTATTGGTTCCTTCCCACAATATACCACCCTGCTGTTGTTGTCCTAAGGAGAGCAATAAACATTACTTGCTGCCTAAAGCAGAATGCAACACTTGTTGCTGCCTGCAAAAATTATATTTTTGGAAAGCTAATTAGGTGTAGATTACATGTGTTTAGGACTGAGGAGGATTCGGGGTGATTTGATGTGTGAAATTTGCTATAGGGACACTCGACTGTATTTATGCAGTGAACAGTGGCTCCCCTGCTACTGGGGCCCTGTCCTTACTCAAGACACTTTGGTTTCACATCCTAGGGACTTTAGAGGCTAGCCTAGGTGACTGACATGTAGACCAGGGCATGGGGCTTCGATCCATGGCTTATACTAGCCATGGAATGACCTGCAGGGTTTGCCCTGAGCAGTCAAACACCCCCTTCTTTTTTTGTTCTGTTGTGATTAGAGTCAGATATCAGGAATTGGGGGCTAGCAGTAGTTAGTTACTTAGTTCTTGACTATTGAGTGTACATATGAGTGTTAGAGTGATGGTTAGTTGATAGGTTAGTGCATGTTTCTTATAGGCTATTTTTGATATTTCATGTCTGCCTGAATTTTTATGTTCAGCATGAATATCGTCATTTTCACGTGCTGAACCTCTCTTATGCTCCTTTGATGGCGGAGAATGTGACCTTTTATCTTCATTTGAATCCAAGTATGCTCCTTTGGTTGTTGTGATGTTTTTTGAGAGTAAAATTGTGAAAGGCAGTAGATCTTTTTTGTTGTATATGATTTGATACATTAGGGGTAAGGTGACTTTGCTTTATATATTTTGATACATTCTCTTCCATTAATAATATTACTAGTTGTTCTATATCAAACAGTTTCTTGTGTTGGCTGAGATTGGCTGAGTGTAGGAGAAATATTGATTAATGATTTTCATTTTTTCTATATAGTTTTAGATAATTTAACTACCCTGTCTTTTTGTCCAAGTGTCATACAATCAGAGCTTTAGTACATATATTCTTTTACATTTAGTGTGCTTGTTTTTATTTGGTGCTAGGTGATAACAGTTTATAAATTTGATATGGACAAGGCTTGGATTGAATCACGTGATTGGAATTCAAAGGCATACAAGGATGGAGTTGAAGCATTTCTTAAATTTGCATATATCAATAAAAATGTTGAGACGACCATATCTATTGCCCATGTAGTAGATGTGTAAATCGGGTTTATCACAATCGAAAGACTGTGGAGATTCATATAGAGATGTATGGGTTTGAAAGGAGTTACAGGGATTGGATAAATCATGGAGAGTCTTTTGGTGGTTTGGGTAATAGCAGGTATAATATGCCAGATGATATATCAGCTGATGATAATGAAGCTGAACTAAATGAATGTGCTTCTATGGCAGCAATGGTACGAGAGGGTATCGGATTAACATCCACCGCAGAAAATATGGATTGTGAGAAAGAGCCCTATGATGAATACATGCCAAGATATTTCAAACTTCTACGAGATACAGAAAGTGATTTGTACGAGAATTGTCCTAAGGGTGTCACTGAACTATCATTTGTTGTTGAACTTTTACACCTGAAGCAACTTAATAGATGGACAAATTATTCTTTCACAATGTTGTTGGGCTTCTTAAAGAAGTTTTCGTGTGCTAGGATTCCAAAATCATACTATCAAGCCAGTAAGCTAACTACTAATTTGGGCTTCACTTACGAAATATGGGATGCCTGCCCTAATAGTTGTATGTTGTTTCGAAATGAATCTGAGAATCTCGACAAGTGTGAGATCTGTAGGGCTTCTAGATATAAAAGTGATATTGCTAATCAGGGTGATCAGACTCAGGTTGACCAGGTTAAAAAAGTTTCTGAAAAAAGGTTCGATATTTTCCTTTAAAACCAAGACTGCAGCGATTATTTTGGTCATCACATACATCTTCGCTCATGAGATGGCATGGTGAGAAACGAATAGATGATGGTGTAATGAGGCATCCAGCAGATTCTCGTGCTTGGAAAGTGTTTGATGAGCAAAATCCATCCTTTGCTGGAGATTGCCGCAATGTTAGACTTGGGTCACTTACTGATGGATTTAATCTGTTTGGTAATATAAGTGTTTCTCACAGTACTTGGCCTATTGTGGTTGTCCCCTACAACTTATCCCCATGGTTGTGTATGAAGCAACCTAACTTAATTTTGTCTACTCTTATTGATGGACCAAAAGGTCCAGGTGATAAGATTGATGTTTATTTACAACCGTTGGTTGAGGAGTTGAAAGAGCTATGGGCTGTTGGTGTCTCCACTTATGATGCATCAATCAAACAATTATTTCAGCTACATGCGTCATTGTTGTGGACATTCAACGACTTTCCTGCGTATGCTATGTTATCTGGATGGAGCACAAAAGGTGAATTTGCTTGCCCTTGTTGTAATAGGGATCATCAAGCTACCCGTTTGACAAATGGTGGCAAGTATTGTTATTGGGGTCATCGTCCGTTCTTACCAGTGCGCCATAAGTTTTGGAAAGAGAGGGTAACTTTTAATGACAAGCTAGAAATGAGGCCTCCACCATTGAAATTATCTGGAACACAAGTGTTGAAGCAATTAAATGATCTGAAGATTGAAACTGAATATAAGAAGGAGGATGTGTTCAACAAGAGGAAAAGGGAAGAATAAGAAAAAGAGATCGCAAAATCACATAATTTGCCAAAAACAAGATTGAGTTGGAAGAAGAAGAGCATCTTTTTTGAACTACCATATTGGGAACATAATTTGATTCGCCACAATCTAGATGTTATGCATATTGAAAAAAATGTTAGCGATAATATTCTTTTTACTTTGTTAGGTACTAAAGGCAAAACAAAAGATAATTTGAAGGCTCGAAAAGACCTCAGAGATATGAAAATTCGATCAGAGTTGCATCCTCAACCACGAGGAAGAACTCAAGAGTACTTGCCCCCAGCCGAGTTCACAATGAGCAACAAAGAGAAGGACATTTTCTTAAAAGTGTTGCGAGATGTAGAAGTCCCTGACGGTTATTCATCTAATATATCACGGTGCGTGCATATGGAAGAGCGGAGTATATCGGGTATGAAGAGTCACGATAATCATATTTTGATGCAACAATTACTTCCTATAGCTATTCGAAGGGTCTTGCCAAAGCATGTTGTTAAATCCTTAATTGAATTAAGCAACTGCTTTGTGGTGTTGTGTTCAAGTGTAAATAGTATGGTAGACTTGGAAAATTTTGAAGATCGTATGGCGCTTACCCTTTGTAGTCTTGAGAAGATTTTTCCGCCTGGATTTTTTGATATAATGGAACACTTGCCTATCAATTTAGTTGATGAATTAAAGATTGCTGGGACAATATTGTATCGTTGGATGTATCCAATGGAAAGGTATTTGCACACTTTAAAACTCAATGTGCGGAACCGTGCTCATCCAGAGGCCTCTATTGCTAAATCAGTACTTTTGGAAGAATGCATGACTTTTTGTTCAAAGTATTTGGATAATAATGTGGAAACTAGAATGAAACGGCGAAGAAGAAATCATGATGGAGGACAGAAATTTGGTCGTGCTGTAGGTAAAGAGGTGCACTTTCTACTTGACCCAGTCATGCACATGCAAGCTCATCGATATGTGCTTGCCAACACGGAGGCAGTGGCACCATTCATTGAGTAAGTTGTGCAGCTTGATTAATACCTTTATTTGTATCCTCTCATTTAGTTATAAAATTTATATATATTTTGACATCTCTACAGAAAATATCTTGCTGAACTTGCAGTAAAATATCCACAAGCTTCACAACAACACCTTGTTAGTCGCCTTCACAATGAACAATTTGGCACTTGGTTTAAGGAACATGTAAGTGGATATATCCTTTTTTGGTACTTTGAATAAACTAACAAATTATAAAAATGGTCCTTTTATATCATTATTGAACTTCTGATTTAATGATTTTGAAATGTAGGTGAAGGGTTTACAAGGCGATGTACAAATATCAGAGGAGATAAGAAGCTTAGCTTCGGGTCCTCTTAAGGATGCACTGAGATTTAATTCTTACATTATTAACGGTTTTAGATTTCGAACAAAGAAAGTTGATGTTCGTAGAAAAACTCAAAACAGTGGAGTCCTCCTCAAAGCTGAACAAATGAGTTATTCTAGTCGAAAAGATAAAAATCCTCTTCCAGGAGATGTTACATTCTACGGACAGCTAACAGACATCATTGAAATTAAATATTTAAATGGCATAAAGTTTGTGTTATTTAAGTGCAATTGGGTTAACCCACGAGTGGGCCGAAAATTGGATGAGTTTAACTTTACTCTAGTAAACTTCAATCATTTGTTATACAAAGAGAACAGAGTGACTGATGAACCTTATATCTTAGCATCCCAAGCAGAACAAGTTTGGTACATTCAAGACCCTCTAGACCCCGATTGGCATGTTGTTGTTCAGATGTCACCACGAGACACATTTGACAAGTACTCAACAACTTTAGAAGATTCAGAAGTTTATAGAGTGGAACCTTATAGCATGCAACATTTGGATGAAGCTCATAATGGATGTTGGGTTAGGCAAGGAGTGGAGGGCTTGGTTGTTGACGCAACTAATTGTGATGGTGATGATAACCAAGACGAGATTGATGATGAGCAGCAATGATCCTTTCTTGACCATCCTCCTCACTTGTCCAATCATGTTATTGGTAGTCTGTGACCATTCTATTGAAATAAATTGAAGCGGTTGAATATTCTGCAGATCTAGTTCAAGATTGAACCCAAAAGGTTGCCAAAACTCTCTATAAAAAACAGTCTTCAAATATTCTAAATTATTTTGTTTGAATATTTTTTTATACTGAACATATATTGATTTGCTAGTCGTTCTAAATTGTTCTTCAAATTATTCTTCAAATATTCTGAACATATATTGATTTTGGGAGTCATTCCAAATTGTTTAATTGACTATCAGATTTCTGATACTGCGTGCTACTCCTTTGCACCATTGTACTATTATTGTGTTCTTCATGAACATAATAATACCAAAACTCTTAAATATTAAACTAGTTGTTGTGCACTTTTGTTCTTCAAATAACTGCACCTGGTTCTAATTATTGGCTGTGAACTGTTTCAATTCTGCAAAATATAAACTGGTACTCATTGGATACACTCAAATCTGGACCATCACCCTTTGATCATTGATACTGCTGATGTTCATCCTATAACTCTGATACTTCAAACTATTCCTAGTTAATTTGATAGCTATAAATACTGTGTATAGAATTGCAGACTTTTGGTTAAGTTTTGTTTGATGTGCCATCCTCATATTTCGGATACACTAAATGATCTACACACTGCACACAAAATCTGATACAGTAAACTAACTTGTTGTGTACTGGTAGTTAATTTGATAGCTATAAATACTGTATCTAGAATTCCAGACTTTTGGTTAAGTTTTGTATGATCTGCCATCCTCATGTATAGAATACATCTATTTTTGCATACATTTTTCATGCTAGTAGTGTATCTACATGCTGTTGACACCTAGGTATAACCTTACAATAGTATAACTAGCCAATACTGGTATAACTTTATACCATTTGATTATGCACTTAGTTTCTAGCCTAATAATACCAACTTTACTTATTTGGGTGATTTTATCTCATTTATTTTCAGGTCATAGATGGAAAAAATGTCAAATGTTAAGAAACTGTTTATCAAGCCTGGGACCGTAACAGAATATGAGAAGAAAAGAATGGACAATATTGCTAGAAATAAAATGGAAATGGATGCTTTGAAATTGCAAGAAGCTTCAAATCTTGTGATGAATCCCAAGAAGAATATTCCTACAAGTTCAAGTAAGATGGGAAAATGAAGTACAATTGAAAGAGATGATGAACAAAAAGTGCTCGACAATGATGATTTTCTTAGCGGGGAAGGTAGCAACATTAATGATGAACCTCCTGTCCTTAGAGTGAAAAGGGTAATAAATTTTTTTCAATTTAATAATCTGTTGGAACATCGGTCATCATTTATTATTTTTTATTCTCTTCCAGGTTACAAATGGTCCTACTCGTAAGTCGTTTCATGTTGCCCATGAGTTGGATAACGGTAACAATATGAATGAAGAATCTATTGGTGCTAAAAAGAAAAAGGTAAATAATTTGATCATGAATTAAATATTTTATTCACTAACTTGTTAGAGTGATGCTATTACTATATGTGTTATGCATTTCCAGATTGTATACAATGGTCCTACGTGTAAATCATCTCGCATTCTCCAGAATATGGAGGATGTTGTAGCAAAGGGGAAGAGGACATTGGATCCTCAATTAGAACCTTCTTTTATGGAGGATATCTTGGGCAGCCGTGGATCAGCATCTCAGTGCTTTGAGGAGAGCGAAGATGAGCCAGTAGATAATACACCGAAGGGTAAGTATTCGCCAACTCTCGTCCTCAATGCAAACATTCAATTTTAAAATTAAACTACTGTTGGCCTCAATGCATCAGCTGGCCTCAATGCAAACGTTCCATCTTGATGATTCTTTGTGGTTCTAAATGATGTTTCCTCTAATGGGCATCTCTTATTTTCCTACTTGGTTGAATGTGCATCCCTAGAAGTTAGATTTTTTTTAACACTGTTCTGATGTATGATCTTCTGGTCTTGTCTGAAGTTTCAAGTTTCTCTTTTTTTTTGGGTTTCAATCACATCAAAGTTTTCATTTTGAAGATGGTTTATGGTTCTCTGTGATGTTTTCTTTTGTGGGCATCTCTTATTTTCCTATTTGATCGAGTGTGTGCAAAAAGGTTGAATTTTGATACGATTTTTTATTAGTTCATGATGTTTGAATTTATGGCTTTGTCTGAAACTTCATTAATTTTTGTTCCATTCACATGGAAACTTTCGGTTTTGATGATGTTTTGTGGTGCTCTGTGATGTTTGTCCAGAAACCCTCTATCCCGTCCTGAAACCTCTAATGTCTGTCTTTCAAAACATATGAATAGCTGTGTGTCTTTGGGGGAATTAGCCAAACATAGTTCACAGGATGAAGTGGACTTGAACCCACGTCCTTTAGACCTGAACCTTGATCTGGCAGCCGGGAAAGGGGGTGTGCAATCGAGTATTGGGAGTTTACTTTGTTCACCCTTTGATTTACCTGTGATTGAAAACTCTAGTATATACAGACAATATACTAGTAGGATGAAGTGGTACACCATTTACAAATTTGCCCTCTCTCCAGTTTACAGTGACCTGCAATTATCTTCAAAGGAATCAGGTTATATCCGAAGTAAATGGCCGAGTCCCGGTCCTGCTCAGGCTTTGCTTATATTTTCTGATCGAATACTTCTGAGCCATTGCCAACTCTTCCTAGAATGCGATCACCGGGTGCCTCAATTGAAACAAAGAAATATTGGAACTTCCAATAGGGAAGAGCACATCTCTCACTTCTGTGGGGTTTTGGTATTCCACCCTGTACATATGAAAATCACCCCAGTTCTTATGCCAAGACTGACATAATATATGTATGGCTGGTTCCAAAAGCATGAGATGACCATTACTGGAAGAAGAAAAATAACTGTTAAATCAATGCCTAGATCATGCAACCAGCAACTTAGATTTATGCGCCAAATATTAAGGCTGACTTGTTTTTCTTCTACGAGATTGGTGAACGAGAATGAGATAGCATGCCTTCCTGTTCTCCATCTCCATATTCATTCAATCCATGATCATATGGAGATTGTGAGTAATAGTCTGCATTAGAAGATAAATTTAGTGCAGGTTCAAGGTTCTCAGGACACTCTTCTTTAGCCTTTTTGATCTCATAGGTCTCTGCTGGATGTGATCTTCATCATCCCCTATTTTAATAGACTCATCTACATCTTCTCCCATATCCTCATTTCTGCCAGGTTTCGGAGGATTCCGGGACTTCGGAGTTTGGTTGTCAGATTTTGACTTTCTCTGAAAAGCAAAGACACCGATTATAAAAGTCACTAAAATTTTAAATAACAGGATATCAAATACAGCTATTTAGCACTAAGTTATACCGTCTTTATGACTATAGTTCCAACTAAATCCATTTATCAAATACTAGTACAATCAAAGAATTTCAAGGACACAAAGTAACAAAAGATAGCTAAATTAACAACCATATTCTCTCTTTTAAAACAATCTCTTATGCAGTTTGTTGTTAAAGAATCATGACAACTCATAACAATCTTTCGAAAGGCTAACACAAGCAAAACCAAAGTTGCAGACGAAAAAAGACTTGCTTAGAAGTACCTTTTTGTCACTATTTACATTATGTTGCTCAGCAGATTCATAATCAGCACCTTGTGAGGCAGGATTTTCGAGGTCTTCCAATGACACAACCCCATCAGCATCGATCCGAATTCCCTTTGACGGTCGTTTCTGACTTGTATACAGCTCTGCTTTTGTTATTGTTGTTCAAAGACACAAGAAGTTTCTGATGGTACTATGGGGAGTTGTCTACTGTAAAAGCAATACACTCTGTACACTAATACTCCTCACTCATTTACAAAACCACTAATACTCCTCACTCATGATTTTGCACTCATGATTATATATATACATTACACTCTGTACACATCCACTAACTAACACTCCTCACTCATGTCCAGCATTTTACAATTATGAAGAGTCTTTCCCTCGTGTTTCTTATTAGGTACTACGGGGAGTTGTGCTTCCGCTAGGCAAGGTAGAGGACCTGCCAAGCCATGGAAAGACTGGGATAGCGGAGTAAGAAAAATTATAGAGTGGGATGAAGATTGTCAACCGGTTGGAAAAAATGCACACTGTTTGATGTCTCATCTTGGTAACCTTGCACGAAATGGCGAACTGTTCCCATTAACAATGCTATCTTGGCGCAAGGCCGATAAGGATACTCTTGAAATGATCTGGTTATCGGTGAAGGTGAATTGTTTAACTTCTTGGTACTGCATTTTTGGTGGCATAAACGGACATTCAAACGTTTTATTCACAGTTCACATTGATCTTCAATAAGGCTTACTAAATACTAATTCTGCAATAAGAACCATATATATGCCTGCAGCAATGAAGTATCTTCAAATCAAATGGAAACATATGAAAAATGCAAAAACACATTTCTGATACATTTGCCAAAGGTGCTGATCTATTGTATTTGCATGGATGTGCACTGATTTAGAGCATTATGAAGCTTATTCTGAAATCAATTTTGAGGTACCGAACTGTTTTTGGGTCACTATTAACTGTTTTTTCTTAGGAAAACACAAATGCTCCTGATGGCTTTAAAGATATTTGTTTTAGAAAGATGGGAGTTGCTTGGAGGGCCTTCAAGCACCGCGTGAAGAAGGACTTCTATAAAAAATTTGAGACAAATGCAGAGCGTTTATAAAAAGTGCCACCCCGGGTGGAGCCCAGTCAATGGCCAACGTTAGTGGCATATTGGAGTTTGGATGAGACAAAGGTATGACTCAACTAGCAAATAGCTTGATCAATATTTATACTAGTAGTGAACAGCTAATTTCAGTTCAGTTATAATATTCATTATTTTTTAGAAAGTTTCGGAGACAAACAAAGGTAATCGAGGAAAACTTTGTGCCCTCCCTAGAACATGAAGAAGATCATTTCCAGAGATAAAGAGAAAGGTTTGTATTGTGTTTTTTTTAATAAAGAGATTGCCTTTCTAGTTGATAGTGTATAATGTTTTACTTTTATGTTTGGAACATGTACAAACACTTCAGAGGAGGTTGGAAAACAAGCCTGTCGACCTTGTCAACATGTGGAGAGCTACTCGAGGCAAAGGTGGCAGTTATAACGAAGAAGACGGAGCGACTGGTACAGAGGTATTATAATATATGTCATACTAAATATTTGGTTTAATGTCAATTATAAATTAGCAAAAAGTAACACATCACCTTGCATGTTGTAGAAAATATTAGAAAGGCGGATTGAAGAGCTACCCATGGAAGAATGAGACAACGAGGAGCAATTGAATAAGGTTTACATGGAAGTGGTTGGACAAGATGGGCACGGACGAGTTTTAGGTCGAGGAGTGGGTATAAGACAAAGTGGTCAATCTTCAACATCTCAGATAGAACTTGAAAAAATAACGAATGCTGAAATTGAGCAACTGCGAAAAGACGCGGAGAAACTACGAGAAGAGACTGAGGCGTTAAGAAGAGAGCGTGATGAGCAAGAGGCTCGACATACAAAAGAGGTTGAGACAATAAAAAATGATCTTAAAGCTGAGCGTCTTGAGCAAGAGGCTCGACATAAGGAAGAGCTCGAGAGGATGAAGAGTGTGCTTAGCACTGAGCTCAAAGCACAAGTTGCAAGTATGTTCGTGGGTGCTTTCCGCCTTCCTGATATACTCAAGTAAGTCTCTGTCACAAATTACTTTTCCATGAATCTGAGGTCCCAATTAACTTATAACTAACCATATTTCTGGCTTATTTATTTGTTTTCAGGTAGCCAATGCTGCTGGCAGCCATGGATGTGTGGATTGGTTTGTCAATGGATGTAGAAAATCAAATATATATATATATATATATATATATATATATATATATATATATATATATATATATATATATGTTTTGGACTTGTGTAAAAGGTCGTAGATTTTATTTTGTTTTCAGGCAGCCATGGACGTGTGGATCGGTTTGTCAGTGGATGTGGACAATCAAATATATATGTTTTGGACTTGTGTAAAAAGTCGTAGATTTTATTTTGTAAATTAAGTGAATGTTTGCTGATGGAAAACTTGATGGGAACACTCTAAGTGATGTAAGACTTGGATTTCAATTTGTGAACAATGGGATATGACCTTTAAATATGTTTTATAGAAATTGTTTTGTTAATGTTGCGGCTACGCTTTGTTAATGTTGCGGCTACCATATGTATTTTCTATTAAATAAAATAGTTCTGTATAAATTTTTGTCGTATATAAAATTCAATTATATATTATATATATAAATAGGAAATTAGTAATTCCATAATAATTTAAACAATTATTAAGTTTTTTCGCACGATTACAGTACTTTTTAAAATTTCATCCCTTATTTTTTTGGACAAAATATATCTGTTACAAAAACTTGTTTTTTGGGACAAATTAATAAACCGTCACACAAAAGCATAAATTTGAGAACTTTTGAGACGTTTTGCCTAACCGTCCTTTAACAGTAATTAGGACGGCAATATCCGTCCCTAAAGTTGTTGCCACGCCACCCTAATGGGACCGGCCATTCCCGTCCCAAAGGCCGTCCCAAATATTTGTTGGGACGGTAATTGCAGTTTTTAAGACGGTTTTTTGTTGTCCCCAAAGGTCACTTTTTTGTAGTGAATCGTATCTTCATGCCCTATTTGGACCAATTTATGATAGTGTTTATAGATGATATCTTGCTCTATAGCAAGAGTGAAGCGGAGCATGAGCAGCATCTCCGCATAGTCCTTCAGGTTCTTAGAGAGCACCAGTTGTATGCGAAGTTCAGTAAATACGAGTTCTGGCTTGATCGTATTTCGTACCTAGGGCATATCATCACCAGAGATGGAATAGAAGTGGACCCCCAGAAGATAGTTGCTATAGAGACATGGCCAGTTCCTAGCACCGTCGCAGAAGTTCGATGTTTTCTTGGATTGGTCGACTATTACCGGCAGTTTGTATCAGACTTTGCCAGGATTTCAGCACCATGACTCAGTTGACCCGCAAGGATGCACAGTTTGCTTGGACAACAGAGTGTCAAAATTTATTTGAAGTTGAAGTAAGGATTGGTGATGACACTCATTCTTATGCTTCCAGATGGGACTGGAGGATTTCTAGTTTATTGCAATCCAGACGACAAGGGATTATGATGTGTCTTGATGCAGTATGGGAAGGTTGTAGCTTATGCATCACGACAACTTCATGATCATGGAAGGAATTGCCCAACCTATGACCTGGAGTTAGTAGCAATAGTTTTTGTATTGAAGCTGTGGAGGCATTACCTATATGGAGATTGGGTGGAGATTTTTACTGACCACAAGAGTCTTAAGTATGTGTTTACTCAGAAGGATCTCAACATGCGTCAGATGAGATGGCTAGAGCTACTTGTGGATTACGACATCAACCTGCAGTATCATCCTGGAAAGGCCAACATTGTTGCAGATGCATTGAGCGGAAGAGCCGGAGTTTATTTTCTAACAGCTCAACCAGAGTTGTTAGCAGATCTTCAAAAGATGGGTATTGAAGTTGTTCTTCCTACCAATATGGCATTGATGGCCAACATGCAAGTTCAGTCCAGCATAGTTGAGAGGATTAAGTTGGCGCAATTAACAGATTCTAAGCTTCAGCGGTTCAGAGTAGAATGTGTAGCAGGACGAAGACTAGAGTTATGCATTCATGAGGATGGCACACTTCGACATGAAAAATGTCTTTATGTACCCAGTGGTGATATCAGATATGAGATCATGGCAGAGGCTCACAGTTCTCAATATTCCATTCATCCCGGTGGCACGAAGTGTAGAACCCTAGAGGGGGGGTAAATAGGGAAATAAAATAATTTAAACACAATAAGCAATATTCCTTAATTAAAAAGAGAGAGAGAGAGAGAAAATCAAACACGCGATGTATCCTGGTATCCACCCTAGAGGCAATCCAGTCCCGGAACTCTCTCTGGCTTAAATCCACTATTTAGTAAAATAGTACACACGAGTTTGGATCCGAAGAACTTGCCAACTTATTACACACGAGTTTTCTAACGAAGGCTCGCCAACTTCAAAAGGAAAGGAAGAGAACTTGTTGATCTTCTAACACTTAAAGATCGAAAGGTACAACTCTTGAATACTCTAGCACTTTGGAAATAGATGACAATTAAAAGCTTGTGTAGAGATTAATGGTGGAGCTCTTGGTTGTTGGAAAATTTATGGCAAAGAGTGGATGAGTCTTCGTGAGAGAGAAGACTTTCTTTTATAAGAAAACTAGGAGTAGGTAGCATTTAATGCTCTGGATACAGCCCAGACGGCATACCGTCGGTATGCACCGGCATGCAGTCGGTATGCCGTTCTGAACAGTAACGGTCATAATTATATCCGTTACGAGCATTTAGTGCTAGTATTCATTCATTCAAAAATCAAATTTCGTAAACCGGTATACTGTCGGTATGCCCCGGTATGCCGTCAGTATACCGATGTTCGTCATAGAACATTTTGTGATAAACAAAATGGTATACCGTCGGTATACCGTAGCATACCATCGATATGCCGATGTTTGTCATAAAACGTTTTATGACTCACAAAATGGTATATTGCTGGGATGCCAGAGCATACCGTCGATATGCCAACATTTCTCACAGAACGTTTTTGAGGCAAACAAAATGGTATACCGTCGGTATGCCGGAGCATACCGTCGGTATGACGACATTTGATACAGAACGTTTTGTGGTTAATAAAATGGTATACCGCCGGATGCCGGAGCATACCGTCGGAATGCCGTTCTTTAAGATGTTTATTTTTGACTGAAGAATTTGAAAGCTTTTAGTTTTGTCAACCAATCTTAAGTGTTTACAGAAAGACCTAGACCTTGTACAGACTCGAAATCTTGAAGTGTTGAGAGCCGTCTTTCAAGGAACCCCGATATTTGCTTCAGTCTTCAAGGCTATGATGACTATTCTTGAATGGACATACATTATGTAGTGGAGCTTCTGAAATGATATCAATCTGAAAATAGAGAAAACTAAACTACGAAGATGCTGTTAATATTATCAAAATAAAATGTGCCAACAATCTCCTCCATTTTGATAATTGACAAAATAGAGAGATAGCATCTTCAGGGAGTTACTCTCCCGTAGGTAGACAACTCCCCCTCAATACGTTTTCTCTCCCTTTGTCACTTAGTCAAAGATGGGAAATAAAACAAATATTGCATTGAATAGGGAACACAGTATCATAGACAAAAGCATGCATTTATAAATAAAAGTTGTGAATTGGGTACATGCTTGACATGGATAAAAACATAACATAAGACCTGATAAACACTCACCTCTATGAGAGTTAGCAAGACAATAAGAGAAACAGATAAATAGTCCCCATAGGACTTCACACAACGAAATCAAACAAATACTGGTCCCCGAAGACCTCAAAAGACACACTAAAAAGACACACATTTAAACTTCACCATCAACACAAGGAAGCCACACCCTACTCATCGGCCGGATCATCATCCCCATCCTGAGCCCGGTGGAAAGCACCAAAAGGATCAATGCCGTCTGGATACATAAATCCGTAGGCATTGGGATCAGAGAAGCGAGAGGCCTTGTACATAGGATCCTAAAGATTGAGGTCCAGAAATGCATCCCGGTCCTGGAGGGCACGCTGAATGAAGTACGCATGGTCATGGAAGCGTCTTTAGATGAGGGTTCCAAGGCCACGAGTGTTGGCCCGCATATACTCCTCCGCCTGAGCCATGTGCATGTCAAAATGCTGCTGGATCAGAGGCATGTAACGGCCAAAAATAGAAGGAGTAGAGGTGGGCACAGTGGGAGCAGCGGCCGGCGGCTCTTAGGAGGAGGAGGCACGAAAAGTGGTGGCACCATCGAGGGAACGAGAAAGAGCAAGGAAGGATAGGACGTCGTCCGACTGGAAAAGGGAGAGATCGACGTTCTTCGCTTCCAAGATGAGGGTGATGAAGGATCCATAGTAAAGAGACTGCTTTTCCGCGGGCAGAACGCCGAAGAAGGCATTAAGAAGAGTCTTTGGGAAGGACCAAGACTTCTTCGAATAGAGAAAGTACATACAAACCAGGGCATCAGCGGTGATGGCATCATAGTTGCCGCCCTTAGGATAGATGGTGTGGCAGACGATCCGATAGAGCTCGTAATAGAACGGCTCCAACTACGAGGAAAGGGCCAGGTTGGTCGCAGGATTGGGTTCTTGCAGATGATTCCGCAGAATTTGTCAAAGGAGACCTCGGTCGAGGGATAAAGAGCAGCCAAGGCCAGCAGAGCCTCTCCTCGGTCCGGGACGTCTAGCATGCCAGCGATGTCACGAGCCGTCAGGCGAAAGTGGCGCTCGTTCACCATCGTCTCAATGGCACCGTTCTCGATGTCAGAAACTATTTTACAGTAGAACAAGCACACCGCGACGTGGTAGACAGGCACCTGACGCCGAAGGAGAGAAGAGAGACCGGCCTCCTCGAAGAGGGAGAGATGGCCGGAGAAGAGGTTCCAGTTGATGGTGCAGCCCTTGTAGACGTTGTGGTACACGAAATGCTGGAACCACGCGTTGGCAACCAAAGAAGAGGTGAATATCCTTTAGTCATAGCCATGGGAGAGAGGCACAAGAGTGAATGGATTGGCAGCGGTGGAGGAGGAGCGGGGACGCTTATTGGTGGCCATGGAAGAGAGGAAGGAGTTTGAAGAAGGAAGAAGGGATTTGGAAACGTGGAAGAGGATGAAGAAGAAAATGGCATTTTTAAAGAAGTGTGGGGGAGGGGTAGGGTTTTGAACGGTTAGAGAGAAAAATGGGGAAGTGTGTTGGTTTGAAAAGAAATAATGGAGGTAGTTAATGGAGGAGAGAAAAAGGTGTGATGTTAGGGTATTGGGAAGTAGAGAAGAAAGGATGGATAATAAATGAAGAGAGGGTTGATGTGATGGGTAGTTAAGAGGGAAGATGGGAATAAGGAGAAAGTGGAAGAGTGGTGGGGCCCGAACAGATATGACACCAGCAGTCCACCTCCAAACGACATACCGTCGGTATGCCGACGTATGCCGACGGTATACCGATTTTTGACACAGAATAGAATTCTGAATCAAAATCGGCATGCCGTCAGTATGCCGGGGTATGCAGACGGTATACCAATTTTTGACGCAGAACAAAATTCTGTATTAAAATTGGCATGCCGTCGGTATACCGCCGTATACCGTCGGTGTGCCGTTGGAGATGAGCTAAGTGTCGAAATTAATGATGCCCAATTCTTGGCAAAGAAAAACAAAACGATCCTCCGGGAGGGGTTTGATAAAAATATCGGCTAGCTGATAAGTAGTGTCAATAAAATCAAGGCGGATATCCCCCTTTTGTTGATGGTCACGAAGAAAATGGTGTCTAATTTGCTTCGTGCGTGAGTGACAAATCGAGTTTTTTGTGAGATTTATCGAGCTAGTGTTATCACATTTAATAGGGGTGCAAGTATTAGAAATGCCATAGTTGACAAGTGTTTGTGACATCCAAAGAATTTGTGCACAACAGCAACCGGCCGCTATGTACTCGACCTCAGTGGTTGAAAGAGCAACATAATTTTGTTTCTTACTAAACCATGATACTAAGGATTTCCCAAGGAATTGACATGTGCCACTAGTGCTCTTTCGATCAATCTTGCATCCGATAAAATTTGTATCCGAGAAGCCATGAAGCTCAAAGGATGAAGATTTCGAATACCAAAGGCCCATATTAACGGTGCCCTTGAGATATCGAAAAATACGCTTGGCGGTACATAAGTGCGATTCCTTTGGATTTGCTTGATATCGTGCACAAAGACATACACTAAACATGATATCAGGTCGGCTAGCAGTGAGATAAAGTAAACTACCGATCATTCTGCGATACTTACGAATTTCGACCGAAGTGCCATCTTCATCATTGTCAAGCTTTGTCGTTGTTGCCATAGGAGTCCTCATTGATTTGGATGAGTCAAGTTCAAAACGCTTGAGGGGATCCTTGGTATATTTTGCTTGATTGATGAAGGTTCCTTTGGGTCTTTGTTTGATTTGCAAGCCCAAAAAGAATGATAGTTCACCCATCATGCTCATTTCAAATTCATCCTGCATTACTTTAGCAAATTCTACACAAAGTGCATTGTTAGTAGAACCAAAAATAATGTCATCGACGTAAATTTGAACCAATAAAAGAGTGCCATTATGGGATTTGATAAAAAATGTTGTGTCTACTTTGCCCTTAGAAAAATTATGTGAAACAAGAAAGGAGCTAAGGCGCTCATACCAAGCACGAGAAGCTTGTTTGAAGCCATAAAAGGCTTTGTGGAGTTTGAACACGTGATTAGGAAATTGAAAATCTTCAAAACCAGGAGGTTGTTTAACATAAACTTCCTCTTTAATAATACCATTTAGAAACACACTTTTCACATCCATTTGAAAAAGTTTGAAATCATTAAAGCAAGCAAAAGCACATAGCATACGAATGGATTCAAGATGAGCAACCAGAGAATAGGTTTCATCATAGTCAATGCCTTCCTCTTGGTTATAGCCTTGAGCAACCAATCGGACTTTGTTACGAGTCACTAACCCATCTTTATTAAGTTTATTTTGAAATACCCATTTAGTGCCAATAATGGGGTGGTTGCTATGTTTAGGGACAAGTTCCCAAATCTTGTTTCGCTCAAATTGATTTAGCTCTTCTTGCATCTCTATCGTCCAAAATTTATCATGAAAAGCATCATTAATATTTTTAGGCTCTATTTGAGAAATAAAAGCCACGTTTGCACAAAGATCACGATGGAGGATCTAGTACTAACACGAGAAGAAGGATCCCCAATGATAAGCTTCTTAGGATGATTAGGGACAAATCTCTATTCCTTTGGGAGATCCTCTTGAGGAGGCTCGAGTGGCAAAGAATCTTTTGTTGGAGTCACAATTTCATTGTTAGATGAAGACGGACGAGGGTCTCCAATAGAAGAGTTCTCCAAACCAAACGAGATGTCATCAACATCATCGGATGAAGAGGATGTAGAAGAGTTAAGTTTATCAAAAGAGACATTAATTGACTCTTCGACAACAAGACTTCTTTTATTAAAAACACGAAAACCTTTGCTGTGTATTGAGTAGCCAAGAAAAATTCCTTTATAGGCTTTTTCTTCAAACTTGCCTAGGTTGTCCTTGGTATTCAAAATAAAACATTTGTATCCAAAAACTTTAAAATATTTAATAGAGGAAATTTTATCAAACCAAAGCTCATAAGGAGTCTTTTTAGAAATAGGTCTAATCAAGACCCTATTTATAACATGACATGCCGTGTTAACGTCTTCCGCCTAAAAATATTGGGGAAGCTTATATTGGTTTAACAAAACCCGGACCATATCGCCAAGGGTTCTATTCTTTCTCTCCACAACACCATTTTGTTGAGGAGTTCGAGGGCAAGCAAAATTATGACCAAAACCATTCTTTTCACAAAATATTTTAAAACCGCCATTGTCAAACTCTCCTCCATGATCATTTCTAATCTTGTTAATAGAAATGCCTTTCTCATTTTGAACACATTTACAAAAAGCAATAAATTCACGAAAAGTATCACTTTTACAAGCAAGAAAAATAATCCAAGTAAATCTCAAAAAATTATCAACCAAAACAAAAGCATAAAGCTTGCCTCCGAGACTAGCTACTCTACTAGGACCAAATAGATCCATATGAATAAGTTGAAGTGGTCTAGTGGTACTCACAGAGTTGATGGATTTGAAAGATGACTTGGTCAACTTACTTTTCTTGCATTCTTCACACACCATATCCTTTTTGAAAGGGATACTTGGAAGTCCTCTTACAAGCTTCTTGGTTGCAAGACGAGAGATGTTATCCATGTTGGCGTGTTCGAACCTTATGTGCCAAAGCTAACTTTCATCGTTCTTTGTAACTAAGCACCTGTCATTGTTAGTACCTTCAACAAGATATAGAACATATATATTGTTCTTTCTAATGCCTTCATAAACCATAGATCTACTAGAGCTATCGGTAATGAAGCATTTGAGTTTAACAAACTTAATATCATAACCATTATCGGTGAGATGACTAATACTAAGAAGATTGTGTTTGAGATTTGTAACAAGACACACATTCTTAATACAAGGATAAGGAGGGGAACAGATATTACCGTTTCCGATAATATGACCTTTAAGACTGTTACCAAAGGAGATGAGTCCTTCCTTCTTCATTGGTAGCATTGTAAATAGTGAAGCATCACCAATCATGTGCCGTGAACAATCGCTATCGAGAATCTACTTGCTTCTAGTATGAGAAGGATTCTTTACCTACAACATAAGTTGAAGATGAACATTTTGGTACCCATGATCGTTTGGGTCCTTTATTGTTAGTCTTAGGAACCCATTTATAAACTTTCATATCAACTTGTTTCCTTGTATGACAATAATTAGAAGTATGTCCCAGCAAGCCACAATAGTTGCACATCATAGAAGATTTAGAAGAAAACGAGTGAGTGTATGCACATGTGAAGCTCTAATGCGAGGAATTCTATCATGAGTGTTATGATGATGATAATAGAATGCATGATGTGAGGTGTTCTTCTTAACGAACGGTCCTTTTCTTGTATTAGAAAAGGACTTTTGTGTAGTGTTCTTGTTCATGTAAGAAGTATGACTAATATTGTGATGGGTGTGAGGGTGTCTTGAAGCATGTGTATGAGTAGTGTTCTGATTACCTAATCTCTTACTCTGCACAAGAAGATCATCATACTTAATAGAAGTATCATATTCTTTTTTATTCGAATCTTGAACTTTATGCATAGCAAAATCATAAGCCCTTCTGAGGGATTGAATCTCATCATCCTTTTTTTGATGGTGACAAGGGATTCTTGAAACTTGAGTCGCAAAGACTCTATCTCATCCGTGTCAGAAGCATGAGATTTTCCTTTTACATCAATGATGATGCTAGAGAGTCTTTATACTTCAAGTTGAAGTGCATCAACCTCTCTTAGAGATTTCTTGTACTTATTTCTAACACCTTTGTGTTCTTCGTGTAATTCAAGAATAGCATTTTCCAAGTCATCATAAGTAAGAGTATTTAGAGAGAGATCATCGAGTACCTCATCGGTTGCCATAAGACAAACGTTTGTATTGTGTTTGCAATCTTTGTCGTTGTCGGAGTCGCTTGCGTCACTCTCACACCAAATGCTTGTATTAGCAAATTTCCTGGAGGACGAGCTTCCTTTGCTAGGCTTCTCGTACTTGCTTGAGTCTTTTCTTGTCATGGAACAATCTCTCTTGATGTAACCGGTTCTTCTGCATTGGTAGCATGCCGGATCTTCATCGTTGTCCCGTCTAAAGCGGTTGGCTTTGTTGAATTTGAAAAACTTTCGGAAGTGCTTTGCTGTGAGAGCTATTTCTTCATCGTCATCCGACTCGTTGTCGTCGGAGCTACCCTTTGAGTAAGACTTTGTAGCCTTGAGAGCTAGAGACTTCTCCTTCTCTTTGGCCTTCTCCTTCTCCTTCTTTTGCATGAAATATTCATCTTGATCTTTCGTGTCAAGTTCATGAGTCATAAGCTTCCCCATGAGGGTCTTAAGGTTCATGACTACCAAGTCATTCCCTTCAATGATGGCGGTAGCTTTAGGACTCCATCCTTTGGTCAATCCTCTGAGATTCTTCCTGATCTTTTCATGAGAAGGATATTTCTTACCAAGAGAAGAAAGCGAATTAATGATATCACCAAAACGAGTGAACATGCAAGTAATAGACTCATCTTGTTTCATCTTAAAAGATTCATATTCTTGTGTGAGTCTACTAATCTTTGATTCTTTTACTTGTGATGTACCCTCGTGTGTGACTTCAAGCAACTTTTAAATTTTATTTGAAGTCTTGCAAGTAGAGATTCTATTGAATTTACTGCTATCGAGAGCATAATAAAGAGCATTCATAACTTTGGCATCTTGACTAATAAGCTTCTTGACATTCTCAGTGAGTTTTTCTCTAAGGGTGTCAGAAACCACATCCTCAATAACTCCGGAAGGAATAGGGAGACCATTTATCACGCAATCCTATAAATCAAAATCTATGAACTTCAGATAAATGCTCATCCTAATCTTCCAGTAGTTATAGTTGGTTCCATCAAATAGGAAGGCCTATTTATGGAGTGTCCCTCATTGTGGAAAGTGTTGATACTAGGATTAGTGGCCGTGGATCACTCTAAGGGTGTAAATCTAAATCAAGAGAACAAAGCTTTGATACCAATTGTAGAACCCTAGAGGGGGTGAATAGGGAAATAAAATAATTTAAACACAACAAGCAATATTCCTCAATTAAAAAGAGAGGGAGAGAAAAATTAAACACGCGATGTATCCTGGTATCCTTCCTAGAGGCAATCCAGTCCCTGAACTCTCTCCGGCTTAAATTCACTATTTAGTAAAATAGTACACACGAGTTTGGATCTGAAGAACTCGCCAACTCCAACACGAGTTTGGATCCGAAGAACTCGCCAACTTCTTACACACGAGTTTTCTTACGAAGGCTCGCCAACTTCAAAAGTAAAGGAAGAGAACTTGTTAATCTTCTAACACTTGAAGATCGAAAGGTACAACTCTTACATACTCTAGCACTTTGGGAATGGATGACAATTAAAAGCTTGTGTAGAGATTAATGGTAGAGCTCTTGGTTGTTGGAAAATTTATGGCAAAGAGTGGATTAGTCTTCATGAGAGAGAAGACTTTCTTTTATAAGGAAACCAAGAGTAGGTAGCATTTAATGCTCTGGATACAGCCCAGACGGCATACCGTCGGTATCCACCGGCATGTCGTTGGTATGCCGTTCTGAACAGAAACGGTCATAATTATATCCGTTACAAGCATTTAATGCTAGTATTCATTCATTCAAAAATCAAATTTCGTAAATCGGTATACCGTCGGTATGTTGCGGTATACCGTCGGTATACCGATGTTTGTCACAGAACATTTTATGATAAACAAAATAGAATACCGTCGGTATGCCGTAGCATACCGTCGGTATGCCGATGTTTGTCGCAGAATGTTTTATGACTCACAAAATGGTATACCGCTGGTATGCCGGAGCATACCGTCGGTATGTCGACATTTCTCACAGAACATTTTTGAGATAAACAAAACGGTATACCGTCGGTATGCCGACGTTTGACACATAACATTTTGTGGTCAATAAAACGGTATACCGCCAGTATGCCGGAGCATACCATCGGTATGCCGTTCTTTAAGATGTTAATTTTTGACTGAAGAATTAGAAAGCTTTTCGTTTTGTCATCCAACCTTAAGTGTTTACAGAAAGACCTAGACCTTGTGCAGACTCGAAATCTTGAAGTATTGAGAGCCGTCTATCAATGAACGTCGGTCTTTGCTTCAGTCTTCAAGGCTATGATGACTATTCTTGAATGGACAGACTTTATGTAGTAGAGCTTCTGAAATGATATCAATCTAAAAACAGAAAAAACTAAACTACGAAGATTCTGTTAATATTATCAAAATAAAATGTGCCAACACAAAGATGTACTGAGATATCCGTCAGCATTTCTGGTGGAATGGCAAGCAAAGGGAGATAGCCCGGTTTGTCTCTCGTTGTTTAGTTTGCCAACAAGTTAAAGCTGAACATCAGAGACCGACTGGACTTCTTCAACCTTTATCGATCTCAGAATGGAAATGGAAGCACATTACCATGGATTTTGTAACTGGGTTACCTAAATCCCCAGCTGGGAGAGATGCTATTTGGGTTATAGTTGATCGTCTTACGAAGGTAGCTCATTTTCTTCCTTTCATAATTGGGCAGTCAACGGCTCAGCTAGTAGAGATGTACCTCAGGCAGATAGTCAGATTGCATGGAGTGCCAGTTAGTATCATATCAGATAGAGACTCAAGATATACATCTCACTTTTGGCAGAGACTTCAAGAGAGTTTGGGGACTCGTCTCAAGTTCAGTTCAGCCTATCATCCACAGACAGATGGTCAGTTCGAGCGCATAATTCAAACTCTTGAAGATATGTTAAGATCATGTACACTTGACTTCGGTGGTTATTGGAAAGATCACTTGCACCTAGTGGAGTTCTCGTACAACAACAGTTTCCAGGCCAGTATTCGGATGGCACCTTTCGAGGCTTTGTATGGCAGGAAGTGCAGATCTACTTTAGCCTGGGATGATGTAAGCGAGAGGCAGATGCTTGATCCCGAAATGATTTTACAGACTATTGAGGTGGTCATACGAGTCATAGATCATTTTCGAGTTGCGCAAGATCATCATCGTCATTGGGCCGATTCTCAGCGGCGTCCCCTTGTGTTTTCTGTCGATGACCACGTATTCCTTAGGATCTCGTCTACCCGTAGCATCATTCATTTTGGTGTACGGAGAAAGCATAGTCCTAGGTATATAGGGCCATTTGATATCCTTAAGCGAGTAGGTGATGTGTCCTATTGTCTCGCTCTTCCGCCGTCGTTACGTAAGGTGCATGACATGTTCCATGTATCCCAATTGCGACGGTATATCCCGGATCCGAGTCATATCCTTAATCATTCAGAATTGGTTGTTGGTACAAACCTTTCGTATGAGGAGAGACCCGTATCCATATTGGACCAAAGAGAGAAGATACTCAAGAATAAGACTATCAGTTTAGTCTGTGTTGCTTAGGGTTATCACTCTTTAGGTGAGTCAACGTGGGAGCGTGAGGATGATATCCGATCGCGATATCCCTACCTGTTTGACTCATAAGGTATAATGTCTTTCTTATGCCTTATGCTTTAATTCCTTTCTTGCATAAATGATTGTATGATTGATTGCTTAGTCATATATTGCTTGTGATTAGTATAGCTTGTCCTGACATCTCTAGCCTCTTGATTAAATTTTCGAAGACAGAATTATTTTAAGGTGGGTAAAGTTGTCACCCCCGTTTTCCGTTATACGTATTTCCAGTATACGTGTGTGGAATCCTGACATGTATTTTTATTTCTCCTACCTTGCTAGCTAATTTTCGTTTAATCTTGCTTAGGTTCATCATGGCATATCATAGTTTGACATGGTTCATTTTGGTTTGGTTTGTTTTATTTTTCCTTTGGTTCAACATGTTAAACCTCCCATTTAAAACCCACCAACCCACACTCTCTCCTCCCTTACTTCTTCTTCTTCTTCCTCCTCTTTTATTTATTTCCTCCACCCACCAAGCTTAGGCAAGGCAACTTGCTTCATGAAAGAACCCTCCATTTTATTGTTCTAATCTCTTCTATGCAACATTCTAAGCTACTTTAGTTCTTTTCATTTTGCATTTTTATGTATATATTTGTGTAGATCTAACTTTGCACCATTTTAGGGTTTTCTTGGGTTTTGATCTAGTAAACCACCTTGTTTTCTGGATTACCCTACCATATGAAGGCAACGCTTCCATACTATCTATTAATTATAAGTATTATTCTTTTTTGCTTTTCCTGATCTCGTGATCCATTATCGAACTCAGTTATCTATAAAAGTGTTAATTTCCCCAACTTTTGTTTTTAAGTAGATCTAAATTCTTCGAGTCAAAATTTATTTCCATATAATTTGTGACCATGGTTTACATTCAAGCTCCTTCATCTTAATCTTGAAGTATATTTCAATTTGTTCCTCTTCAAGTCTAATGTCACCGTTAGGATCAAATTGTGTTTCCTCTATTAGCACTAAGATACTAAATTAAAATTTTAACCTCAACATAACCATCAAGTATATTATTTTATTTCACCTCAAACATTTTATTTTACCTCAAACATTTATTTTCCTTAAATATTTTTATAAAACTCTAAAATTTGTAATCTTGATTATTAAATCTTGTACTCCATAACCCAAAAATCTAATGTTCTACCATCTCTTAGTCATTCATTGTTTACTATTACCAATCATTTGTTCAGTTTCATTCATCATCGCATGATTTGATAACCTTCAATTCTTATATTCTAGTTAGTAACTTAATCTCATTTTTTAAAAATTATCATTTATTTACTTCCATTAATCCCAGGAATTTATAACCTCAAAATATTTATAATATCTCAAGCTTTTAATGTGTTATTTCATAATTATTTTTTTCTCTTGGCCTTCTCTGAAACTTCCACATTTTCTCTTTTTATGAGAATAATTCATCCTCAAAATAATTCTTTAAGTATAATCATTTTCAAAAATTCAATGATTTTACTATTTCCTTGATTTTTCTTTCAACCTTAGTTCTGCCTTTCTTTCATCAAATTTATCTCAACGTCTAAGATACCATTACCAAACTAAAGGTATATAATCATCACTTGATAATCAATTCCTTATTCCAGAGACTCGGCCATTTCGAAAGGTAAGAAGGATAACAAGATTCAAGGAAACACAAGACCTTAGTTATTTGTTATGCTAGAGTAACTAGTTTCTATATATAAGCCAAATTGATGGATGTAAGTAAATCATAGATATCAGAAAAACTAAAAATGATTTCAGAGAATATAAATCTTAATCTTACTCACTTGATCGTAACGAAGTTGTTGTCTTCCCATTTTCTTGCATATGACTATAGTCAACAAAATCCTACGATTCTAACCACCGAGGTATCCAATTTTGTTTTGATATTCGACCCTCTTATTATTATATGTTTATCGATTTTCCACACAATAAACTTCTACTCAATACGAGTTTTTTTTTATCTCCATTGCTTTCATACATTATATCTAACCATCTTGAATTGTGATGTCCTTAGTACCATATTCTCTAGTTTACTTTAATTTTCTTATCCTCGAAAAAAAATCAAATCGCAATGTCATCAGTTTCAAAATCATCCTTTATTCTTTTTACAACCTTCAATGTCGTTTATTATTTAAACCACTTTGCTAGTATCCATCTGATCACATTCTTATTTCTTATCCATCTTTAAAATCTCGAATGTCAGCATTTGATCCCAATCTCATATGCTGTTATCAGTTTTACCAAATCCACAGATAAGCTGCAACCTCAAAGTATTTATAATCCAAAAATTAAGTCATCAATCATACTACTTTATTCTTCTGATTCCTTCTACTACCTTTGTCTTAATTACTCTTTTTTTTCGAAGTTCCATGTTATTGTGAAATGATTATATGTCATAGTGAGTCATTTTTTAGTTATTTAAACATGATAAAATCGATTAACATTTTTTTTTCAAAAAACGTATAAAAATTCTTCCATAATTCTCTATTTCACATGTCTATAATATCATCCTCTTAATTTTTTTTAGATCAAAATCATCATTTATACGTTCTACGATACCATCCTTAGACTGATTTATGAAACCTTTATTTTGTTTCTTCGAATTCGTATGTTATTCTTCAATTTATTTCTCAAGCTTACCTTAGTAAGTCCTCCAAATTTCGATGTAGTATCTTGGCCTCATATTTTCTTGATTGAAAATATAAAGTCGAAATATTTGTTTTTTTCAACATTCGTATATAAGATTTTGACTAACCATTCTTCCATCCTCAATCTAAAATGGTTATGAGATCAACGTCCATTCCATTTTTCTTTCTTTCTTTCTATACTCCATAAGTTTTATCTTGATGCAAGAATTAGGTTCAACAATTACATGTACTCAAGTTATAGTGAGCAAAACAAATGGAAATAGAGTTAAGAAAGGCCTAAGTCAAGATTCTCAAGGGTCATCCCAAAAATCTACTAGGAAATCCTAATATGTAATTGAGTACTCTAATTTCTAGATTTTTTATAATCCATAAATCACATTCTATTGTTGGCTCGCAGCAGTACGACTAAACTTAAGTACTACTAGGATATCCCACTATTTGTTAAATCTGCCATGCATGGGCCACCACAAAAATGTGTCACAACCCACACCCAGATGTTCGGGCACGATCACATGGGTACTGTCATGATCTACACCCACTTTTCGGAATACGAGTGCATGTCCAAGTTCAGCCTACGTCACAGAATCGACGTAGTAAGCTGTCTAGACCATAATGCCCAAATCATAATATTTGCTCATAAATAAATTCTTTATTTGCTCATTCACAAAACTAAGTCAAATTTAAAATATTCAAAAGTTTTATATTTTATTCAAAATACAATGTCTCACAATTTATAGAAAAATAACTAATGAATACTCAACTATCTAACTAGTCTCTAGGCTTGGCCTGCAATACAGTCGTATCCTCCCCAAGGATCCTACGCGTAAAGTAGGGGTAACTATCTAAAAAAATATAGTTCCCAGTCAGGAAGGGAACGAGTACAAGCCATGCATGCATTTCTAAATATATGATAAGGACTATAAAAATAGTGAATAGAAATGACATACATGATGTAATAAATAAATTGAAATTATGACATGGAAATTAAAGGATAATGGTTGACATGAACTATAAAGAGAAGTAAAACATGGAACAAAGAAATATAACATCTACGTGATTTGAAGTACACTTTTCAATATGTGATCAGACTGGTCCACTACACCGTACGAACTACATAGGATTTGTATCATCACGGTCTACATTGCACGAAATATAAATAAAGTACGGTCTACAGGGTTGATCATATATCTACTTAGTATGTACTTCCCCACCCGACTACAACACATGGATTAAGTCACGACAATAAATCATAAAACACGGTAAAATAAATACGAGAAATATGCTATCATGACTAAATTTATTTGACACTAACCCGTGTAACAAACGTGTCAAGAATCAAATATGTATCACTAATCATGCAATTATCGTAAATATCAATATTGAAAACACACAAGAAATATACTCGCCCAGGGTCCTTAGGTGGTGAAATAAACCATCTTGTTGGGTCCAAAATAGTTTGGCTGGCTAGAGTTGATGTGTAGGAATTCGGAATCGCAAGAAAATAGGAAGAGTGATTAGTCATGATCAGGAATAAAGGAATTTGACCTAGGAGAAGATAATTCTAATTGAGAGGAACATATACATTTATGTACTCCAAAAATGTTTTTAACTTATTTAGAAACATACATATTTAAGGCTTACCAAAGAAATTACTTAATAGATTTCTATTACTTGAAAGGTAAGCCCAAAAAATAAATATATTACCCAAAACTATTTATAATAACTATCACTAATATGTATATATAGAAATCTATTTCTAATACTTATATAAAATTTTATTGGAAAATGGGAACCATTAATTACTATTAGTTAAAACTGTATATAATTCCAATAAAAATATTTAAAGACTTAATTCTTCAAAAGCCCATTATATTAAACCCAAGCTAATATATAAGTATATATTAGAGCCCATGCCCCTAAACAAGGTATAATAAATAGGTCCTAGATTATTAATTTGATAATATGTATATACATATAAATATCCTAAAATCAAATGTTAGACTCAGCATATTCATATGTAATGCCCCATCCCGATAGGCGACAGACTATGTGATATGCTTACGGCAAGTCAGACTCGGTCGGAAACTTAGATGGCTAGTATGACTCGACCGTTGAGCTTGGCTTACGATAACACTTTGTGGCATCAAATAAATCGATTTGGACGAATGATATGAGAATCGATCCAACTAATGGAACGACTTCTGTTGGAATAAGTCCTCGATACAGAAGGTTGCATCTCGGCGAGTGAGCTCCATACAAGAGTCCTTTCGACGGGACCGGGCTGCTATATGGTTTTCTTGAGTTTTCGCTTCTTAGTTTTGATGAATGTGTTTTTGTGTCGATTTCTGCATTCATTCTACAAATTTTGAAACGAAGGATTCAATAAAGGATTCTAACAAATGTTGGTGCCATTGCGGTAGCTCGCATAACTGAAGCTTGAACGTTGCGAAGCGCTCCGACCCTCGGCACGATCAAATACTTGGTGGGTGGTTCGGCTCCTTCTTTTCTACTCCTTCCCGTAAACGAAATTCTTTTGCCTCAAACCTATTCAAATCGACGATGCCAAGTTAAATGCATGCCAAATCACTAAGATCAAGAACTCAGAATAACTATATCAATTTATAGTAAACTACTCTAAAAATATAAATTTTACATCAAAAAGCGAAAAGATAAGGTTCCAGAAAAGAGATAGACTATTTCATGATATGCAAAATAAAATAAAACGTTAGCTGCGGCATATGGTGCCTCAGGAAACTTGGTGCCTACGGGAAGACAATTCAGCAGTACGGCTTTAGGGAAAATGATATGTTGCATGAGTTGAGAAAAATGATAATGCTACTTATTACTGTCCATGCTATGCAATCTGTTTCATATGTTAAACTATTCTCGTATTTGCATGTTCATGAATAACTTGTGCATAAGGGTTTCCTCGAAATGGTATCTAGGGCATCGAAACCGAATCGACCTAGGGAGAATTTAAGATTTCGTGCTTGGCAGAGGCATTACGGGACCTCCAGCTAGGCTTGCAACCTAGTTTGATAGAGCGCATCGTAATTCCCTGTAGAATAGTCCCTCGTGGTGATTAACACCAATGACTGCATGAAAGATAGCTTGCTCACCTATTGTCTTGTGCAGGTGGTAAGTATTATATCTGTTTCATGCAGGGATGAGCACGGACGTGGTAATAATTGGGATAAAATGCTTTATTTTGTTGTATGCTTTTACTGTTCAGAGAAGGTTATCAATATAAACTGAATTCATTTAGTTCTAAATAGAAAGAAAACTCCAATGCATGCCTACCTTAATAATCAGAGTCGGTTTAGACGAGTGGTTTGTCCCACTCACTAGTGCATTCCTAAGTGTACTAATCCCCCAACCCCACAGGTGACAAAAACTCTGGGGTTGCATAGAGCTAAGCCAAACCTGAAGTTTGTGGACACACACAAAAAAGAAGAAGAAACGTTATCTTTTTTTATTAGCACAAGACACCACAAATCGAGTACGCCTGAGAGATCCTGTGCTGAGGATACCCGAGTACAAAAATAATTTTGGGGAATGGGACGATGGAGATCGAACGGCTGTTGCTCCTTTACTCTGTTGACACTCTGATTAAAAAAGTGGAAGAAAACCTAAGAAAATTGCTAACTCTCGGCTCACTAGCAAGAAAGGCATCAATTTGGCTCTTGAAATGCTCTCCGTTCTGTCTGTCTTTGTAGAGGGGACGTCCTCTATTTATAGTCGTCTGGCACAAAAACGAATGTTATGCACCCACAGGTGGAAAATATACTAATTTTACTATGGACACATAACACCCATTTAGGCGCATAGGGTATAGGCGCATGGACACTGGATGATCGTGGGTATATCGTAGGGTTTACGTAGAGATTGACGTGGCCGCATGCTTCGGTGCACGATTTCTTGTGGAGACTGACGTGGCCGCATGCTTCGGTGCACGATTGATCATAGAGTTTAACTGAGTTGTAGGGATCTGCTGTCTTGGGTACATAGAGCGGGAGTGAGTTTATGCGTCCACACTTGGGTGCATATTTGATCTGCATGAAAACAATATGGGCGCATAGACCCTCTTCGATCACGTGGGCGCATAGCTCCTCATCGATCATGTGGGCACATATCCCCTCTTCGACCATGTGGGCACATAGACTTCCTTTGGTTTTGTGGGCACATAGCTTCTTTTGTCTTCTTCATGTGGGATACATAATGTTATATTTTTCATTCTTCTACAAGACCCCCTTCAAAGTTTTTGAGACTCGAATGAGTGTCAGAATACTTTGAAAGAAGCATAAAAAAGACTCTCTCCACCATCTTTATGGGTACATGATAAGAATGACCCCTTTGGGCGCATAGGTGTCTGCCAGGCTGTCGAAACGTGGCTGTTGATATCTTCTTTGGAAATCTGAAGCGATAGGCTCGTTTTGGAACGTAATTTGAAACGGTCCGCTCTTTTTGCGTAGTCTCCATCAACAAATAGCAGGCACATAATCTATAAAAGTCTGTCTCTGTGCAGACGCATTGATTATGTGGGCACGTAGACCATGTGGGCGCATAGGCCATATGGGAGCATAGCTCTCCGTTCATGCCTATAAATAGGCCTTGAAGAGAGAGAAAGCTCATTCTCTCTTATTTTTCCTCAGAATTTTCAAAGAGTTTTTCTTTTACTCTCTTTCAAGTAATCATGTCTCCCAAGGCTGCTTTGACTCCCAAGAAGTCTACGAAGGGCAAGAAGGCTGCAGCAGCTAGTTCTTCTCCTTTGGCAATGTCTCACCTGGTTCAGGACCCATTCTGGGTGAGACAATGTCTAAAAAAATGAAGTCTTGAGCGTTAATTTTTGATGCTCAGACTTTTCTCTGCTTGGCCGCATAACCATCGATATGTACCCAAAGCAAACACTTCTTTTGTAAGCGGACTTATGTGCTCACAGATGCATGCGCCCACACACTCTGTTGTGTTATGCGCTTAGGCACTTGGTTGTGTCATGCACCCACACACTTTGTGTTATGCGCCCACACAGAACATGTGCTTATGCTTCCACACAGAATATGTGCTTATGTGCCCACACAAAACTTGTGCTTATGCGCCAACAGGCCCTTTGGGCTCATAACATAAGGGCGCATAGAATTTCTCAGTACTTTTTTCGGAAGGTTCTAAATCTGACTTTTCCTTATGTCTTCGCAGTTGACATGGTTGTCCCGGCTCTCGGTGGGATTCCTTTTGGCTCTGCCCGCCATGCTCTAGATTCAAGCCTTGTCACCGTAATGGTCACAAAAGCTCAGGTGAAGATCAGCCATGACCAGCCTTCAGTGCGGGTGATTTCTATGCTTGAGCAGGACAAGATATTCTTGAAGCAGATGATGAATGATGAGAAGTTCACACTCGGAGGGGCACGAAGCTTTAAGAGACCGTATTTCCTGTTTGGTGACAGCCTGGGATTTGAGGACGACGAGACGATATGTCTAGAAGAACCTCTGGTAGTTAGGTTAAATAACCAAAGGATATGGTTGCCATCAATGAAGCGCCAATACCCTCTATCATCGTTTACTGATCTGGCTCTACGGAAACAAATGAAATGGGACCTGACCCCTGAACTGCATGGGGCAATTTTAGGCAGGATCTAATTCAACTTTAGTGACCGGAAGAAGGACACTTTCAAGTGTGTCAACGGCTCCATGTCCTACTCCACGAGAGGGCTGCATCCTGGGGCCATAATAAATGATGTCCCGACTAATCTTCACCCTTACGCTGCTAAGAGTCTCTCCAACCTGATGCTGTCAAAGAAGGAGTCGTATCCGGAAGGGAAGCTACGGATGAATGGTTGGAGATATTCTGTCCCGTTCTGGAGTGACCTTACTAGATGGGTGCTCTCGACTTAAGAGGCCACCCTAAAAGCTACCAGCCTTTTAATGCCGTTAGAGCCACCCAATATGGCATAAAGGTTAACTGGTCTATGTTTATCTCATTGGTGGAGTTGTTCAACTATCACACGTGTACCTTCTACACTACGGGTGGGAAGATGGGTCTGGCTCTTCACGAGATGCAGGCGATATCAAAACTTCCCTGGGGGACTGAGCTATACGAAGAATACGTCCCCTATGATGAGGAGCTCCTAGATTTGGAGAGAAAGAACTCCGAGATGATGGAGGTGTACAAAGTGTTACTCTGTCACCTCTTTATTTGTCACCAGGTCACAAAAAAGGGTAAGACTGAGGGGTCCCTTCCCCATACGAGGGCCTAGACCAACTACATCTTCATCGGAGAAGAAGAAGACGGCCCAGTCCCTTTTTCTACTTGTAAGCCCTCGATGAAATATGAGACAGAGCAGTTGATGGCAGACCACGGGGCTGTAGACACCAAAGGTAGTGATGATCCCGAGGGGAACTTCCCAGTTTTTTATTTCTTCAGGCATGCCAAGTTCAAGCTATCGATAAAGGCGGTGCTAGCCGCTTTTCTGATGACATGGCTTCGCGATTGTGTTGTCCCTGGTGGTTTAGGGTCGATTGAAAGAATAATCCGGGGTATGATACTTCCGGTTGCAAAGCTGGCATTTGGATGTCAGCTTGTCCTGCTTTCTGCGATAGTCTGCGGCATCCAACGAGGCTTGCGTCACTTCTTTGTTAACGCGGTGACACACGATGGCAGAAAGGATTTTATCAGGACAGAAATTTCCTTTCATTATCTGATGGGATGAATGGTGCTGTACTGTCCCAGATTAATGAATACCGGGCTGATGGCAGACTCTTTGTCGGGAGATGCCTTTCTTCGGAGATTCAAAGATGCAGATTGGACCGTCATAGGGGTGCCAGTTTGCAGGAAGGCTTTGAGTTTCCTGCAGAATTATGAATTCTTCAGAGTGTTACCTCCGTCTGGTAGTGGCCGTACAGGAGACACTCTAGTAGATGAGGGAGCACTCTCTACTAGCCTTCCTATTGGGGCATTTCGTTGGCTCCAGTCCATCAGGCCTTTCCATCTGGTGCTCAGGAATAGGAACCACATTGCTGGAACCTTATCTGCCGAGTCACTTTGCACGGAAGTTCGGCTACAACCAGCTTCTCTTGGGTAATCCCAACCCTCATCTACAGTCGATTGGAAGCCTGCGATAGGGCACGTGCATGGGGCTATTATAATGCTGGATGTACGGGGGCAATTTTTACCCTGCCAGAAGATAAGCCTGAAACTCACATGCACTTTGCTGCTGCCAAGTTCTATATTCAGGTCAATACCTTTCATTCTCGTTATGACCATGAGCAGAGTTTATTATCAGGGACTAGGCTTGCCCCCATTCTTGCTGATATAGGACGAGTGTGCGCAATAGGGGTCACAAAAAGGAAGGTGCCACACCCTCAGCTGAACCGGCTGCAGTGCCACAGTAGAGAGTTATTCTTGAGGAGCCTGTTGTTGTAGCACCTCAGAGAGAGAATATTAAAGAATCTCTTCCTGATATTCCTCATAAGAGGAAAGCTTCCACTGAGCTGGTTCTAAGGTCTAAAAGGAAGAAGGTTGTTGTCTCCCGAGGAAGAAAGAAGGTCACGAACATGAGCACAGGCTCGTCTCCTCCCAGAAGATCTTTTTGGTTGACCGGGAGGGGTGGAACGGTGTTACGGGCCGTTACCGTTCGGGAGGTAGATCCCTTCCTGGACTCTATAGCCGTTTTGGTCAAACCTTTAGAAGCTTTCTCACCATTGCGTTTGTCCTTTGCGCAGGATGTTGAAGTCACAACTGCGGCAGGTGCTTCTTCATCTGAAGAGGTGGACATAACAACAGTGTCCCCTGCCCGTCCTCAACCGATGGATGAAGGCGGGTATTCTTCAGTTGTAAGGCTTGAGCAAAGGGATGATCAGGGCGAAGGCCTAGACCATGATGGCGATCGGAAAGCCAGTCCCTCCTATGATATTTCTTTGGGGGATATGTCTGCGATAGAAGCTATGATGAAAGACTTGGATGAAAATCAAGGCCAATTAGCTTGCCCTCCTCTGGGTATGCCATCCTTGCACTTTTCTTCGGATGTGATTTTTCGACTTCAATTTTACGTGCAACTTGTGAGGCTGACTTCCATCTTATATTCCCTTGTAGACAAGGAAAGGGAACAAAGCACGGAGGTTGCTTCAGATACCGGGGCTAGATAGGAAGCTGCCCTTGGATCTCCCAGTAAACCGGTATTGGTTACTGAAGAAGTTCTTGATCGGCCTGTTGAGGCGGCCATTATTAAATCTGCTTTGGGTCTAGCTGGACCACAGAAGGCGAGCAGCCTGATGCTGCTTTGGTAGATGTTGACAGTGAGGGACCTGGGTCTGCTCTCATTTCCCCGGTTCCTGTTGATGCTGAGCCGGCAGGAGGTATAAACTTACAACTCCTTCTTTAAGTAAGTTTTTTTTGTTATTGGTATGTGTATTTCTTTATTTGTCAGGTTCAGCTTCCTCCCAAGTAGCTCTTCCTGGGATAGAAGATCCTCATCAAGCTTCATCTCCAACGATCTCTTCTGAAGATGAGATAGCTCAGGAAGTCATAAGAGCTTTCTACTCTGTTTTGAAAGTAATGTTTTATGGAGTTTTGAACCAAAATGCCGCCTTCGGGCCTGTGAAGGCTGTCGTTGAATGCCAGGTGATAGCTCTTGAAAGCATTGCTGGCTATGAAGAGCGAGCTAATGCTTTAAGGAAGGTAATCATGGCTGACCTAGAGAATCAAGTGGCCAAACTCCGAGAGGTCAGTCATCGAAGCTCAACATCATCGTTTCTTGAGGAGGTCGTGGTTCTGATTACGGCTATTGGGGAGAAGAAAGCTACTTTCCAGGCGAGGAAGGAGGCTCTGGCTAAAGAGATCAGCGAGCTGGCTGATCAGTATGAACAGTTTGATGCTGCCGGTAGGGCTCGTATTGCCTCAAAGAATAAGCTGGCCATCCAGATCGCTGAAAAGTACAACCATATTGCACAGCTTTACGAAGAGATTGCTCAGTTCGAGGCTGATTTGTGAACAGTTGCATCTGAACAGAAAGACTACGTGGTTCAGGCTGCTGCGACTGCCACAACTTCAGACCAATTGAAGGCTCAACTGGTGAAGTTGGAAGATAAGGATATGAAACTGATTTTTTTCGAGGATGAAGCTGCTCGACAGGAAGAAGCACGTCGTCACGCCACCATCAAATCTCAAGCTGAAATTAAGGCTCTGAGGGATAGCATCAATCGATTTTGTATCCCTTAAGTCTTTTGTTTGTAACTGTCTCTTTTAGCCGTCCAGACTCTTGTATCTTTTTCTTTTCTCTATCTTCTGATAGACGTTTTTAATAAAGAATCTTTTGGCTTTCAAAACTCATGAATGAAGCTTGTGAAATATCAGAACTAGAGGTGATGTGGACGTAGTAAGGATATTTCTGGTAGATATTCCCCTGGAGAATTTGATGTGGACTTACTATCCGTTTTATATTCAAGGTTCTTGAATATAGAGAATAAGTTGAAAGAAGTTACTAATAGAGGTAATATGGACGTAATAGCAGAGAATGTTCTATATCTGACCAGAGGTAATATGGACGTGGAAGGATATATAACAATTGGTAGGAGTGGATAATTCAGAGGTAATATGAACCTGATTATCTTTGATGAAGGCTTTGCTCAGAGGTTATATGGACGTGGAAAAACATTTCTTAATTATCCAACTAGGGAAATAATTATCGGAAAGCAGTTCAGAGGTAATATAGACATGACTTGTTTTCGTCAGACCGAGTTTGGGCAGAGTCCAAAACAGATATAATTCTACTGGAGAATCTTTTTAAAAGACCTATTATCAATGGTGTATTCAAGACTCATGAAATATAGATAATAGTTAGATGACTTTTTTTGAATCACATAAAGGACCTATTATCCATACGCACCGTTAGAATACACTGATTCTATAACGAAAGGACCTTTCCATTTAGGCTGGAATTTTTCTTTTGTCTTATGCATTATGACCATTGGTCTTCTCACTGCTAAGACCGGATCACCAACTTGAAAGATTCTTTTCTTCACTTTTTTATTAAAGGCTCTGGAAAGGCATGCTTGGTATCGCTCAATATGCTGTTGAGCTAATAAGCATTTTTCGTCTAGCGCTTCCAGCTCTTGTAGTCGCAGACGGTAACTTTCTTCGACAGTCAACTCACTGGCTAAGGCTACTCGAAGAGAGAGAATCTGGATTTCTTGGGAAAGAACTGCTTCACTCCCATAAACTAGAGAGAATGGCATACCGCCTGTTGGAGTCCGGACCGTTGTACGATAGGACCAGAGACATTCGCCGAGCTTCTCATTCTAATCGTGCTTGTTTGAAGACACAAACTTTTTGTAAAGTTTAATGATAGTCTTATTGAAGGCTTCTGCTAACCCATTAGCCGCTGGATTGTAAGCAGTAGAGACTACATTCTGGATTCGATTCTTATCGCAGAATTGATAGAATACATGGCTCGCGAATTGTGGACCATTATCATAGATGATCTTGCGAGGTAGGCCGAAGCGATAGACAACGTGATGTTTGATGAAACTGATCACGTTCGACGTCTTTTCTTCGGTGAGCGGTATAGCGACCGCCTATTTAGAGAAGTAATCAGTTATAGCTAGGATGAACCGATGTCCTCTGGAGGATGGCTGGCTGATTGGGCCAATGACGTCCATATCTCAGGCTTCAAAAGGCCAAGATACCGTCGTCGGGTATACAAACTCCGAAGGTTGATGAATGAAGTCGGCGTGGAACTAACAAGACCTACACTTCTTTGCATATTCAACAATATCTGCTATCATCGTGGGCCAATAATAACCCATTTTTCTGAGGCAATCTTGTAATTTAGGGCCTGGTTGATGTGCACCACAAATTCCGTCGTGAGCCTCACAGAGTGCATGTTTGGCCTCTGTGTCTGATAAACATCGTAACAGTAGTCTGTCGTAAGAGCGTCGGTACAGCATTTTGGTGGCTGTTTTATAGTAAAATCTGAGGGATCGCCTTTGGACAGACTCTGCTTTCTTTGGGTCCTTGTGGAGGAATTCGTAGATGGCGTAGTTTATGAAAGAAAATCTCCAGTCTTTAACGTTGATGTTTGTTTCTGTTGCATAACTGTGATTAATATACAAGGCATCTTTCACACAGAATAGCTCTCGACCAGATACTGTGATTGAATGTTGAGTATTGGTAAGAACGGTCAAGGAAGCAGCAAGATCGGCTAAAGTATCTGCTTCTATATTCTGTACTCAAGGCACGTGTTCGATGAAGAATCCAGCGAAAGTAGATGCCAATTCGATTGTCTCTTTGTGATATGGGCTGAGGTCTTCATGACGAACTTCATAATCCCCTCGGACCTGATTAACTATTAGCTTAGAATCGCCGTAAGCTTCTAGATAGTCAACTCTCAGTTGTTTTGCCAGTTGAAGGCCGATTAATAGGGCATTATATTCGGCCACGTTGTTAGTACAGGGTTCCACGAGAGAATATGTATGGTATATAACCAGATGGTCGGGTGACACAAGCATGATGTCTACTCCGGCCACGATATTTCCTTTAGGTCCTGTTCTAGATACACCGTCAAAGAACATTAGCCAAATAGGGATTTCCTCAGTTGCGGCGTTAGACTCCACTACTTCATCCAGGATTTCATCGTAGAGTTTGGAAGATTATGGCACCGGATGAGTTGCTAGGAAATCAGCTAATGCTTGGCCTTTTACTGCCTTCTGAGGGACGAACAACACATCGTATGGAGTCAACAACATTGCCCATGTAGCCAAATAGAATTAAGAGAATCTGGTTTATTCATGAGTATTCTGAGAGGATTGACTTTAGATATGATATGGATAGTCTGCCCAGACACATAGTGGCGTGTCTTCTGGATAGCAAATACCAGTGCAAGACATTCCTTTTCCACAGATATGTATCTGTGCCTGGCACCCACCATCGTGTGACTGAGGTAGTAGATTTCTTGTTCATGGCCGCATTCATTCTTCTAAGCTAATAGGACACCAAGGGAATGATCCATAGCACGGACATATAACAAGAAGGGCTTTTCCATTATTGGAGCCACCAACTTGGGGGCTTGTGAGATACTTCTTGATATCGTTGACATTGTTCAGTCTAGATGAAAGATACTCCTTTCTTCATGAGCTATGTAAACGGTTGACACCTTCTAGAAAGATTTGAAATAAATCGTCTGATGTAGGCTAGCCGTCCTTGAAGTCCGCGTAGCTCTTTGAGATTTCTTGGGGGATGCATATTGAGGATAGCTTTCACTTTCTCCGGGTCAAAATGTATACCCTTTGAAGTGATAACAAAATCAAGGAACTTGCCGCTGGAGACTCCCAGAAAAGGCTTGGTTGGATTCATCTTGAGTTGGTGTGCACGCATTAATTCAAACACCATTTTTAAATCTTAGAGATGGTTTCCCTTGAGACGACTTTTAACTGCGATATCGTCAACGTAGCATTCCACTATTTTGCACAAATGATCGCAAAAAATTGTGTTCATAGCTCACTGGTATGTCGCCCCTGTATTTTTTAGTCCGAAGGACATCACCATTTAGCAGTATACCCCCAACGGTGTTCGAAAAGATGTGTGTTTCTCATCGTCGGGGAACATCTTGATCTGGTTGTAGTATGAGAACCCATCCATAAAGGACATCCGCTCGAAGTCGCAAGTATTGTCGATCATTACGTCGGTGATCGGTGGAGGGAACTCATCTTTCGGGCATGCAGAGTTCAAATTACGGTAATCGATGCAGACTCAAACTTTACCATTCTTTTTTTATAACTGGTACAATGTTAGCGATCCAGTCTGGGTGTTGTTCTTCGCGAATGAACCCGCTTGAAATAAGCTTCTTGACTTCACTCTCGATGGCCTCCATGATATCTAGCCGGAACCGCCGTTGCTGCTGCTTCACTGGCTTAGCTTTTGGACGAGATATTTAGGCTGTACATAGCAACTTTAGGGTCCAAGCCTGGCATATCTTCATAGCTCCTTGCAAAGACTTTAATGTATTCTCTTATAAGCTATATAAAAGATTGTCGTTCCTCGCCAGACAAACTTTTGCTGATGAAGATTGGTTTAAGAGATGATTCATCTCCTAAATTAACTTGGATGACTTCATCTTCAGTAGGTGGTTCACGTTGTTTGAAACATAACTCCCACCTACTATCCATCTTTTATACCCATTGTTCAAGCTCGATCGATTGGACATCGTCTGTAATTTGGTCAACTGATACCATGTTGATGGACAAAGTTGCTTTGAACATATCTCTAATGTTGGAGTCTGAATCCCAGAGGTAGGAATCAGAAGAATAAGAACAACGGTTCGCTTCGACGTCTAATCCTTTAGGAGTTGTTGAAGGAGTAATGTAACCCAAACAAACACCGTTTTGTTGATAATAGTTCTTGAGTTTTTCGGAAGGAGCAAAGTGCCGTATTGGCAATCATCGCCCATGTGGTTGGGAGAAGTAGATATTCTTGGCCTGCCAACTATATCGGCAAAGTTGTACTTTTTTAGAATCATAGTCAGCTTTTATATCGGTAAAGTCCCTGGTCGCCTTTTATGTCATATCCCATGTTCTGGATGATATTCTTGGCCTGCCAACTATATCGGTAAAGTTGTATTTTTTTAGAATCATAGTCAGCTTCAGCGTTGTAGTTGGAAGAAGTAGAGTTGTAACGCTCCAGTCCCAAAATACTTAAGACTAAGTACGTAAACATGCCAGCTGTATACATACAAAGTATACTCCAATGTATGGAACCCCGTATGTATACATAAGCTGTAAAATGCAGTAAAATCATGATAACTAAATCTCATCCATAACAATAAAGAATGATATTATAATCAACCCAAGAATTTATCATTTATTCATGTAGTTGGGCGGAGACAAATCCACTACCAACCAATTTAAATGAAAGAAGATATACAAAGAAATGATCAAAAAAATGGCAAGACGAACCAAGAGCAATCATCCTCGAAGAAATGGAGAAGATTACGACCTTGGCTAGAACACCTGTAAAAAGTCACGAAGCACACACCTGGAGAGATAACCAGGTCCTCAGAGGGACATAACAAGATACATAAAGAACATGCCATATAATCTGTGATATATACTAGAGAGTAAAAGGGAATGCATGCAATAGGGTGCCTACCAATTCTACAGTAAAATGCAGTTAAGAACAAACCTTTAACGCATGGGCACTTTGGCTTAGGTGCAGGAACTCAGGTATGGTCCCATCAGGATACCAGGGGCCTCAAAGCATAACATTCCTCGAATGTTAGAGGCCAGCAGGAAATCAGGTATCAAGATCCAGGACCGTATCTCCAGTGGAGATAACCGGCAATAATAGGAAAGTGCATACATGGCCCATACGTTAAGGAACTGTTCTCCCCACCCAATACCTAATAGGGTCACATCTATGACTCATAGAAACCTCTTGCAACTGCCAAGTCTACTAGCATGCAATTCTATTAGCAGTTACTCATAAATGTCGCACGCCTCATACGTATCGGTGGCTGGCTGACTACGCGAGTACGTGTCCTACATGTGACTCACATCACGTGATAAAGTATGTGTCAAGGCCGCATGAGATATACCAATACCTCATCAACAAAGGGGTGGTCACTAGAATAAGTCAATGCAAGAAAAATAAATAAAAAGCGAGAAAAATGATCGACAAGGTCACTTGCACCCAAGTGTGACTTGGACGCACAATTTTACAAAATCAACAAATAAGAAATACTGAAAATAACAACTAAAAATAAGAATATAAAAATCACAGAGTAAGGTGGGATGGTATCTTTCCTGATTCCGTGCTGTAAATATGAAACACTGCTCCCGCGTCCATGTCTCCGGAACCCGACGTTCCTAGATAATTAATTAACTAGATTAAGTCACTACTTACGAAACTTACGATACAATTTAATTATTCAAAATAATGTGTTAAAATTATGTTCAATCTCTCATGGAACCATTTAGATCCATACAATCACACACAGGTTCTACGAGACATCAAAACACATTTTAGGGTTTCTAACTCTTAATTAGTCGGCCATGCCCCTACTTCAATAACATACTTAAAAATCATATAGAAATCATAAAAATAATATTTAAACTAATTTTCTACATATTTATCTCTGAAATTTCAGAATTAATATTTCTAAAGACATTTATGACCGGTTGATTACTAAGTCAACTAGTCTACCCGAAACTCGCCCGGAACATAGTTAATGACTCAAAATTACTAAAATAACCAAAAAAATATTTTAAATAGAAATAAAATACTTTATTTGATTGAATAATATCAGAGGTACAAGGGTTGAGTTATACTACAAGTTTGGAACATTCTAGGTCAGCCGGTTACCCGAAATTAGCTAGTTTTGACCTATAATTTTTTCGACCAGATTTGAGTTGATAAAATCGTGGAAAAATACTTAAAAATCCTAATTTATGTATATGAACACACATAAAATTATTTTTTGAGAATAGGCACCAATAACTCATAGTTCCTTTACAATGGGATTAATTTTGATCCTACCGAAACATGAATATTACGCCTATATTTCATGAAACCTTTATGGATGATTATACATAATAAAATCCATCAAAATATGATTTCTATAGATTTAATAACATATTTTCTATAGAATTTTATTACGGGTTTGAGATGGAATGATTTGGATTTCTTACCAATGGTCGTTGCTAGAGAGGTTGTGACGACTTCTACTCGACAAAGCTCCAACATTTTTCGCTATCCTTGCCTGCTAATCCTCTTTTGGTGAGTATGAAAGGGTTGAAAATGGCTATAAATGGTTGGATGGAGAAGATAGAGTTTTTAGGATTTGTTTTGAGGGATTTCGGGGATGTATGGTGGAAGAGATGAGTTTTTGTGAGGGATGGAGAGATGTGCAATGGAGGAGATGATGTATGGAGGCTATGGGGGCGTAAAGTGCTACCAAAATTATGGAGAGGAGAAGGGTCGATCGGTTATGGAGGTGGAAATAAAGGAGGATTTAAGTTAGGATTAGGGTTTGGGCAAAGTTGATGTATATATATATGGGGCTTTATTGGGTTGCATGTATGAAAATGAGTGGGAATACATTTCCTATGGGGTATTCAGCCATGGAGGGGGTTGCTTGGCCGAAATCTATGGTGGGGGGGGGGGGTCCACTATGGCATGATTTGGTTGTTTGGTGAGTTGGCTAATTGATTGGATTGATGATTTGAAAAGGTATTTCCTAATATAGAACTAATTAATTCTATCCATAGAATTTCAATCCAAATCTGAATTTAAATACAAAAATATGTAATTACTAATAATTATTAATGCCCAACATGTCTACATAGGATTGGGTTTGACTTGGAAGAGGTTTGGGAAGATTTGGTGCAACCGGGTCTCCTAAAGAGTCATAAAGGCTTTCTTAACTAATTAATTAAATAAAAATATAACTTATGCCATAATTTGAATGGTTAACATGCAAGAGATTACAATATGACCATGGCATTCCTAACATGGCTAGCATGCTAGTTAAAGCACCCGACTACGCTAGACATGCCATACTTTCTAGTCGTCTTGCATATTCAAACTCAACCATGGCTATAGTCCTTATATATAATATAAATATGATAAAAATAAGTTAGAATTAAATAAAATCCAAAATTAATTTAAATATTCCTTTAAATTATGAGGGATTTTATAAGAGTCCAGAATGAACTTTACTTCACCAATTATTCGACCGAAGATGATCAATTCTTCACCCTTCTTTCTAGCTGGGACGATGAAGTAGTGGATATCTTATGGCCAGACTTTTTTTTGCAGATAAGGCGTCATAACCGGCATGCAGAGATGTGGTCCTATGCCATGCTCTAGGGCGTATATCGTATCTATGTACTGGTTTATAGATTGGTAGACATCAGAGTAATTCAAAGATAAACCTTTACTTAAAAAATATGCAAGTTCTTCTTCAGGGATAACATCATCCACTGAAGGTACATTTTTTATGTATTGATATACTCATTGAGGGGATCATTATCTGGAACAGGAGCCATGAACTTGGCCAAGTTAGCCACATATGGTAACTCTTCAGGATTGGGAGGACGGACTTCAGCAGGCTCCACCCGAGTTGTTTTACGGAGAGTGATGGCCAATGGTTTGACTTTATCAGGATTCTTCTTTTTGACCCAAATTGTGAGTGGCTTTGGAGTACTTTTTGGAGTAGTACGTCCTTTGACTAGGATAATCAGGGGACCATCGCTGGCGGATGAACTCACTTCAACTTCATCGTCAGCTTCGTTGCCGTCATCCTCGGAGGGCTGAGATTGGTAAAGCACCGAATCTCCATAGTAGGCTTCAATACCCTTAAAAGGATCGACATCGGTAAACTCCGTCTTCACGATGCCATCGCTGTTGACGTACTTGAAGCAATGGTGAAGGGTAGAAGGAACAATCATGTTCTCGTGTATCCATGGACGTCCTAACAAGACGTTTTAGGACACGTTGGCGTCGATTACATAGCAAGAAACCTCCGTTCGAAGATTACTAATCTGGCACTTGAGACGGATCTTGCCCAGCGGGTGGCTTCTTCCAGCATTGAAAGACATGCTAGTTGTATTGGTTGCAGATAGCTTGTGCAGAGAGATCCCTAGAATTTGGAGTAAATTTCTAGGAATGATGCTGAAGGAGAAACCTGGATCGATATGTAGAACCCTAGAGGGGGTGAATAGGAAAATAAAATAAAACTAAACACAAGTAAGCTATATCACTGAAGTAAAATAAAAGAGACTGTGAAAATCAAACACTCGATGTATCCTGATCTCTTTCATAGAGGCAATCCAATCCCGAAACTCTCTCCGACTTAAATTTACTATTGAGTAAATAGTTACACATGAGTTTGGATCAGAAGAACTCGCCAACTTCAACACGAGTTTGGATTCGAAGAACTTGCCAACTTCCTACACACGAGTTTTCTTACAAAGGCTCGTCAACTTCAAAAGAAAAGAAAAAAACTGTTGATCACCTACAACACTTGAAGATCGAAAAGTACAACTCTTGAATACTCTAGCACTTTTGGATTGGATGACAATTAAAAGCTTGGATAGAGTAGTAATGGTGGAGCTCTTAGTTGTTGAAAAATTTATGGCTTAAGTGGATAGCATTCAATGGAAGGAAAGAATCCATTTATATAGAAAACAAAAAGAGGGTAGCATTTAATGCTCCTAAATATAGCCCAGACGGCATGCCGTCGGTATGGACCGACATATCGTCGGCATATCGTTCGGAACAATAACGGTAATAATTATATCCGTTGGGAGCATTTAATGCTAGTATTTGTCCATTCAAAAATCAAATCATACGACAAGAAAAGAAAAGGGCTCGGAACAGTACTAACGAAATCTCGATCCTCCCCTCCCTGTTTCCTTCAGCGAATGCCACGAGTAAAAAAAACCGATCTCCCAAATCCCTTAAAACTCAATCAAATCCTTCCAATATGATCTTAAATCCTTCTCCTAATCAAGATTCTTCATAAGATTATAACAAATATTTCTAATTCGAATATAAACTCGAATCTAAATTTTTTTTCTATCGTTTATATGAGGAACCCATCTCAACCAAGTGAAAAAACTCCACGATTCTTCGAAATCCTCTTTTTCTAAACCATGCCAAGCCCGACTACTAACCTCCAGGCGAACCCCTTCCCTGGGCTCGCCTCCAGCAGCGGTCGCCGGCCGATCACAGACGTAGTAGTACCGGCAACAGAAGCCGTGCCCAGGCCGCCCAAGCCCTGTCACCAGTCGCTACCCCCCTTTTTAAGGTATAATTTTCCCCTCGATTCTTAATCGTTTTTAGATTCGTAAAGTGTTAGAAACCGCATATGACCTACTAGAAAACCCAGTAACTAGAATTAAGAGGAGTCGAAAGACCGGCCCGATAAATCGACTCAAAGTCGAGAATAATCTGTCCAAAAATAGAACAGCAAAGCAGCCCCGTAACCCAACTTGGAAGGCCACTTCTGAACCAAATAATATGTGCTTTTAAGAACCAATTAAAAACAGTCCTAAAAGACCTATAGATCTCTGAAACATTTTTTATGGAAGATGAATTGGTCAACTGAGCGCCAAGAAATCGGTGTATCAATTTGACCAAAAACCTGTTTTCAAAACTGAGAAATTTCATAAAAACTCTCCGATACGGCGTACGACCCGACAAACCGGACTACGTGGTCGCGCACTGTATGCATCGAAAGTCACATATGGATGTTGCCGATGTGTGGGAACTGACAGAACTCGATTTTATTGCGTGTGCGTGACGAAATCAGTGCGTATCCATCGAGATACACCCATATCGACCTTTTGCAAACTTGGCCATAATATCGTTTACGTTCGTCGTATCGAGACAAAACTTATGCCAACAGGACCGTATCAAAATTCTGGTCCTGTGTGCCAAGTTTGGTCCGATTTTGAGAAGGTCGACCGGAACGCCTATTTGGCGGGCCCGCGACCTGCTCCAACGGGCAAAATTGTCCACGGCCCGTCGGAATCCAACGTTAAAAATACGGCTGTGTTCGTCTCATCAAACCGGACTCGTAGGCATATAGTTTGATGACTTTAGAGACCGTAGATTTTGGCACAGGTTTCGGTACAAAATGGGTCTAACGACGGACATCGTTTTGATTCAAAATTACGATTTTGCCCCTGTTCCAGAATTGAACTTTTGGATAGGCATTTTCTAGACATATCTTTTATTTCGAACACATTCATGGTGCTTATATCAGCATTTGAGGACGTATGCGGGATTTGGCTTTCATCGCTTCACTATTCTGACGGGTCGAGCTATTGGATGTCGCCCTATTGCACACAACCTCAGGCAAGATACCTTGCCACCTTACTCTATGATTTGTATATTCTTATTTTCAGTTGTTATTTTCAGTATTTCTTATTTGTCAATATTATAAAACTGTGCGTCCAAGTCACACTTGGATGCAAGCGACTTTGTCAATCATTTTTTAAGCTTTTATTTATTTTTCTTGCATTAACTTAATCTAGTGACCACCCCTTTGTTGATGTGGTATTGGTATATCTCATGCGGCCTTGACACATACTTTATCACGTGATGTGAGTCACATGTAGGCCATGTACTCGCGTAGTCGGTCGGCCACCAATACGTATGAGGCGTGCGACGGTTAGGAGTAACTGCCAATAGTATTGCATGCTAGTAGACTTGGCAGTTACTAGAGGTTTCTATGAGTCATGGATGTGATCCTAGTAGGCATTGGGTGGGGAGAACAGTTCCTTAACATATGGGCCACATATGCACTTTTCTATTATTGTCGTTTCTCTCCACTGGAGATACGGTCTTGGATCCTGATACCTGATTTCCTGCTGGCCTCTGACGTACGAGGAATGTTATGCTTTGAGGTCCCTGGTATCGTGATGGGACCGTACCTGAGTTCCTGCACCTGATCCTGAGTTCCCATGCATTGAAGATTTGTTCTTAACTACATTTTTACTGTAGAATCGGTAGGCACCCTATTGCATGCATCCCTTTTTACTCTCTATTATATATCACATATTATATGGCATGTTCTTTATGTATCTTGTTACGTCCCTCTAAGGACCTGGCTATCTCTCCAGGTGTGTGCTTTGTGACTTTTCGCAGGTGTTCTAGCCAAGGCCGTGATCTTCTTCATTTTTTCGAGGATGATTGCTCTTGCTTCATCTTGCCATTTGTTCGATCATTTTCTTGTATATCTTCTTTCATTTAAATTGGTTGGTAGTGAATTTGTCTCCACCCAACTACATGTATAAATGACAAATTCTTGAGTTGATTATAATATTATTCTTTATTGTTGTGGAGGAGATTTAGTTATCATGGTTTTACTGCATTTTACAGCTTATGTATACATACGAGGTTCCATACATTGGAGTATACTTCGTATGTATACAGCTAGCATGTTTGCGTACTTAGTCCTAAGTATTTTGGGACTGGGGTGTTACATGTTTTTGTGGTAGCCTATGCAGGTCGAGTTTGTCACATCGGTTATGTTACTGTACCGATGTGAGCCTGCATATAGGATTAGGATATATGAATCTCATCCACAAGCTTGACTTCCTCCCTTGATTCCAAATCTCAAACTCTCGTCCGATTACCTTGACTTCCTTCGGCTTGATTCCTTTTACTGTAAATCTTATGTTCTTTCGTGCTGAATAGGGGGGTTAGGAGATAACTTATACGAGTATACGTGTTACATTCCTCAGTTACTCTATTAGTTGACTTTATAAGTTGAGTAGTATGACTACAACCTACCACCCGTATCCTTGTAACCTAGTATTAAAGTGTAATAGAGTGATAATTAATACATGCTAGTGTAGGAGATATATTATCTAGAATATAGAGATTTTGTAGTCCATACCTATTGGTCAACCAAGGCCTGATACAAGAACCAGTAGGACGACTGTATAATCAAGCACACCGGATAAGACTTAGATACTTGTGAAACTCTAACTATTTATTACTTCTTTCAACGTATTCTCCCGTACTTATACTTTAAACTACCATGAATGACGACGCTATTTATAGCCTAGTTTTGCAAGCTTATTCTTTGTCAAGCTTGTTCAGGACATATGCATACTGGGGACGCCCACAAGCATATTGTCTACTTAGAATCAATGTATTATGGTATGATCAACCATAGTGCACTTGGTTCACTCTTCATATGATTATCCCACGTGGATTGAGATATAGAGGTATCTAGGATCTCATCCACGACTACATTGACAATTCACCTTTAATTACACATTCGCCTTTGAATCACATAATTATATTCAATGACATCCTTCTTGAAGTCTTTATTGCTTTTGTCTTTCACAGATTGGAAAGACGAACGCTCGTATTTAATAGATCGAAACAGATTATCCCCATGGCCATGGTAGTTATATGCACAAGTATAGCAACCATCGACCAAGCCATATAACTACAACCTTGCCTAAAGTTGCTCGTCCTTCCCTCGACCCCATTACTAATATCGTGACCTTCTAGTCATTTAAGCTTGAAAAATGAGTAAGATCTTACCCTTGGATAAACCACAAACCTAGGAGACTATCTAATTTCTAGGAATCAATTATTATGAGTTTCCAAATATTCATCTTGATTCTTGGCTTAACTAGCAACCCGTATGCCTTAACTCAAAACTTACTTGACTAGGCCCCCACAGTTTAGACAGAAAAGAATAGACCAAAACAAGGACAAGCATTGCAAGGACTATGGTAGACACCCATTCCAAGATTAAAGATTCAGCAGATGTTACTCTAGGTACAAAATTCTATTATCAAAGAAGTGACTTAGTATTAGAACAACACATTCACCAGCTTAGCCAAAATCTGTAGCATAATGACCCGTCATTATGTTGTATTAGCAATCAACAAGTGATGCATGAGCACTACATTCAATACCTCTAGAACCCTTGTGACTATAGTCTGGCCGGTATGACACAAATAGAAATTCACGACTTAGTAGTTAGAGATATTTCTCCATGACGTGCTTTAGAGTTCGTTATCTCACCGATAGACTCTCGTATACCATGGACAAGCAGGTCATTCCATCTTATCGACTCAGGTACCACTGTACGCGATCATTTACATTTATTAGGACTCGGGATACGATCCTCGAAACTGATTCGCAACTACCCTATCATGTTATCGATCACATCGTGACTTATTATTACCAAAGGTCAAGGTACGATGTCGCGACTCAAATATTTCTAACCTCATTATTCCTAAAACCATGTCTAGTCTCTAGAGTGAATAGATTGTAAGCCATTCTTACTTTTAGGAATTAGGGGACCACCGATTGATTTAGGTAAATTGGTTCTCACAAGGATGATAAATTAGTGACTCGTGAACTCCTACTTTCTTTTTGGATCTTTTGGTGTCCCTTACCGTGACTTTGATATTTGGAGTGTAATACTAGATGTTACCTTCCAACAAAATTCATATATAAAACTTAAACGAGTCCACCATCAAGTAGACATATCATGTCCCACTCAACCACATCTCTTTGCACTCTATTATTATGATACGACTTTCAGGTCAAAATGGACTAGCGATAACCCTTACCATAACACCGATGTACTTTTCGACTGCAGTTAGAGATCCAACCTTGACCCAAAACTTTTGGCCCAATATATGGTTGTGATCTACTCGAATCCCTCTACGCACATGCCACTAGTGTGCCACTCAATAGAGGCCTCCTGTGCTACTTAAACATAAAAGTCACGAAAGGTGCATCTCATGACTTACAGAACCTATTCTAACAACCCAACGGGAAATTTGCCCAACCACTTGAATTTGAGCCTATTCTACATTACCCTAAACTAATAGGGATGGTTTAAAATTTTACGAAATTTTGTCCAGCCACTATAGATTAAAAATCTAAAGTTCATGCAATCAAAGATTGAAGTCCAATTAGGGAACCTATTGAGACTCAGTTAAACCCGTCATAGCCCATCGCCATATTAGGACTATAAAACCAAACTTGATGAAATAGACCCTCACCCCTATTATGTAGCCCCACTTCTTGGCTTACTAATTTTCTTCTATAGATTTCTTAACTGCATCTCTTCGTAGCCTATGTTATGCATCACTCGGTACCAACTTGCTTCCGGGTATACTTGCCCAAGACCTCTCATACTGTCTTGACCAAACATAGTTAATATATGGGCCATATTAAATAGATAATACCTAGACTTTCTATAGAGTCCGTAACTATGATTGGAAATACCTCATACTTCCATATACCTTCTTAAAATTTGACCTTCTTAGAAGCCCTATTGTTGTGCTTTCCCCGATTAACCAACTTCTATAAGTTGGGTAGAACATTGAACTTATTATACTCTACCTCTCAGAATGGGATTACAATCATGACCGTTCTTTCGTCTGTTTGGAATTTATGAAATTAACGATCTTTTATTTTGTATTTTATATCCCTTTGCTCGTGCATTTAGATAACTACGGTAACAGATTGCAACCGAAATTCTTCAAGTCAATCATAGAATCATTTTTATTTAAATCAAGAGCAAAATTTTGAGGCAAATAGATTGTAAGCCTCTCTAAGAAACATAAGACTTTGGAACTAGCAAGTGGTTGGAAATGATTGGTTCTAATTAGACTAATAATTTAATGGTTCATAACGTCGACCCATATTCGTATCATTTGATACCCTCGACCGTGATTTTGGTAATTGAAGCACAACACTAGCCTTTTCCTTTCGACAAAGTTCACACTCATGAACTAGACTAGTCATGCTACTCACATGACATACATGTCCCACACAAACGAACTTTTCAGTGCTCCATTTAAATTACACCACGTGTATGACACATTTTTTCCTCAAAACAAACCGTAGAGACCCAAATTCGATCTATTCGATTTCACCCATGCAACATCGACCCATTTCCTTAACTAAGCTGAGTACTCAATATCTATGTAAGACGTAACACACCTATGACGTATGCCTTCCAACAAGCAAGCGCATGCCTCCTACACAACCCGTAGATGCAAGTCATTATGATCTAAGATTCCAAACGCCTATCTAATCATGTCATGTTACCAAGGCCAAATTCTAGAGAAGGGTTTGCACTTATCATAGACTCTCATATCCTAGTTACCCATGTTAGGCGAAGACTGAGTTCCTATGAACCGACATGATCTACTTATGTTCGAACAAGAGACTCTACCATCTAGCTGAAGGCAGGGCCAATAGGAACAATGTTAGATAGTATTAATTCTTATACAGAAGTTAGTGACCAAGAGCGCCATGACAACATCTAGGTTCATTTAGAATCCGCGAATGCGGTTAGAAGAGTCACATATTCTCGTGTCACCTTTTAAAAATTTTCTTCAAAAACCTTGTAACTGCAATTTTCACGGTTAGTCAACTTCTATAAGTTGGGTAAGGTCTTGAAACAAGAATATCCCAACTTATAGAATAAAAAGCCAAATTGGATTCCTTCTATAATTACCCCCACGATCTTTTCGGAAACCGAGTTATGATTCAAAGTACTTACTCTCCCTTTTATTCGGCCTCATTATATTTTTATCTTAAGCTTTAATTAAGAGGACAAATTTTTTTATAAGTTGGGTAGGACGTAAACCCCCCAAAAAAATTATTTATATTTTTTATAGGTTAAATAGAGGGTATGATGATTTTGCATAAATTTAAAAATATTTAGTATAAGTAGTATATTTAGTTATCTTATATTTATTTTGGAATATATATTTAATATATATAAATATGTGTACTGATAATTTTAAGGTTTTATAAATTTATATATATAATATATACGCAGTTTTTACTTAAATGTTATTGGAAAAAAAAATTAATTAGTTAGAAATATTTTAAGGAAATTAGTAAATGTTTAGAAATTTTATTTGTTTATAATAGTATTTAGTTGGAATTATTAACGTGTACACATATTAAGTTTATGTAATATACTATTTTAAAATTTATTAAATTGAAATTTATTTTTCTTTATAGTAAATATTTATAAAGATATGAAAATATATTCTTAAGTAATAACTTTATATATATATATATATATATATATATATATATATATATATATTGTATATGGAAACTTAGGGAAGCTTTAGTATTTCTTAAAAAAAAGAAAAAAAAGGGCTCGGAACAGTACTAACGAAATCCAGATCCACCCCTCCTGTTTCCTTCATCGAATGCCATGAGTAAAAAAAAAAAGGATCTCCCAAATCCCTTAAAGCTCAATCAAATCCTCCCAATCTGATCTTAAATCCTTCTTCTAATCAAAATTCTTCATAAGATTATAACAAATATTTCTGATTCGAATTTAAATTCGAATCTAAATTTTTTTATATCGGTTATATGAGGAACCCATCTCGATCGAGCGAGAAACTCCATAATTCTTCGAAACCCTCTTTTTCCAAACCTTGCCAAGCCGACTAGTGACCTCAAGACGAACCCCTTCCCTGGGCGCGCCTCCAGCGGCAGCCGCCGGCCGATCACAGACGTAATAGCGCCGGCAACAGAAGCCGCGCCCAGGCCGCCCAGGCCCTGTCACCAGTTGCTACCCCCCTTTTTCAATGTATGATTTTCCCCTCGATTCTTAATCATTTTTTGATTTGTAAAGTGTTAGGGAAACCGTATACGACCCTCTAGGAAACCCAGTAACTAGAATTAAGAGGAGTCGAAAGACCGGCCCGACAAATCGACTCAAAGTCCAGAATAATCTGTCCAAAAACGGAACAGCGAGGCAGCCCCGTAACCCAACTTGGAAAGCCGCTTCTGAACCAAATAATATGAGTTTTTAAGAACCAATTAAAAACAGTCCTAGAAGACCTATAGATCTCTGAAATATTTTTTACGGAAGATGAATTGATCAACTGAGCGCCAAGAAATTGGTGTCTCAATATGACCAAAAACATGTTTTCAAAAATGAGAAATTTCATAAAAACTCTCCGATACGGCGTACGCCCCAATAAACTGGACAACATGGTCATGCACGATATGCATCGAAAGGCGCGTATGGATGTTGCCGACATCTGGGAACTGACGGAACTAGATTTTATTGCGTGTGCGTGACGAAATCAGTACGTATCCGACGAGATACCCCTATATCGATCTTTTGCATACTTGGCCATAACTTCGTTTACGTTCGTCGTATCGAGACAAAACTAGCACCAATAGGACCTTATCAAAATTTTGGTCATGTGTGCCAAGTTTGGTCTGCTTCTAAGAAGGTCGACCGGAACGCCTATTTAGCGGGCCCGTGACCCGCTCCAACGGGCAAAATTGTGCACGGCCCGTCGGAATCCAAGTTTGGACATACGGCTGGATTTGCCTCATCAAACTGGACCCGTAGACATGTAGTTTGACGACTTTAGAGACCGTAGATTCTGGCACATATTTCGGTACAAATGGGTCCAACGACGGACATCGTTTTAACCCAAAATTACGATTTTGTCCCTGTTCTAGAATTGGACTTTTGGACAGGCATTTTTCTAGATGTCACGCCCTAGAACTAGAATACTGGCAAGTAGGGACGGACCAGGCCAGCTATGTATACCAAAGTACTCCAGTACTCCGAAATAACTTATAAGCTGTTTAGATGGGGATTACTACTACATGCCAACAGTCGATCCTAGGTCAATCAGTCCTAGGTATCTCAATCACAGGCAGTAAACAATGTACAAAAAGTAAGATCAACTGGAATATAAAATAGTAAAGCAACCCAAACTATCATATATCAATGATCATGAAGCTAGTAATACAGAGTGAAGACTAGCAAGAGTAATAGTCATACATGATAAGCTTTAGCTATAGTCTAGAATACGTAAATCATGTTCCGGCCCGTAGGCTAAATATCAAGTCCAAAATACGAGCTAAACACGTGCTCGGAGGCTAAACGCCACAAAAGAATAATGTACATAACTAGTGGGAGAATGAAATAGAAGACCCACTATGGTACTCTGGTACTCCGGGTAATCACCAACGAGTGGAAGGTACAGAAGATCCTCCGGGCTCCTCAACTAAATCTGGTCAATGCAAAACCAGTGGGGTCAGACCCCCAATAGCAAGTACCAGAAAGGAAGCCAAACTATGAACTAAAACCAGCATACAAATTATAGTAACGGATAGAGACATAAATAAGTAAAAACAAATCGAGATGCGCTACTAATGCACTTATCCCGAGAATAGAAAAGACAATAAGTAAAGCAACATGTAGCATAAACTAATAGACATGTGATATAATGTAAACTGTGGACATGTGAATTAAACTGAACATGTGAGCGTGTAAGGTAACTGGAACATGTAAGACAACTAGAACGTATGAGCATGTAGGGTAACTGGAACATGTGAGTATGTTAGGTAACTGGATCATGTGAGCATGTTAGATAACTTGGACATGTGAGCATGTTAAGTAACTGGAGCATGTGAGCATGTTAGGTAACTGAGATATGTAAGCATGTTAAGTAACTATAGAGAACGACAAATAAATAGATGACTTAGGAACTATTCTGAAACCCAAGTTACAACCCGTAAACCAAACAAGGACCGGGGTTGTAACCCTTCTCCTGAACAGAACTTTAGTATCTAATCATTTATCGGCAAAAGTAAGACATAAACAAAGATGCACTGAAATAAACAAATTCAGACACTGCCTAGACAAAACTAGACTATACTGGACTCCATACAACCAACACGGCCAAGCAATGAGTACGGCTTTATACATTAGCTAAAAAGGGTTATCACAATCCTAAATACTAACAAATGAAAGTTTGAGAAATCCAAGTCCAATTACCTGCCTGCTACTACCTGAATGATCCAAGCCAAGGATGCAATGGTATATAGTGGATACATCGCCCAGGAGACAAATGTATCCTATAGTAGTGGTACATCGCCCGAAAGACAAATGTACCCTAAGACATATAAAAATAGGTACATCGTCCAGAAGATAAATGTACCCGGTGCAACACTCGACGGTGTGCTGGAAGTGTGTTCATCATGACAGATATCTCCAAATCCCATGTATATATATATAAGACCAAGATCAAAGGGGCAACAGGTAACTGGAAAATCCTCAATGATCTAAGTAATCAAGCTAGTTGTTTAGTCCTTAACATTTTCTTGTTGGATTCCGGGTGTGGCATTCCGCAGAATCCATCCTAGACATGAGACATTCAAGACTGGACAAAAGCGAGAATGTGCACCATAACAAGCCACAACAAGAAAATATAAAAAACAAGAAGCTAGGAGTGCGCTACGACGAGCCAATATAGGGAGTGCGCCATGACAGGCCACTATCAAGTAAGCAAAGAAGGACATGTATCATGAGTGCGCCACGACGGACCACTATCTAGTAAGCAAAAAAGACACGTAAGAAGAGTGTGCCACGATGGGCCACTATCATGTAAGCAAAGAAGGCATGGAAAAATTATCATAGCTTGTAAGAAATAATCTATCAAAAAGACATCATGGCATGTGGAAAAGAATAATTAAAACTAAGTACATTTCATAGAAAAATGATTGAACATATACTAGTGTCAAGTGTACATAGGGTGTACAATCATTCTCTAACTATGCAAGTTTATCTAATCATGTTAAGAAATCATTATAGTCGAAGAAAATATCAAAAATGGACAAAAACGGGCAGAAACGGGCAAAACAGACTAAAACGGCATACCGACGGTATACAGCGGCATACCGACGGTATACCGGCCTAAAGACAGAAAGTTTCTGGTACAAAAATCGACATATTGTCCGTATACACCGGCATACCGTCGGTATACAGGTTTTCTAAACAGCAACAAAATCCAGATTTTTGCCAAAACTTGTTTCGGCCATAAAAACTTCGTTTTAAATCGAAATTCGGATTTTCAAAAGTCAAAATTGCATAGAATTGAATTCCCTATAACATAGAAGTATTAATTTTCACAAATTCAAAGATTTTATAGATCAATATCTCAAAATACTCCCCAAAATAGGTTCTTGGGGTACCGAAACGGGTTCCGATTGCCACCAAACTCAAAATCTATGACATACAAACTAGATGAGAGCCTCATATATGTATATGTGACCAAGATACATGATGGTAACACGATTATCACTCTTGATACCAAGTTTTCTACTAAATCAATATTGGGTTTTAACAGAAAATCAAAACCTTACTTAAACAAATTTTGGAAATATGCATATATACGAGAATCATAAGGAAAACATATTTTACAAAATGAGTTTAGAACAATTTTAAGTACCAAGGAAAATAAAATGACAACAAAAACATTTTTGTTCAAGATTTGGCAAGATGTACTTGCCTAGGTTAAGCTCCAAGCCTAATCTTCTACTCCTCCTCCTAGAGGGTTTAGACACCACACCTAAGGCCTCAAGGCCAAGCTCTTGGCAAGCTCCAAGAGTGAGAGAAGGGAAAAAGAAATGAAGAGAGAGTGAAGAGAATGAAAAGAGAAAGGAGAGAGAAAGTGAAATGGTATATATAGAAGGGGAATTAATCTTAGCCGTTGGATCATGATCCACGTCAAAATATAAGTCAATCAGGGTCATTCAAACAAAACCAAATATCCATTGGGTAATAGGGTGCATCTACACTATTCACGAAAATATCTAAACACTATTCATCAAAATATCCAAAATACTATTTATCAAAATATCGAAAACACTATTCATGAAAATATCCGAAATCGAAAATATCTAAAATGTAGAAAATCTGTCTGGACGGTATGCCGTCGGTATACTCCGGTATACTGGCGGTATGCTGGCCAAGAAAAAAATCTATAAGTTAGAAATTTTTTTAAAGCATTACGAAAACCAAGAAAATACGAAATATACTACAAAATGCGTATCCGTATATAAATATTGATACTGTGACACGAGTCTCGCAACTCTCCACAACTTAAAAATAAATTTCGTCCTCAAAATTTCCTAAATCTCGTCAAGCATGAAAACTAAAACAAAGAGCTGGAAAAATCATATCAATCAAAACAAAGCATGGCATGTTGGTAAGATAAAGACAACAGTAATATAAGTAAATACGTAAGCAATAACACAACCACAATCAAGAAGCGATGGAGGCATATGAATAAATATGTCTCCTGAGTCAGTTGAGTAGGAGCAGGCCTACCCGGACTCCACAACTTAGATAAAAGTTAATTCTCAAAATAATTCGGTACCAATGACTTAATCCAAGACATGACTCTACCCAGGACGTATCTTCGTAGTCGAGACATGTGATAAATATTATGTATTGCAAGATACGAAGACAGAAGAGTGAGACTAGAAACTCGCCAAATATGCGTAACCCAAGAGATAAATAAGAGTGGAAGAAGAATAGGACAATACCTACAACATGACCACCCTCAGCCAAAACCTGCTCTAACATACAAAACTATGCCTGTCCATATCTCGAAACTGCTGCTCTAACCTGCTGCTGCTGAACTGGTACCTAAGCCATATACTGCTGGACTGCCGTGGTAGCCGGTAAAGCTGGACTCTGGCAGGACTGACCCTGCTGGCTGATTAGGCTGAACTGACACCTTTGTCCTTGGGTCAACTCTGAACTATGCCCCTGAATGCTGAGACCGATCCTCCATAACTGGCCTAACCGAAGATTGCTGACTGCCATCAGCAAAACACAAACAAGATGATCGGAAGGATTAAGAACAATGCCCTTGATAATTAAAGGACACAAGGATTAAATCGAGAGAACAAGAAGGATCAACGATCAAGGCAGATATCAGGTCAAAGGATCAGAGATATAGAATAACAGGAAGGATATCAATAAAGAAGAAATGTGACTGAGATATCTAAACATCAGTAACCTCCACATATATGATAAGTCAGACCAGCATGGGCCACCACTAAAACCTATGTCATGCCCCAAAACAAGAATACTGGCAAGTAGGGACGGACCAGGCCAGCTACGTATACCAAAGTACTCCAGTACTCCGAAATAACGTATAAGCTGTATAGATCGGGGTTACTACTACAAGCTAACAGTCGATCCTAGGTCAAGCAATCCTAGGTATCTCAATCACAGGCAGTAAACAGTGTACAAGAAGTAAGATCAACTGGAATATAAAATAGTAAAGCGTCCCAAACTATGATATATCAATGATCATGAAGCTAGTAATACAGAATGAAGACTAACAAGAGTAATAGTCATACATAATAAGCTCTAGCTATAGTTTAGAATACTCAAATCATGTTCTGGCCCGTAGGCTAAATGTTAAGTCCAAAACACGAGCTAAACACGTGCTCGGAGGCTAAACGCCACAAAAGAATAATGTACATAACTAGTGGAAGAATGAAATAGAAAACCCACTATGGTACTTTGGTGCTCCGGGTAATCACCAACGAGTGGAAGGTACGAAAGATCCTCCGGGCTCCTCAACTAAATCTGGTCAATACAAAACCAGTGGGGTCAGACCCCCAATAGCAAGTACCAGAAAGGAAGCCAAACTATGAACTAAAACCAGCATGCAAATCATAGCAACGGATAGAGACATAAATAAGTAAAAGCAAATCGAGACTCGTGCGCTACCAATGCACTTATCCCGAGAATAGAAAAGATAATAAGTAAAGCAACATGTAGCATAAACTAATGGACATGTGACATAATGTAAACTGTGGACATGTGAATTAAACTGAACATGTGAGCATGTAAGATAACTAGAACATGTAAGATAACTAGAACGTGTGAGCATGTAGGGTAACTGGAACATGTGAGCATGTTAGATAACTGGAGCATGTGAGCATGTTAGATAACTTGGACATATGAGCATGTTAAGTAACTGAAGCATGTGAGCATATTAGGTAACTGAGACATATAAGCATGTTAAGTAACTGTAGAGAACGACAAAGGAATTGATGACTTAAAAACTATTCGAAAATCCAAGTTACAACCCGTAAACCTAACAAGGACCGGATTGCAACCATTCTCCTGAACAGAACTTTAGTATCTAATCATTTATCGGCAAAGTAAGAGGTAAACAAAGATGCACTGAAATAAACAAATTTGGACACTGCCTAGACAAATCTAGACTATACTGGACTCTATACAACCAACACGGCCAAGCAATGAGTACGGCTTTATACATTAGCTAACTTAGGTTATCACAATCCTAATTACTAACAAATGCAAGTTTGAGAAATCCAAGTCCAATTACCTGCATGCTACTACCTGAATGATCCAAGCCAAGGATACAATAGTATATAATGGATACATCGTCTAGGAGACAAATATATCCTATAATAGTGGTACATCGCCCGGGAGACAAATGTACCCTAAGACATATAATAATGGGTACATCGCCAGAAGACAAATGTACCCGGTACAACACTCAATGGTGCGCTGGAAGTGTGCTCATCATGACAGATAGCTCCAAATCCCATGTATATATATATAAGACCAAGATCAAAGGGGCAACAGGTAACTCGAAAATCCTCAATGATCTAAGTAATCAAGCCAGTTGTTTAGTCCTTAACATTTTCTTGTTAGATTCTGGGTGTGACATTTCGCAGAATCCATCCTAGACATGAGACATGCAAGACTGGACAAAAGCGAGTATGTGCACCATAACAAGCCACAACAAAAAATATAATAAACAAGAAGCTAGGAGTGCGCTACGACGAGCCATTATAGGGAGTGCACCATGACAGGCCACTATCATGAGTGCGCCATGACGGGCCACTATCTAGTAAGCAAAGAAGGCATGGCAACAATTATCATAACTTGTAAGAAAGAATCTATCAAAAAGACATCATGGCATGTGGAAAAGAATAATTAAAGCTAAGTACATTTTATAGAAAAATGATTGAACATGTACTAGTGTCAAGTGTATATATGGTGTACAATCATTCTCTAACTTTGCAAGTTCATCTACTCATGTTAAGAAATCATTATAGTCGAAGAAAATATCAAAAACGGACAAAAATGGGCAGAAACGGGCAAAAACAGACTAAAATTGCATAAAACGGCATACCAGCGGTATACAGCGGCATACCGGCGGTATACCGGCCTAAAGATAGAAATTTTTTGGTGCAAAAATTGGCATACCGTCGATATATCAGTTTTCCAAACAGCAAAAAAAATCCAGATTTTTGCCAAAACTTGTTTCGGCCATAAAAACTTCGTTTTAAATTAAAATTCGGATTTTCAAAAGTCAAAATTGCATAGAATTAAATTTCCTACAACATGAAAGATTAATCTTCACAAATTCAAAGATTTGATAGAACAATATCTTAAAATAATCCCCAAAATAGGTTCTCGGGTCACCGAAACGGGTTCCTATTGCCACCAAACTCAAAATCCATAATATACGAACTAAGTGAGGGCCTCATATATGTATATGTGACCGAGATACATGTTGGTAACACTAGTATCACTCTTGATACCAAGTTTTCTGCTAAGTCAATATTGGGTTTTAACAGAAAATCAAAACCTTGCTTAAACAAATTTTGGAAACATGCATATATACGAGAATCATAAGGAAAACATATTTTACAAAATGAGTTTAGAATAATTTTAAGTAGTTACTACCAAGGAAAATAAAATGACAACAAAAATATTTTTGTTCAAGATTTGGCAAGATGTACTTGCCTAAGTTAAGCTCCAGACCTAATCTTCTACTCCTCCTCCTAGGAGGGTTATGAAGAACAGGAGGCAACTCTAGAGGGGGTGAATAGAGTTTATATAGAAAATAACCAATTAAAAATTAACTCTTTCACGAATAATAAATAAACAGAGTAAAATGCGAAAAATAAATGAAGAGCAAGAAAGCATACGCAAATACAGTGATTTTAACCTGGTTTCCCTCGTGGAGGACTAGTCCAGGCCTGAGAACTCTAGCTCAGGAGTAAATCCACTATTTGTGAAATAGTAGTTTACAACCCGTGCCTTTACTTCAGAAGAGCACGTCAACTTCTTACAGAGGATCGCAGTGGCGATTTGCTTGGAATTGTCCAAGCGACTTCTTCAACTCTTGCACAAGAATCCTAACTGAGAGATGCTGAGCACTCGAGACTTAGGAGGCTTGTGGCTAGTAGATGGGAAGGGTATGGCTTATTTGAGCTATAAAAGAGAAGAGAAGAGAAGATTGGATGATTTGAAATGAGAGAATTCATGGCCTATTTATAGTGTTTTTGTAGGTAGAATTCGGCCAGAATTCGGGTAGGAAATTTCAAATATTTGGCCGTTGGACAACTAGCAACCAGCTAACCCTAAAATTAGGGATGCTGATTTCTAGGGGACAGAGTTCGGCTCGAACTCTGTGTGGAGGCAGAGTTCGGCCCGAACTCTGTCTCCAGAGCACAGAGCTGGTCTAAGTGGCCAGTGGGTATTTTTCTGGATGGTGGAGTTTGAGGATTAATGGGTAGGCTATAGGTCAAGTCTCAAGAGCTCAGCATGACACAGTTTACATCAGTCTAGACTCAACAAAAGTGTAAAATACAGACTCAAATATAACTGAGAAGCTGAGACTGAGCAGTCGTCTGACTTGAGCTTAATGTAGACGTCGTGTGTCGTATTGAATTATTACAAATATTATTTAGTCAATGTTATCAATATCTGGTTGACTGTGACTTTGTGTCAACAATCTCCCCCATATTGATAATTGTCAAAATAATATATGTATATTCAATATTCATACCTGGACACAGTTGATCACAAAAATATAGCTCCCCCATAATCAATGCCAAGCAGAAATAATAGCTCCCCCGTAAATAATGTATTGAACCTGTTGGCCTGATAAATAATATCTCCCAAAAGCACCAAATAGCACATATATACAAGAATATACATATTTCTCCCCCTTTTGGCATTAGCAATATAAACTGCATATGAATAATAATGATGGAACCACACCAAATAGAGAAGAAACTATATATGAATGATCAAAACGAGCAACTAGCATAGAATAATGAACTATGATAAGCAGAAAATGTCATCACACATAACCAGAGTCATCAAACTACCAGAGTTTTAGTACAACCCAAGTACATAAAACCAAATAAAACTAAATAACTGGAAATCAGAAAACAGAAACTAGAATCATCAGCAGTAGTAGCAGCAGATAGTAAATGCCATCTCCATCATGGAGCACGAGAAGGCCCAGCAGAGTCTGAATGATCAGTGAATGAACGGCTGGGGTCAACAATAGCAGCATCCGGATCCAGATAGCGCATGACCCAGGGGTCGTCAATGCGATAACCAGCACGACCAGGATCCTGCTCCATGGGAATAGGCATAGAGGGGTGACGAGACATAGAATACCGGATATCGTGCAGCGAGTTACTGAGGGCACTCATCTGCAGGGTAGTCCGGTAGTCCATCTGAGTCCAGCGATTGTCCTCCAATGCGAAACGATCTCTGAGCATAGTCTGGATAGAGTCAAGAGTAGCAGGAGGAGGTGGCGCATCCTGTCCAAGTGGAGGGGCATCTGGCTCCTCATCATCAGAATGCTCAGAAGAGTCAGGAGAAGCAACGACTGCCTGAAGACGTCGTGCCTTGGAAAGGAATGCAGGAGCAGGCAAGAAAGGACAATCATGGAGAGGGACAATGAACGCACGAAAAACCATAGGAAGATACAAAGGATAAACCAGGGCTCGTGGTTTCTTCCTACAGTTAATCATCCAGTCCATCATGGTACGTAGAAGATTGAACGGAATGCGATAATGAAGATGATACAAAGCAGAGATCTCAAAATATGTAACTTCATCGGTGGAGCCAGCTTTTGGCAAAATAGTACTCGCCCAACTCAGAAGCATCAAAAGCAATATCAATACCGACAACCCGGGAATAGATGTGAGTGGCATCGTGAGTCAAGTTACAATAGAACATTTGTATGGCGCCACGATAAATAACAAAGTTTGAAGCCACTAACTCATTTAAGCAAAGATCTTGAAATAATGATTCAAATTGTGAGAAAATAGTAAAATTTATCGGATGTCCCGCGAAGACCGGGCGAGTCCGAAAGTCACTAAACCACTCGTTGGAGGCGTCTAGCGATACAAACAATCGGTCGTCATAAGTATTAGGGTCGCGGAAAGGAGGTGGATTGAACAACGGATGAAGGGGTTATTGTTGTTCAACGGGTTGCTCAATGGGAGGAGGAGGATTCGAAGAGGAAGCACCCTCGGTTCGAATCCTCTTCCCACGATTGGGCAAGCGAGGAGCCATTTGCAAACAAGTAGAGAACTTGAAATAGAGAGGGAGAAGGAGTTATACCTCAAATCAACAATGAACAGTGAAAGAGAATGAGGAAATAGCTCGTCTCCTTGATTTTGATGAGCAATAGAGCACTTTGGAGAGAAAACTAGGGTTAGGGTTTGTGAAAATAAGTTTGGAGAGGTGAAGGTGGTGGTAAGAATGAAGGAGAGAGATGAAGACCCGAATATAGGAGAAGGGTTTTCTTTGGTCGGAGTAAATCTGGACCGTAGGATCACATTTGATCAAACGGCTGCGGCTGTCCCCGATTCTGTTGGGGACAGAGTTCGGCCCGAGTTCTGGATCCTTGTTCCAGAACTGAAAAACAGGCCAGATGATGGAAAAAATGGCTAAGTATGGGAAATTAAGTAAGATATGAAAGAAATAGTTTGAAAGATGTAATCAATATGAAAAATAGCAGGATGAAATTGAAAAATAGTGAATCAGCAGTAAGAAATCAAAACGAACCATATAATAAATAAGGAAATATATCATAATTCAATAGTTTGAAGTTGCCATGGGTTAGCTGCAGGGGCCGGATCCCAGCTAGCGGTAGTCCTGTGGACTAGTGCACCGTGTCGCTTAGGCTTTTACGCCTTGTTGTCAGAAGGGCCCTTTCGGCTTGTACCCATAGCAAGTTCATCGTAAGAGAATCATAATATAATCGATATTTACGCAGGTGAGTTTTAATTTATGACAGCTTCATCTAAAATTCCAAGTTCACGACAAAGGAAATTGAAGCGCTCTTCGGATAATAGCTTAGTAAAGAAGTCTGCTAGCTGATGATCAGTGTCAATAAACTCTAAGTTAATCGTGTCATTTTGCTGATGATCACGCAAAAAGTGGTGTCTAATTTCAATGTGTTTTGTGCGTGAGTGACAGATAGGGTTCTTAGTCAAGTTAATAGCACTGGTATTGTCACAGAATATAGAAATGTGCATGAAAGATAGATTGTAGTCTTCAAGGGTTTGCTTCATCTACAGAATTTGTGCACAACAACGCCCAGCTGCGATGTATTCAGCTTCTGTTGTGGATAGTGCGATAGAATTCTGTTTTTTGCTAAACCAAGAGACTAAAGCCTTTCCTAATAAATGATACGTACCGCTTGTACTTTTACGGTCGACCTTGCATCCAGCAAAGTCAGCATCAGAGTAACCAATGAGGTCAAATGATGTTGACTTGGGATACCATAGGCCCACTGTAATCGTACCCTTAAGGTATCTAAAGATACGCTTAACCGCGGTCAAGTGTGATTCCTTAGGATTTGCTTGAAATCTAGCACATAAGCAAACACTAAACATGATATCGGGGCGACTAGCAGTTAAATAAAGTAAGCTGCCTATCATACCTCGATACTTACGTTGATCAACAGGTTTGCCGCTCTCATCTGGTTCGAGTTTGGTTGAAGTAGCCATTGGAGTGCTGATTGGTTTGACGTTGTCGAGATCGAACTTTTTCAGCATGTCCTTTGTATACTTCGACTGACAGATGAAAGTTCCATTTGCCATTTGTTTCACTTGCAGACCAAGAAAGTAGTTGAGTTCTCCCATCATGCTCATCTCAAATTCTGTCTGTATACACTTGGCAAATTCTTGACAGAGGGTTTTATCAGTAGACCCAAAAATGATATCATCAACATAAATTTGAATTAATAGAATAGTGTCTTTAAAAGATTTTATAAAAAGTATAGTGTCAATTTTCCCTTTTGAAAAACCTTTCTCAAGCAAGAAACTGCTTAGCCTTTCATACCAAGCTCTGGGGGCTTGTTTAAGGCCATATAGCGCTTTCTTTAGCTTGAACACGTGGTCGGGAAATTTATGATTTTCAAAGCCAGTGGGTTGTTTTACATAAACTTCCTCCTTAATAAAACCATTCAAGAAAGCACTTTTCACATCCATTTGAAATAATTTGAAATTTTGATAATTTGCAAATGCACAAAGCATCCGAATGGATTCTAGTCTAGCAACCGGAGCATATGTCTCATCGTAGTCGATATCTTCCTCTTGGTTGTATCCTTGAGCTACTAGACGAGCTTTGTTGCGTGTGACTGAACCATCTTCATTCACTTTGTTTCTAAACACCCATTTAGTACCAATTATCGAGTGATTAGCCGGTCTAGGAACTAGTTCCCATACTTGGCTCCTCTCGAATTGGTTGAGTTCTTCTTGCATAGCAGAAATCCAAAATTCATCATTAAAAGCTTCAGAAATGTTTTTCGGCTCAACTTGTGAAATAAAGGCAGTGCTAGCAATAGAGTCTCTTAGTGATGATCTGGTAGTTACTCCACGTGAAACTTCACCTATCACTAAATTTTCTGGATGAGAAGGCTTGAAAGAGAATTTCTTTGGCAAGCCCTCCAGAGAATTGGTTTCGGTAGAAGTATTCATTGGAGTAGAAGTTGATGGCTCAACGTCATCATCAAGAGTACTTGCTGCACTGTTATCTTCATCAAAAGTCACATTTGTTGACTCTTCCACAATTAGTGAGTGTTTATTAAAGATTCTATATCCCTTACTCTTGGCGGCATAACCAAGAAAAATACCATCGTCAGCTTTGGCATCAAATTTGCCTAAGTTGTCTTTGGTGTTAAGGATAAAACATCTACATCCAAAAACTTTAAAATAAAAAACATTGGGGGTTCTCCCAAACCAAAGCTCATAGGGTGTTTTCTTCGTAATGGGACGAATAAGCACCCTATTCAAAATGTGGCATGCTGTACTGACAGCTTCTGCCCAGAAATATTTCGGAAGTAAAAATTTATTCAACATGACTCTAGCCATATCGCCGAGAGTCCTATTCTTCTACTCCACAACACCATTTTGTTGAGGAGTTCTTGGACAAGAAAATTCATGATCAAAACCATTAGAATCACAAAATTTTTCAAAATCAGAATTTTTGAATTTGCCTCCATGGTCACTTCGGATTCGAGTGATCATGTAGCCTTTTTCGTTTTGAACTTTCTTGACAAAAATCTTAAAACTGAAATAGCATCACTTTTGTTTGTGAGAAAGAAAACCCAAGTAAATCTCGAAAAATCATCAACAATAACAAATGCATAAAGTTTACCACCAAGACTAGCTACTCTACTAGGACCAAATAAATCCATATGGAGTAGTTGCAGGGGTCTAGTAGTACTTTCAGAGTTGATAGAATGAAATGAGGATTTGGTTGCTTTGTTCAATTCATATTCGGCACATACCGTGTCCTTTTTGAATGTGATGTCGGGCAATCCTCTCACTAGCTTCTTGGTTGATAACCTGGATATCGTATCCATATTGGCATGACCAAGACGCTGGTGCCAAAGTAATCGTTCATCTTTGTGGGCATATAAACATCTACCTGCATTGTTAGTATCTATAGAAAGATAGAAAATATAAATATTATCCTCTCTTTTCCCTTCAAAAACAATATCTCCCGTTGACCTATCATAAATGAGGCAATTGTTTTATCCAAAGTTAATATCATATCCATGATCAGCAAGATGACTAATGCTGAGCAGGTTATGTTTTAACTCGGTCACTAGACAGACATCCTTTATTACAGGAGATGGAGGATGACCAATAATACCATTACCTATTATGTGCCCTTTTAAATTGTTACCGAAGGATACGTATCCTTCTCTCTTCATCGATAGTGATGCGAAAAGATTTGCGTCTCCTGTCATATGTCGCGAGCATCCACTATCGAGAATCCACTTACTTTCAGTTGAGGAAGGAAGGTCCACCTACATTAAGAGTAGATGTGACCTTTGGTACCCAAGTTCTTGAGGGTCCTGAAAAGTTAGTTTTCGGAAACCATACATATATCTTTTTGTCTACCAGTTTTCTAACCCTATATTGTGGTAAAATGTGTCCATGTGATCCACAGTAAGTACAGATAGCATTTTTATTTACACTAGGAACATGAGAATAATATCTATAGGCAGCATGATATGGATGGACATGATGTGTAGAGTTTGCATGGTGATCATGGTACTGTTGTCTATGTGGCATGGCATGGTAATATTGTCTATGTGGCATGGCATGCTGATATTGTCTATGTGGCATAGTGTGCTGATATTGTCTATATGGCATAGCATGGTGATGTGGCATGATATGGTGATTTTGTCTATATAGCATGGCATGATGATCTTGTCTATATGGCATGGCATGGTGATGATTTCTATATGTAGAGTGATGTTGGTTGTGTCTTTGTGCAGCATGATGAGTATGAGAAGTATTCTTACGTGCATGTGGTTTTTGTGTTTTATGAAAGTTAGTGTATATAAAAGCATGGTTACGTGCTGCATGAGGATGACGTGGTTGACTAGCTTGAGTGGTGTTGTGCCCATGTGATTGGGTTTGAGGTTGAGCAACCTGTTTTCTAATTTGGTTTCTAATCTCTTAGAAACAGCTTGCAGTTCATCAACCTTAATATTTAAGCCATATATCTTAGTCATAGAAATCTTGTGTCTACTCTTTTCTTCAGCAAGCATCGTGTTGAGTGTAGTGATTTCTTGAGTTTGTTGCTCAATACGTGCTTTAGCATCAGGTAAGCTTATTTTAAGCTTGGATACTTCATCAGTGATATCAGTGGATGACGTGTCTCTAATGTTATCAAGTAATAGAGAAATTCTTTGTATTTCGTCTTCAAGACTTTTGATTTTGTCCTTGGCATGTTTGTATTTACCGATGACCTTTTTGTGATCATCGAGTAAATCAGTGAAGGCATCGCCAAGTTCATCAAAAGAGAAGTCGTCTAGAGTTTCGTTAGATACCTTGTTGGAAGTTGCCATTAGGCACACATTTGTTTTATCTTGAGGAGAGTCCTTTTCTTCCTCGGAGTCACTCGCTTCACTTTCATGCCAAATGCTTGTGTTGGCATATTTCTTTGATGAGGTCCTCTTGTATGGTTTCTCATAGCGGTTGCTTTTCTTTAAGAATGGACAGTCTTTTCGAACGTGTCCAGTCTTCTTGCAACCGTAGCAGGTTGGCTCTTCTTCATCGTCTTCTTGTGGTTCCTTTTTTCTTCTATTGAAGCGAAGAAATTTCTTGAAGTTGCGAACCATGAGAGCTTGGTCTTCGTCATCCGAGTTGTCGTCTTCGGTCTCATCGTGCTCAGTCCTTCGTCGATGAGCTTTGAGAGCGATCTCCTTAGTCTTCGGAGCAGGCTCTTCGAAGTCCTTAAGGTCAAGCTCGTGAGTCATGAGCTTGCCCATCAAGGTCTCCATTGACATGGTTGTGAGATCGTTCCCTTCTATGATGGCTGTCACCTTAGGGTTCCAAATTTTTGGTAGCCCCCTAAGCAACTTGCAAATCTTCTCATGATTTAAATATTGCTTTCCAAGTGAAGACAGGGGGTTGATGATGTCGAGGAATCTTGTGAACATCTGTATGATCGTCTCGTTTGGCTTCATCTTGAATGCCTCGTATTCTTGCGTAAGATGACTGATTTTTGATTCCTTGACTTGGGTGGTTCCTTCATGCGTCACTTCTAGAAGCTTCCATACTTCGTGAGATGTGGTGCATGTGGATACCCTGTTAAACTCATTCCTGTCTATAGCACAGAATAAAGCATTAATAGCTCTCGCGTCAAGACTTGCCTGTTTCTTCTCTTCGTCAGAATATTTTTCATGGGATTTCTCAATGAGATCACCGTTGACAACTATCCTGGCGGGCTTTTTGTAACCGTCAGTGACGACTGTCCACAGGTCGAAGTCTAGAGACTTGAGATAAAAACTCATCCTTGTTTTCCAATACGTATAGTTAGTTCTATCAAATATGGGAGGCCTATGAGTGGACTGTCCTTCACCGTGATTGGAAATCAAGGATTGTGTGGTTGCCATGGATCAGCTCTAGGATGTAAATCCTTGTAAAGAGAACAGAGCTCTGATACTAATTGAAGAACAGGAGGCAACTCTAGAGGGGGGTGAATAGAGTTTATATAGAAAATAACCAATTAAAAATTAACTCTTTCACGAATAATAAATAATCAGAGTAAAATACAGAAAATAAATGAAGAGCAAGAAAGCATACGCAAATACAGCGATTTTAACCTGGTTTCCCTCGTGGAGGACTAGTCCAGGCCTGAGAACTCTAGCTCAGGATTAAATCCACTATTTGTGAAATAGTAGTTTACAACCCGTGCCTTTACTTCAGAAGAGCACGTCAACTTCTTACAGAGGATCGCAGTGGCGATTTTCTTGGAATTGTCTAAGCAACTTCTTCAACTCTTGCACAAGAATCCTAACTGAGAGATGCTGAGCACTCGAGACTTAGGAGGCTTGTGGCTAGTAGATGGGAAGGGTATGGCTTATTTGAGCTATAAGAGAGAAGAGAAGAGAAGATTGGATGATTTGAAATGAGAGAATTCATGGCCTATTTATAGTGTTTTTGTAGGCAGAATTCGGCCAGAATTCGGGTAGAAAATTTTAATATTTGGCCGTTGGACAACTAGCAACCAGCTAACCCTAAAATTAGGGATGCTGATTTCTAGGGGACAGAGTTCGGCCCGAACTCTGTGTGGAGGCAGAGTTCGGCCCGAACTCTGTCTCCAGAGCACAGAGCTGGTCTAAGTGGCCAGTGGGTATTTTTCTGGATGGTGGAGTTTGAGGATTATTAGGTAGGCTATAGGTCAAGTCTCAAGAGCTCAGCATGACACAGTTTACATCAGTCTAGACTCAACAAAAGTGTAAAATACAGACTCAAATATAACTGAGAAGCTGAGACTGAGCAGTCGTCTTACTTGAGCTTAATGTAGACGTCGTGTGTCGTATTGAATTATTACAAATATTATTTAGTCAATGTTATCAATATCTGGTTGACTGTGACTTTGTGTCAACAGGTTAGACACCACACCTAAGGCCTCAAGGCCAAGCTCTTGGCAAGCTCCAAGAGGGATAGAAGGGAAAAAATTGAAGAGAGAGTGAAGAGAATGAAAAGAGAGAGAAGAGAGAAAGTGAAATGGTATATATAGAAGGGGAAATTAATCTTAGCCGTTGGATCATGATCCCTGTCAAAATATAAGTCAATCATGGTCATTCAAACAAAATCAAATATCCATTGGAGAATAGGGTACATCTACACTATTCACGAAAATATCTAAACACTATTCATCAAAATATCCAAAATACTATTCATCAAAATATCGGAAACACTATTCATAAAAATATCTGAAAACAAAAATATCTAAATTATAAAAAATATGTCTGGACGGTATGCCGTCGGTATACTCCGGTATACTGGTGGTATGCCAGCCAAGAAAAAAAATCTATAAGTTAGGAAAATTTTTAAAGCATTACGAAAACCAAAAAAATATGAAATATACTACAAAATACGTATCCGTATATAAATACTGATACTGTGAGACGAGTCTCATACTAGACATATATTTTATCTCAAACATGTTCGTGGTGTTCATTTTAGCGTCCGAGGACGTATGCGGGATTTGGCTTTCATCGCTTCACTATTCTGACGGGTCGAGCTATTTGATGTTGCCCTTTTGCGCACAACCTCTGGCAAGATACCTTGCCACCTTACTCTGTGATTTATATATCTTATTTTCAGTTATTATTTTTAGTATTTCTTATTTGTCGATATTATAAAACTGTGCGTCCAAGTCACACTTGGATTGAAGCGACTTTGTCAGCATTTTTCTTGCTTTTATTTATTTTTCTTGCATTGACTTAGTCTAGTGACCATCCCTTTGTTGATGAGGTATTGGTATATCTCATGCGACCTTGACACATACTTTATCACGTGATGTGAGTCACATGTAGGATACTACTCGCGTAGTCGGTCGGCCACTGATACGTATGAGGCATGCGACGATTAGGAGTAACTGCCAATAGAATTGCATGCTAGTAGACTTGGCAGTTACTAGAGGTTTGTATGAGTTATGGATGTGACCCTACTAGACATTTGGTTTGGAGAACAGTTCCTTAACGTGTGGGCCACGTATGCACTTTTATATTATTGCCGGTTATCTCCCCTGGAGATACGATCCTGGATCATGATACGTGATTTCCTGCTAGCCTCTGACATTCGAGGAATGTTATGCTTTGAGGTCCCTGGTATCCTGATGGGACCGTACCTGAGTTCCTGTACCTGAGGCAGAGTGCCCATGCATTGAAGGTTTGTTCTTAACTGCATTTTTACTATAGAATTGGTAGTACCCTTTTGCATGCATCCCCTTTTACTCTCTATTATATATCACAGATTATATGGCATATTCTTTATGTATCTTGTTACGTCCCTCTGAGGACCTGGCTATCTCTCCATGTGTGTACTTTGTGACTTTTCGCAGGTGTTCTAGCCAAGGCCGTGATCTTCTCCATTTCTTCGAGGATGATTGCTCTTGCTTTGTCTTGCCATTTTTTTCGATCATTTCCTTGTATATCTTCTTTCATTTAAATTGGTTAGTAGTAGATTTGTCTCCGCCCAACTACATGTATAAATGAAAAAATATTGAGTTGATTATAATATTATTCTTTGTTGTTGTGGAGAGATTTAGTTATCATGGTTTTACTAAATTTTACATCTTATGTATACATACGGGGGGGTTCCATACATTGGGGTATACTTCGTATGTATACAACTGGCATGTTTGCGTACTTAGTCCTAAGTATTTGAGACTGGAGCGTTACAGAGTATTTTTTTCTTAGAAGCCGTCACTGTGTGCGAACTGGTGTTGGCGTAGACTACATCAGGGTCTTTTGGCATGATATTTGACTTGGCTGAGAAAGTTATGTTTTGCGCCTATTGAGATAGGAACACATGTCAGTGTTTGGAGTGACTTGGTTCTCAGTCTTTGATACCTTCAATCTTCCTTGTTTAGTCCTTGATATGTACAGGATAGGGAAATCATGGCGCTGGCCTAATTGGCATTGAGCAGTCTGGCATAAATTAGTTTAGCACGGAGTAGATAGGATGCCTTGTTGCTCTTCGCGCACTAGCACAGCATGTTTGGCACGACACATATGGGCAGAAGGCAGCGAACTTTGAACATAACTTACATTTTTGGCATTTTTTGATTTTCTCTGCCAAGAGATATAGAGTTTTTGTTCAGAAGTGTTTGGGCACTGATTGACGTAGAGGCACAATCAAGTGTGTTTTCTACCAAGTGAAAGACTAGAAAAGAGGGGAGAATGGCCATTGGACGCTTTACCTTGTCGTGAGCATCAGCAGCAGTGGATGGCATAAGCGTGGACTTCGGGGTCCAGATGGCACATGCCTTCATGTTCTTGGCAGCAACAGTAGCATGCTTGGCACCCCCGGCGCCAATTATTTCTTCGTAAGCTATTTGGTCGAATTCGATGACCAAAGTCTCATGCGTTGTGCCGACCGATGCAACATCGGATTGAGTTGTCACTTTCTCGTTAGAGAAGAAAGTCGTCCCCAGTAGAGTTGTTATTATTTTTGCAAAAAACAAAAAATTTGAAGAAAACTTAACTTCAAACTAAAAAAAGAAAAGTATAAAGTACAGTTTGATTCTGGGAAAGTACAACTGTAGAAATCTGATCAGAAGACGATCACTTTATCCCTTGGACGATGCGATGTTGGAGAAAAATAGCTCTAAAACGTGCTGCAGAAATGATGGAGAAGTACCGAGAATTCTCTTCAGAAGATAATAATCATTAATGATGCCTTGAGAAGTGATTTTGGAATTCTATTTATAAAGTTTTGGATAACTGCTAGGTAGTTACATTAATTGGCGTACAGTGTAAAATAAACTAATTTGTGTATTACTTTGTGTGCGATGCTCTACTTCATCCCTTTGTACGAATGGTTAACTTAACTGCATGGGACACGTGGCTTTCTGTGAGATAAAGGCGCTGTTCATCGGCAGCGTCATGTGTACGTTCTTTGAGATTAGTGGCATGCACGCCACGTCATCTTTAACTGCTTTTGGATGATAGTTGATTGATTAGCACCAGTTAATGAATGGCACATCATGTTGATTGGCGCTAACTGTGAAAAGGCACTGCGTATTAAATCTGTGAAAAAAATTCATTACTTTGCATCACTTGATAGTTGGCGCTGAATAAGTAACTGACAGTTGCCATAATGACAAATCTGACACAAAACTTTCTCGAGCGCCGTGCGCTCAAAATTTGAAAGGATTTTCTCGATTGCTGTGTTGTTAGGCATTATAACTGATGATTTAGCTTGCCACGTGGAGGCCTGACACTATCTGATGGTTGGACGCCATTTGATGATAGGCGCCATTTGATGTTAGGTATCAGTTGATAGATGGCGTTGTGTGCTACTGTGAATGATGCAGTACATTTGTTGATATTTTTGAGATTCTATAGAGTCGTATGTTGATCGGTGCAGAGCACAGATATAATCTCATTAAGAAGGAATGTTTTGCTTTAATTTTTGCAATCGAAAAGACGTGTCATTATGTAATTGGACAAACTGTCCATGTTATTTCCAGGGTCAACCCCCTTAGGGATCTCATGACTAAACCAAACACACTCAATTCTCACCTTGCTACTTGGACAATGTTGTTATCTCCTTACGATATGGTTTATGTACCCAAAAATTGGTTAAAGGTCAAGCTTTGACTAATTTTGTAGCTATACACCCGATAGCAGGAACTTCTAAACTCTATGATAAAATTTTAGATGAAGTATTGGAGTATAATACAACGAAGGAAGAGTCTATTTGGAGAATGTTCTTCGACGAGCATCCAGAACTGGTCGCAAAGGCAATATCGTAGCAAGAGTGGGGGTAGTGTTGATATCCCCTAATAATCTGGTCATCCATCGTGCTTAATTATATACTCTACTTATTGGACTCCAGTTGGTCAAACAGCTGGGGTAAGATTATCTAGAAGCTTATGGTGACTCCAAGTTGATAGTCAAGTTCGAGGAGAATATGAGGTTCGTCATGAAGATCTTATTCCATATTAACAAACAACTCCAAATAGCTGCTACTTTTTTCGGGTTCTTTACTGAATATGTACCTCGATTGGAAAATACAGAAGCAGATACACTAATAGGTTTGGTAGCATCACTTGCTATCCCAATCAACACCCAGAAGTAGATCACAATGATTGGTCGAGAATTATTTTTTACTAAGAATAATCTGGACATTCATCAAAGCTATTCAACGACGACGAACATTGATTTTAAAGATTAGATAATATGTTGTTTATGGAATTCTTCCCGACGATCTAAAGGAGGCTATGTCACGACCCGTATCCGATTTTTCGGACGCGAGCTCATGAGTAAGCCAGCTACGTATCGAGTAGACTCCAGTCCGACTCGAATACGATAAGCTGTCCAGAGTAGGGTATCATGTCTAATCTAAACTATATCTTAATCCACAATAAGAATATGAAACACGAATGAACAATTATGGGTCATGGTCCGCAGCCTATTATCATATTATCCGATTAGACTCCGAGAATGATATGATCTATAAAATAAGCAGAATATATCATGGTACTGAATATAAAGCACGAGAAGATAATAAAGAAATATCACAAGCAAATACCTGTATTATACATCGCAATCCTCTACCATCCTGCTCTGCTAACTAACTCCATGTAGTCACTAACCTGATAAGACCTTCAAGTCCTCAGAGGACTAGCAAGATACATAATATATAAGACAACATGTAACAGTACAAATATACAAAGAAGTAAGAACAATCGAGGATATCCAACGAGACAAAATGAACTAAGACACAAGATCTAAACACAACGATCCTAAGACACTGGCATGCCATACTAGAAATGGCTAATAGGTCAAAGCTATAGACTGCAGTCAAGGCAAGCACTCACAATCTATAGTGTCTCAATCGCAGTCAAGGCAAGCACTCACAACCAAGACGGTAGCCAATCCTAGTATAAAAATCCTATAGACCGTAGTCAAGGTAAGTACTCACAATCTATAGAATGTCAAAGTCAAGTCATACTCAAGTCATGTCAAGTCAAGTCAAGTTATAATCAAGTCGAAGGAATCGTGGTGTAGGACTAGACGACTCTATCAAGGAATATATATGGAACTAACACAGTATAACAGATAGAAATATCATAACAAAAGGAACAAGAATGTACAGACAACTAGAAACATGTAAAGTAAAACTATAACAGGATGAGTGTATTAGATATGGTATAAAGCAATAAAATGTAAGAAAAAGAACAACAGTGAGATAATGAACCTGCATATAAATTATATTGTACAAGTTGGCAAGGTATACTTGCCTGGAGGTTGCACGAAGAGCCAACAATAAACAGTCAACCGGTAAGCCAAATAAGTCTAAAATCCACAAATATCTTCGAAAGTTGAAACAGACATTGCCAACATTCTTAGAATAGTCAAATTAGCTAGGATTGCCTGTCCTTATATCCAATTCTGGATACAGGAGCAAAACGGTAATTTCGGGCAAAAATGATGTCCGTCGGACCCACTTTGTACCAAAAATTGTGCCAGAGTCAATGGTCTCTAAAGTCGTCAAATTATATGTCAACAGGTCCGGTTTTTCAATACGAACCCAACCATATGTCCAAAGATGGATTCCGGCGGCCGTGCACAAAATCACCCGTTGAGTCGGACCGTGGGGACCGTAAAACGATGATCCGATCAACTGTCTCAAAATTGGACCAAACTTGGCATACAGGACCATAAAATGATAGTCTTATTGGCGTAAGTTTTGTCTCGATCTGATGAACGTGCACGAAGTAATTGGACAACTTGTACAGAGACCGATACGGTAAATTTCGACGGATACGCATCAAATTCGTCGCGCACGCGCGACCAATTTGAATTCTGTCAAAGCCCACACGTCCGTAATATTCGTACGCGCCTTTCGATGCTTACGTTGTGCGACCACGTCGCCCGGATTGGCGGGACGCACGTTGGTTCGAAAGAATTTTAATGTTTTCAAAAACAATTTTTAATGATAAAATCTCGATTTTGAAATCTGTTTTCTCTTCGTATAATTCATGAAAATTAAATATACAAAATAGGTTAGGAAGCCCTACAGGCTGTCTTTAACTTTCTTTAATTGGTTTTCGAAATCTTCTAATTGTTTGTCCACAATCTCTCCCCCAAGTGAGGGTTTTGGACAATTTTTGGGCTTAGGTTGTGAAGCGTGTAAGGCAAATTAAATCGAGCTAATTGATTCAAAGTGAAG
>JANAVB010014709.1:0-30695 GCA_029216955.1 Iris pallida
TAGTGGTACTCGAACTAGAGTATCATTACAGCATGTAGTAGGATATAGGATATAAGTTAAGGTACTTAATCATATAGAAAAACTCTTATCTAATTCTTGCTGTTAATTGTCTCCTTTTGAAAACAACTGTCCTCTTTTGATGGTTTCGCTTCTTTTTCAGAAATTGATTCCTTGTTTGATCTGTCTTCAGGATGGTGGAGACACGACCGCAGCGCTCTGGTCTTAGGGATACCGCTAAGAGGTCTGCCACTTGTCACCTGACTCAGCAGGACCCAGGGACCACAGTACCTCTTATCCAGCTCAGATGGGCCCGTCTACAACTTTTGGGGTGCTCCTCCACCGGTTCCGAGGACTACCCCAGGAGTTCAGGGGATGCTACCACCACCGCCCCAGGGGACAGTTGATGTGGCGCAGTTCTTCACCTTCATACATCAGATGGAGATGCAGCGATGCTAGGCAGAGGACATGAGGCAGGACATTGACAATGCCCATCAGTTAGCGATAGTGGTAGTAGAGAGGGTGGCTACCCAACCTCAGGAAAGGCAGATCCAGCCATACCAGCAGAGGACTCCAGGTATTTAGGACTTTCAGAAGATGCGGCCGCGAGATTTCAAGGGTACCAAGGGTATCCTATATGCCGACGACTGGATCGAGCATATAAAGGAGATCTTTCGTCTCGCGGAGATATCGGCTAGACTCCAGGTGGAATCCACGGGCAGTCAGATGCAGGACCTTGCCCGTACTTGGTACCAGACCGACCCCAGGGTTGGTACTACGTGGCAAACTTGGGAGGCTTTCAAGAAGCTTTTCAAGGAGAAGTTCTTCCCGACATAGCACTCGGCGAATTGGAGACGCAGTTCGAGGACCTGGTTCAGGGGAACCAGATAGTAGAGGAGTACGCTAGAGAGTTCTGTCGCCTAGGCAGATTTGGAGGGCCTTAGTGAGACAGCGAAGGCTAGGAGGTTCAGGAAGGGCTTGGTTAAGGAAGTCAAGTCCTTAACAAGAGCAACAAGAATGCTACATTCGAGGAGATTTTGATAGAAGCTATGGCGACGGAGGATGATCTGGAACTGAAGACGAAGAGAGGTCAAGATTCATACGGAGCCAGTGGCAGTGGGGCCCAGCCAAGAGGCCTTATCAGTAGCAGCATCAGCAGAAGCCATTTCTGCAGAAACAGTTTCAGTAGGCAGCGAGATAGCATCAGACCATCAGTTGCATCTTCTGCAAGAAGCCAGGGCATGTATGGAATGAGTGCAGGAAGAGGCTCGGCAAGAGCCTACTTTGTGGTGCAGCAGAGCATCAGTTGAGGGATTGTCCCATAGCTGCGGGACGTACAGCTCAGGGGGCAGGAGCCAAGGCCCCGGTTGTACAGCAGAAAGGACCACTGCCGACCCAGCAGCAGAAGTTCATTCAGCACCAGCCAGGCCAGAGGAGGTCAGCAGGGGCGAGCTTTCGTAATAGCTGCTGAGGAGTCTAAGCCAGTATGAGATCTTATAGCAGGTTCTGTTCTTATCGACTCTTTTCCCGCATTCGCATTATTTGATTCGGGTGCTTCCCATAGCTTTGTGTCTGTATCATTTGCTATTAGACACCAACTTTCTTCTGAACCATTGCCTAGGACTTGTAAGATCACGACTAGGGTGGTATTATTCTCGTCCGTGATGTTTGCAAGGATCGGAGAGTAGTTTTGGGAGGCCGAAAATTGGATGTGAGTCTGCTCGTAATGCCATTACCGAACTACGATATTGTACAGGTATGGATTGGTTGAGCAGGCACAATGCCAGTATAGATTATCGAGGTGGTGGAGTTCTTTTCAGAGTGCCAGAGAGCCAGAGTTTGAGTTCACCAGGCGTGAGATAGAGCAGAGCAGCGTGTTTTCTGCGGAGTTTCAGCAGAGGAGCAGAGCGTGCCACATCCATTGATAGCTGAGTTTATGGATGTGTTTCCGGAAGAGTTGCCAGGGTTACCTCCGGACAGAGATATGGAGTTCTCTATAGACTTGGTGTCCGACACAGAGCCGATATTTCAGCATGTCTATAGAGTGAACAACAGTGAGCTTATGGAGTTGAAGAAGCAGGTGGATGAATTGCAGGAAAAAGGCTTCATCCGATCGAGTTCTTCACCATGGGGTACGCCAGTACTCTTTGTATCGAAGAAGGATGGGTCGGTACGGATGTGTATCGACTACAGGGCACTCAACAACCTTACGATCAAGAATAAGTACCCGCTGCAGAGGATCGATGACCTGTTCGATCAGTTGAGCAGAGTGAAGGTATTCTCCAAAATTGATCCGAGGTTGGGTTATCATCAGGTGACGGTGAAGAAGGAGGATATTTTTTTATATTATATATATATATATATATATATATATATATATATTTCGAAGATAGCTTTTAGGACTCGGTATTGCCAGTTTGAGTTCATGGTAATGCCATTTGGGTTAACTAACGCCCCGGCGGTGTTCATGAACTTGATGAACAAGGTGTTCCTCCAGTACTTGGACAAGTTCATGGTGGTGTTCATCAACGACATCTTGGTGTATCCGAAGACCCCAGAGGAGCATGAGGAGCATTTAAGGCTGGTTCTGGAGACTCTCAGGAAGGAGCAGCTTTACGATAAGCTCTCGAAGTATGAGTTCTTCTTGGATCGAGTTGATTTCCTAGGTCATGTTGTGACTGGAGATGGGATCTTAGTCCCAAAGAAGATCAGAGCACCGAGTTCAGTTGCAGAGATCATGAGCTTTCTGGGATTGGCGGGCTACTACAGGAGGTTTGTTCAGGATTTCTCCCGAATTGCAGAGCCATTGACTAGGCTGACCCGGAAGGACGTAGAGTTTATCTGGTCAGAGAGTGTCAGGTTGCTTTTGATGAGTTGAAGAAGCGACTGACGACGACCCCAATTTTGACATTGTCATCAGGATCAGGCGGGTTCACTATCTACAGTGACACCTCAGGGAAGGGTTTGGGTTGTGTCTTGCAGCAGCATGGGAAGGAGATTGCCTATGCATCCAGACAATTACGTCTGCATGAGAAGAACTACACTACCCATGATTTAGAGTTGGCAGTAGTTATCTTTGCTCTTAAGTTGTGGAAGCACTATCTATACGGAGAGCGTGTGGAGACCTTCATAGACCACAAGAGCTTGAAGTATGTCTTTACACAGAAAGAGCTCAACATAAGACAGCACAGATGGTTGGAGTTGATGAAGTACTTTGACATCTCATTGCAGTATCATCCAGGGAAGGCCAACGTGGTTGCCGATGCCTTGAGTAGGTATCTGGTAGCTATGTGTTTGACGATAGATCATCACCTGTTAGCAGATTTAGAGAGCTTGGGGATCAAGCTGATCGTGCCAGGAGTTCAGATACAGATGTGGGGCCTTCAGATTCAGTCAGACTTGATGGAGAGGATCACGTCAGCTCAGTTCAACGATGTTACTCTGCGGTGTATTCGAGAGCAGGTTCGAGCAGGATTGGTGGAAGAGGAGTTTGTCATTACAGAGGATGGCACATTAAGGCACGGTTCCAGACTGTGTGTGCCTAGTAGAGATTTTCGGGAGCAGGTCATGCAGGAGGCTCATCGCTCTCAGTACTCTATGCATCCAGGTGCCAACAAGATGTATAGAGATTTGAAGGAGCATGTATGGTGGTATGGGATGAAGCGGAAAGTAGCACGTTTCGTAACCAGGTGTTTAGTCTGTCAGCAGGTTAAGGCAGAGAGGCAGAAACCAGGAGGACTGTTGCAGCCATTGCCCATTCTGGAGTGGAAGTCGGAGCACATCACGATGGATTTTGTTTCTGGATTACCGCGTACACAGGAGGAAAGATGCGATTTGGGTCATCGTGGATAGGTTGACCAAATCGGCCCACTTTTTTCCATTTGAAGTAAGTACGTCTACTGTGAAGCTAGCAGAGATGTATATGCGGCATATTGTCACGATACACGGAGTTCTGGTGAGCATTGTCTCGGATCGGGATAGCCGCTTTACTTTTCATTTCTAGCGGAGTCTGCAGACTAGTTTGGGCACTCAGCTCAAGTTCAGTACTGCATACCACCATCAAATGGACGGACAGTCAGAGAGGACTATTCAGACACTCGAGATCATGCTGCAGACTTGTGTTCTGGATTTTAGGGGATCTTGGGAGGATCACATGCACTTGGTGGAGTTTGCATACAACAACAGTTTTCAGGCCAGCATTGGGATGTCACCATTCGAGGCACTGTACGGGCGTAGATGTCGTACACCCTTGTCTTGGGATGACGTTGGAGAGCGAGCTTTATTGGGACCTGAGATGGCTGTTGATGTAGTCGAGAAGGTGAAGCTCATCAGAGATTGACTTCGCGTGGCGCAGGACAGACAGCCATTGGGCCGATAGCTACCGGAGACCTTTGCAGTTTGAGATATAGCTTAGACTTAGGACTAGAATCTTGTTTGTTTTGTGATTTTGTTTAATCATGTGATTGTTATAGTTAAGATGAGACCATATTTGTGCTAGGTTGGAGATCTGGTGTTCTTGAGGATATCTTCGACGCGTGGTACTATTCGCTTTGGTGGAGGTGGAAAGCTTAGTCCACGCTTCATCGGACCTTTCGTCGTCAGCGAAAGAGTCGGTGACGTGTCATACAGGCTGGACTTGCCCCCTGCATTAGAGGAAGTCCACAACGTATTTTACGTGTCACAGTTGAGACGGTATGTGGCAGATCCCAGCCATATACTGGATCATTTCGAGATCGATATGGGCCCTACTCTCAGTTATCCAAAGCAGCCTGTAGAGATTCTGGATCGACGAGAGAAGGTGCTGAGGAACCAGACGATATCCTTAGTTCGCATAGCATGGAGGCATCACTCTCCAGGTGAGTCTACCTGGGAGAGAGAGGATGAGATGCGCGAGCAATACCCTTATCTTTTCCAGTCTTGAGGTATGACTTTCTATCCTTCTTGTCTATTCAGCTTTGTCTTTAATTTCGAGGATGAAATTATTTTAAGGAGGGTAGACATGTCACACCCACTTTTCATTTCAAGGGTATTTTGGTCATTTTATAATTTTAGATTATTTTATTAATTTATTGAATTCATGTGATGATATCTGGTTTGGTTTTTTGTTTGAGTAGTCTTGATGGGTTTAACTTAGCCAACCATGACTAGAACCTAATGCCATAATTAGAATTAGATTTTTATTAATTAGTTTTTAATTTAGAAGAGTTATTTTTAGAATGATTTAATTGAATTTTTAGCCAGTTTCTAGTTAGCCTTTTCAAAGCCTTTTTGGACTTGGGCTTTATTAGTAGCTTAGGGAGCCTAGGCCATGTGCTAACCTAACCCTAACCCCCTATAGCTGGCCGGCCATAGGTAGCCCCTTCTTGTGTTGAAGTTTGTAGCCTCCAAGAGAAAACCCTAGTTTCCCACTCTTCAAAATCCTAACTTTTGCATCCGAGTCCGTTTCTCCCGAAACAAAGTCCGTTGTGCTCGTAGGAAGGAGATGATCTTGCTGGAGCATTGCTAGCAAGGTGGTGGAGGCATTTTCTTGAGGGTACTCGATCGTTGGAGCGCTCGGGGAGTCCTTTGCATTGAGATCTTTGACTCTCAATGGGTAAATCCTATTCTAGTATTGTTTTCTTGATTTTTCTTCATGGTGGTGTGCATCTAGATACCCCTAACCTGTAGGTTCAATTTTGTCCAGTTTCGTATTCGTTTGGTGTCCGTATCGGACAGTGTCAGTTAAAATTTATAGGTATTTGATGAAATGTTGCAATAATTTTAATTCTAATTTTTGTTAGATCTATTTATTATTCTTGTAGCCCTATACACGAGGATCATGACCCCATGAGTTTCGATACGAATCGGACTCGTGTCCGTGTCCAAACAGGACACGAACGTGCTGCACGCCAGGCCGTGCGCATGCCCTGCTGCTCGGGGGTAATTCCTCGATGCACAGGCCACATGGTCGTATGAAATTCGATGTGTAGGTAGGGGCCATGACTGAGAACATGCACCCAAAGTTTCGTGAAGTTTTATCGAGAAACGAAGAAGAAATCACGTCGGCACTGATCGGCCATACGCGCACATGCGGGACAGCCGCCGCTGAAACGGCGTTCGCATGGACACGACACGTGGACACGATTCTGTAGAAGCATGGAATTTCACGGCCAGAAAGCCCATGCGCCAGGCACTATATGCGCCAGAACTCAGACAGCAAAATCAAATAAGCCATTCGAAGAAGGACTTTTTATTTATATATAAAAGTCTATTACATGGCTAGAAAAGGTTGTACAAAGGAGAATTTCTACAAAAGAAAGATCCTAGATCTACAGCCAGCGGCCACCATGCGCCTCCAGATAGGCACAGCGGCCACCATGCGCCTCCAGATAGGCGCAACAACCACCATGCGCCTTCCGATAGGCACAGCAGTCACCATGCGCTGTCAGTTAGGCGCAGCAGATGCCATGCACCTCCAGCCAGGCGCATGCCACCATCTCTTCAGCAGCTCAGTTATGTGCATCCAGCTCAGTTATGTGCATCCCTTCAGCAGCTCAGTCATGTGCAACTCTTCCAACCAGGCTCACCTGGCCGAGCAGAGCCCAGTTATGTGATGCTCTTCCAGCCAGGGTCGCCTGATAAGTGCTTCGCCAAGCAAAGCATTTAACCCTCTGGCTGGAACCAAGGAAGAGAAGAGCACGGCAAAGCTGTGGCCAGGGGAGGCTTCGAAAGAGCCTCCAAAGACCAAGGAAGACCGTGATCGAAATCATGGCACAAGGAGCTTTCAACACAATCAAAGTGGGCAGCACCCACTTTGAAGGAAGAGAGAACCTAGCACCGCCATTCCGATCTACGGCTCTTCCGGAACAACGAAGACGAGGCCCGAACATCCTTATCTTTGGATGCAACAGGCACCTTCCGCCTGCCTCAGAAGCCTTCGACTCCGTCTTTTGGATGTAACAGTCACCTTCAAGTGCATCGAAGACAACACGACGTCTCATCTTCACCCTCGGGAGCACTTCGTCAACAGAATGCACCCGCATATCCAAGTTCATGTTGGAATTACGAGAGGGAATGAGGAGCAAACCTTCTCTCCATGCCACTATTTATAGGCCAGGCAAATCAAACCCATGCGCCAAGTGGATGACTCTCTGAATTTTGTGCAATGAATTTGCATTAAATGAATGAACCGGACGCCTCGAATTCAGCCAAACGGCTATTTATAGCACTCGAGGAGCGAGACAGCCGTGTCATTAAAGGACATGTCGGATGCGCCAGCCAAACAACGCATCACATGGACGCGCCCTCCAGCATCAGGCGCATCACACAGACGCGCCCTACAGTACCCGGCGCATCACAGAGGATGCGCCCCCCCTCACATCTCCATGCCGAGTGGAACACCAACCAATGTGCCCACTCAGCTGTCCATCGAACGTCACAAACATTAAATGCTGAACTGACACCAGAGTTGGCAGCACGCTTCCCAAAGTCTGAACAGTTGACAGCTTTTTCAGAGAACGAAGCGTCGGCAACGTCAGCATCATCATGACTCTATTCCGACGGCTACTGCCACGTGGCCATCCGCAAGTGCCTCTACGGCCATGCGTCCAAATCGCCATGCGCCTCTACGGCCATGCGTCCAAACCAGTATGCGCCTCAAAAGCCATGCGCCTTAGACCCTTCACTGATCCCTAAAGACAGAAGAAGAGTCTCCAGTTGAAGCTTTGCATGCGCCTCAAAAGCCATGCGCCCCAGACTGATCTCTGATCCCGAAAGACAGAAGGAAAGTCGCCTGCATGTGCCTCAAAAGCCATGCGCTCTAAACTGTTTGTAACCCCTAAAGGTTATGAGCCGCAGCCTCTCCTGCGCCCAATCAAGGCACAGCTTACCAGATTACTTCCCCCCACCAAATCCGAGATCTTCGAGCCATGGGTCGATGACACGTGTCCTTTGACTCAACTCGTCCAAGATTTCAGCAACAGAAAGATCTTCCCCTCTGCTACGTGCCGGCTCACAACAGCAGTATGAAGAGTTCTCCCCCCTCAATCAGGGCGCATCATCTACGCGCCCCCATCAGCAACTTCCACGTGGCGTCCCTACACACCGGCGCATCCTACATGCGCGCATGAGCAGCCAGCCTGCAAAACTATAAATAGAGGAATCTTCTCCTTCATACAGACACACACAGAGAATACACAACAAACATACAAGGAATCATCAGAGAGGCAGATACAGACACTCAACGTCTTCCTCCTCTCAACAAGCTCCAGCACCCAGAGCAATCCACGCCTTCAGAGAACCGATAACCGTCGTCAGCCGGTCAACGGAGTCAACGCATTACCACTCGCTCCATTGGCACTAAGGACCCAGCTTAAACAAAAGTGTACTCCTAGGACTACATCTAAGTCCTACATTGTAATATTGTTCTGTTTGTATTAAAGTTTTCAATCAAACAATTTTAATGGCAAACAAGCTGGCGACTCTGCTGGGGACTTCCTTCTCCTCTTCCGAGAAAGTCGTGTCACAGGCCGACGACGTGAAGGTGGGCTCCTCCCACAAGACGCTGGTCGTGCGCCTCAATCAACAGGCGTACGAGGAGTTCATTTCTGAAGGAAGTGCGAGCCCTTCGAAGCGGCTACCAAAGCCGAAGAAGATCCGCACGGCCTGGGTGCGCAAGGTCGACGCCTCGGGCACCACCACTGAAGGGGATGCAGCAATCCAGCCTTTCCTTCCTGCTGACGTTCTCAGCAACCAAGGTGCGCCCGCCGATGCAGTGCATCTCTTGGGGAAGCGTGCGGCCGACCACGTTCCCCAGCCATCTTCCTCTCAGGCGAGGAAGATACGTCGACGGAGCAGGGGCGCAGCCAATGCCCCGCGCATCACCTCTGATGCGCCACAAAAAGCCTCTGTCTTTGACAGACTCACTCACTGTAATGGCGAGGAGAATTTGGATGCTGAGTACTATGCGCCCCAGCGGGCTGGTACGAAGAAATCCAAGGCGGCACGGGCCATGCGCCACAAACGTGCTATGCCAACAGCCGGCCAGAGGCACGCGCTCGTCATCATGCGCGCTGCCGATGGCAAGCTGTACAAGGTTGACTCAAGTGCTTCTGCACCAGCAACGAGTCGATCTTCAAAGTCCTCATCCCGCTTGGGCGCATCTACTGCGTGCACAACCAAGTCGAGAGAGGCAAACTTAGTGGTCTTGAACTCCCGCGCCTCCTCTGGTTGTGCGTTTGAGGTCCGTTTAAGTCACTTCAAATGTTGTGGTTCCCCCACTACTGATCGTGATGCCTGCTTGGTATTAGATCAGGGGGCGCAGCACTCACCCGACCACCCCGGCGTTTGGCCTTGCCATACGTCTGAAGAGGGGTGTAAGGCACCACTCTCCTCCGATGACCTGCGCAACGTGATCACTCACAAACGTCGGTCAGGAGAGTCGGCCAACAAGCACGATGTGCCTCTCACGGGACATACTTGTGCGGTGGTCACCATCAACTGCTGTTGCAAGACGGCAGCTCCACCAAGATAGTCGGTCTTCCAACGACTGCAATCATCGACACCTCTCCGACGTCGCCTTGGGACAAAGGTGTCAGCTGAAGAGGAGCCAAAGGTTGCTTCATGCAACGTGGTCTCCAACTCCTCATCAATCCGGAAGACGACTGCCAATTCCTCGTCTTCATCCAAAAGCCAGCCGAGGAAAACCAAGGCAGCTGTCTCGACCTCTGGAGTGTTTGAAGGCACTCGGTCGAGGAAGAAGTCCTCGGAGGAAGCTGGGGGTAGCCAGACCCTTGTTGAGCCTCCTTCCGAAGACGAAGATGTCCAAAGCACAGCTGCGGCGGATCTCCATCATCAAGGCGAGATTACTCTCCCTGAAGCCCCTCAAAATGAGGATGTCCTCCAGGACACTGCCGGGGGTAGTTCTGGAAACGAAGAGGTCCTTCAAGACGGAGCTGAGGGCAAGCAGACCCTTGCAGATGCGCCTGTTGAAGATGAACTCCAGAATGTGGTTGGGGGTGGCCCAACACCAGGAGAAGTGACTCCCCCGCATGAGAGTGAGGCCAAAAGCGAAGCCTCAACCAATCCATCCACTCCTGGCCGTGTCAGGACAGTATACATGGCTGGGGATGATGTCGAGTCTGATGCGCCGTCACAGGACATAGTCCAGCGCATAGACTCATTGGAGGGAGGACTCAAAACCCTCTCTGCCTCAATGCAAGCACTGACTCAAGCAGTGTTTGAGATGCGATCGGCCTTGATCAGGATACCTTCAACTGGTCCTGACCCAGGAGCTAATGGGGAGTCGAGTGTGCCCCTCCAATGGGTGCCCTCGGATACAGAAGCACCTCGGACCTCAGAGCCCTCAAACGCTCCAATCCAGATGGTACCTCCTTCCCCGACTCCTAGCTCTATGGAGGATGTGGTCGAAATGATCAAAGACCTGCGGGAGCGCTTCGAGTCCAAGAACAGGCAAGAGAAACGCCAGAAGATGGGCATTCCCCAGCCTTATCCCCTCGAATGGAACAAGGTGGTTTATCCCCCAAAGTATAAACCACAAACACTCACCCCATACGACGGAAAGGACTCTCCGCGACGGTACCTACGTACTTCCAGTCACAGACAGGGCATCTTCCGAAGGAGGACGCGCTCCTCACCAGTATTTTGTCGGAGCCCTAAAAGGAGTGGCGTATGACTGGTACTGCAGCCTCCCCGACAATTCCATATCGTCCTTCGACGACCTGACGTGCCTCTTCCTCGACTGCTTCTATGACGGCGGGAAGGACATGACGATGGCGTCTCTCATAGAAATACGTCAGAAGGAGAAGAAACGGTTCGGGCGTTCATCGAATGCTTCCGACAGGCTTGCTTCAAGCTACCTCCAGGCATGCCAGAACATGCGCTCCTCTCCGCTTGCAGCATGAACATATTGCCTGCAGTAAAGCTCTGGCTCAACTCTACTCCCCCTCTTGACTGGAGCTCCCTGATCATCGAAGCTGAAGCTGCAGAAAAGAAGGCGGCCAATGCACGTCTTCTGGGTGTCAGCTTCCCCGCCTTTGACGATAAGGGGAAAAAGTCCGCAGCTAACAGCTCCGGACGAGAAGCAAAGGGAAACAGGCATTAATTGTTAATGCCTCAAAAGGCGAATCTGCGCCTACTCAGAAACCTCTACTGGCACCAAGACCCAAGGAGGTTTATTCATTCAATGATGACGACACCCTGCAACTTTTTGAGATACTGAAGCAAGGTGACAAGATCAAGCTACCGGACCCAAAGCGGCCCGATGAAGTTGGGAAAGTGGACAACCCAAGGTACTGTCACTACCATCGGTTTGTCGGACACCCGACCAAGGACTGCTACGTCCTCAAGAATTACATCCAGCGCATGATCAATGCGGATGTAATCTCCGTCGACTATGAAGAGAAGACGGTGTCGGCCAATCTGGTTTTGCTTCAGTTCGGCACCTTGCCGCCAACTACCACACAAGATGGCGTCGTCCCCATCCCTAAGGCAACAATGGAGGTGGTAAACTTACCACCTACTCATGACAATGTGAGTGGACTCACCCCGCTCACCACATCTCGAGGAGAGGTCCTCTGGGTTCACCCCGACCTCGTCTCCGAGGTGACTCAATCGGAGGTACGCCCTACCTCCAAATCAAAAGGCAGGAAGATCAAGTCTTGCCGCACAGTCTCTTCTTCAACAAAAGAGGCACTTCCAGTGCAAACACGTGCACAATAGAGCTCCCAATCCGGCGAAGCCGCCGCCGAGGTGGTGCCTCCTAGCACCATCCCTGAAGAGGGTCCATCTAAGCCCTCAGCAGCCAATAAGCAGAAGCAGGTGGAGGCCCGTTTTGACAGACCTCTACGGAAGGAGAATGCTTCGGGGCTGTCCAAGCCTCACAACTTCGACATTCTGGTACAATTAGCCAGTACACCTGCGCGCCTGTCTTTGTTCGAGCTCCTGCATCTTTCTAAAGATTCCCGAGAAGCTCTCTGCGAAGCTCTGAAGGACGCTGAATCCTTTCTCAGTCAGGTCAAGCAGCCTGAAGACCTCCCAACTACTTGTGCGCACTGTCATTGTGCGGATGAAGTTATCCCAAACATAACTTTTATCCAACAAGACATGCTGCTCAAGCATCACCGACATAACCGACCGCTGTATTATACAGGGTACATTGGCTCGGTCAAGGTGAGCCGGATTCAGATTGATCCTGGGTCTTCCCTAAGCATCATTCCGAAGGCGCTGCTATCAAAGCTGGGGATCCCGATGTACCGGCTGGCGCCTTCCAATACAACCATCAGTGGCTTCAATGCTAGCAAGAGCGAGCCATTGGGCAAGATCCGACTGAAGTGTCACATTGGCAGCCTCAAAACTGAGGTGACTTGTTATGTAGTAGATGTCGAGGTCAACTACAACATCCTGCTCGGTCGACCATGGCTGCATGAGTACATGGTGGTGCCCTCTACGCTCCACCAGTGCATGAAGTATGTATCCACCAATGGCGTCATCCGGACGGAGTTTGCAGACATCGATCCTTTCAAAGGGATTGAAGCCTACTTCACCGATTCCGACTTGTACAAGCCCATTGACGAGGAGGAAGCCAACGACGCTGATGATGAGGCAGAGACGGCAACAGAGCCGGACATGGAGCCTGAGACGACTCCCGACGTCCCCTTGAAAATCCGACTGAAGGGGAAACCACCCCAGAAGGCGCCTCCAATGAGCATCAAGCTATCAGGGAAAGCGCCGGCTCGCGAAGCACCCCTGAAGATACGCCTCAAGGGAAAGCCACCTCAAACATCGGCTCCCCTGGTGGCAAAATTACAAGGGAAGGTACCACTCACCGGAGGTGCAACCGAGGCACCTCTCAAGGTGCGTCTCAAGGGCAAGCCGCCGCAGTCATCCAAGGTCTCAGAGAAGGCTCATATAACCCTCTCAGACCCCAAAGCTGTGTTGGACTCTCCTAGTCTGCCCCCAGTTCTTACAGACGAGGAGCTTGGTGATTATATCTCGGCTGACGTAGAGGCACCCTCCTTTGACAATGTAATCCCACGGGATAAGATCTCGTACTTTATCAATAATAGAGTGTCTTTTAATTATTCTTGTCTTCCACACTGGAATGCCATGTATACATTAGACAATGCTCTACGGTCGTTGCAAACACAAATAACGACCGTCTACCATAATCAAATAGTACCGTCTCAAGGAGTCTTCATAGTCCCTCCACAGAGCCGAGACCAAGGCACCATCATCTCGGGCAAAGTCGAGCGTCGTCGGGACCTCCCGTCAATCGAGCCCGAACCTGATACCGGCAGAGTACAAGTCTATCGGTACACGGATGCGGCTAAGCACATCAGCCAAAAGATGGGCTACGACCTAAAAAGCAACAAAGGCTTAAACTACGGCAAGGGTCGGCATCTCCCTGTCCGGCTTTCGATGCCCAATGGAAAGCCACAGGACTATTATAATCGGACTGGACGAGGGTTAGGCTATGTCACGCCGCCATCAACCCCAGAGAGTTCAGATGCAGAAGACATAGAACATTCCCATTCGTCCGAAGCATCGACTTGGGATTCCGATACCAGTATCGGATCAGTCTTCAGGAAAGTGCTGTCAGCTAACATGACGTCAGCACAACCTCAAAAAGGTGAAGGCGAAGACCAAGCGCCAGAACCTTTCGAAGAAGAACCCTGGGCCCAACGCCTAGGGGAACAATGGGAATCTCGTTTTGAGCTTCGTGAACCTCCCACCGAAGATAAAGTCGAGCAGATCGACCTCGGGGAGGAGTCTTCTTCCAAACCCATCTTCATCAGTAAAAGCCTGGAAGGAGAAGATCGAGAATCTTTAATCCAACTAGCTAAAGAGTATATCGACGTCTTCGCCTGGAGCTATAAAGACATGCCGGGACTCGATCCACAGATCGTAATGCATAGGTTGAACATCTTACCTGATGCCAAACCTATCAAACAACAGCAGCGACGCTTCCGTCCGGACATCATAAATGCCATCGATCAGGAGGTTGACAAACTCTTGACTAGCGGCTTCATCCGTGAGGAACAACACCCGGATTGGGTAGCCAACATCGTTCCTGTCACCAAGAAGAACGGAAAGATACGAGTCTGTATCGACTTCAGGGATCTCAACTCTGCTTGCCCGAAGGACGAATTTCCGCTTCCAATCACTGATGTGATGATCGACAACACATGTGGCTTTGAGCGCATGTCCTTCATGGACGGGTATTCAGGCTACAATCAAATCAAGATGTTCCCCGATGACGCAAAACACACGTCATTCAGGACTCCAAAGGGTGTTTTCTGCTACACAGTAATGCCCTTCGGCTTGAAGAACGCCGGTGCGACATACCAGCGAGCTATGAGCACCATCTTCCGTCAACATCTTCGCAAGACAGTCGAATGCTATGTTGACGACATCGCAGTCAAGAGCCGCCTCAAAAGAGATCACCTATAGGACCTGAAGACGGTCTTCGATCTCATGCGGGCGCATCAACTCAAAATGAACCCCACTAAATCCTTTCTGGGGGTTTCTAGCGGCAAATTCTTGGGCTTCGTCATCACAGCGAAAGGCATTCATGTTGATCCTGAGAAGACCAAAGCCATCCTCAACATGGACCCTCCGAAGAACCTTCGAGAACTTCGAGGCCTACAGGGACGTCTGGCATATATCCGGAGGTTCATAGCAAACCTTTCCGGTAAATGTCAACCCTTCACTCAGCTCATGAAGAAGGGAGTATCTTATGTCTGGACAGAGGAGTGCCAGAAGGCTTTCGACGACATCAAAGCCTACTTGACGAGCCCACCAGTCCTGGTAGCGCCAGTCACCGGCAAACCATTTCTCCTCTACGTCCGTGCCATAGATCATTCTCTTGGCGCTCTGCTCGCTCAAAACAGCGATACAGGCTATGAGCAAGCAATCTACTACCTCAGTTGAACACTCATCGGGGCCGAACACCGGTACAACCCCGTCGAAAAGGAGTGCTTGGCTTTGGTGTTTGCCATCCAGAAGACTCGTCATTATGTCTCGGGTCAGACAATTCATGTCATTTCTCGAGTCAATCCGCTCAGAGTCCTCATGACGAAGCCAGGATCATTGAACTCCCGGCTGGCTACATGGGCGATCTTGCTAACACCGTACAACATGGTGTTTGTGCCCCAAAAAGCTGTTAAGGGTCAAGCTCTGGCTGACTTTTTAGCTGCACACCCCATCCCAGAATCCTCAAAACTCTATGAAGATATCCCGGATGAGGTCCAAGAATCCAACGTCACCGAAGGAAGCTCCGTTTGGCGGATGTTCTTCGACGGCGCTTCGAGAACAGGCCCCAAAGGCCAAATCATCACAGGAGTAGGGGTAGTCTTAGTCTCCCCCGATCAGCTGGTCATCCAGCGTGTGTACTCTCTGTCACGCCCCAGAACCAGAATACTGGCAAGTTGGGACGGACAAGGCCAGCTACGTATACCAAAGTACTCCGGTACTCCGAAACAACGTATAAGCTGTATAGATGGGGGTTACTACTACAAACCAACAGTCAATCCTAGGTCACATAATCCTAGATATCTCAGTCTCAGACAAGAAGTAAAGTACAAGAATATGATCATCATGCATATAAGACAGTAAAGCATCCCAAACTATAATATATAGATGATCATGAAGCTAGTAATACAAAATGGAGAACTAGCAAGACTAAGTAATACATGATCAGCTCTAGCTGCAGTCTAGAAATATAACATCATGTCTAAGCCCGTAGGCCAAATGTCAAGTCCAAAACACGAGCTAAACACGTGCTCGGTGGCTAAACGCCTCAAAAGAATATGTACAGAAGAGAGTGGGTAAGAGAAAGAACACCCACTCAAGTCCCCTGGTGCTCCGGGTGGTCACCATCGAGAGGAAGGTCCGGAAGATCCTCGGGCTCCTCAACTAGATCTGGTCAATGCAAAACCAGTGGGGTCAGAACCCCAATAGCAAGTACCACAAAGGAAGCCAAACTTATGAACTAAAACCAGCATGCAATTCATAACATTTCTAAGATAAGCAGTAAACGAGACTAGAATATTAAATTGGTACCACAGTGTTTACGAAGGAAACTGTAACATGCAAGTAGGATAGCAAGTAAATAAACTGGACATGTGAGCATATGGTAAAGCCGAGCATGTAGTAGGAAGAATAGCATGTAAGAAAAGACAGGAAGCTAAGTACTACAATAAGATAAACTGAAACAAGACTAGACTAGACGAGAATGGACTCCATCCATCAATCACGGCCAAGCAATGAGTACGGCTTGATACTTTAGCTAACTAGGGTTGTCACATTCCTAGTTACTAACACATGCAAGTTTGAGAAATCCAAGTCCAGTTACCCGCCTGCTACTACCTGAATGATCCGGGCAAAAAGAAAAGAAGTATAGCAGACACACTGCAGTAAGATACATGTGTCCTAAAGAGGTGCCCCACTCGACGGTGTGCTGGAAGAGTGCTCATCATGACAGATAGCTCCAAATCCCAAGTATATATATATATAGGGCCAAGATCAAAAGGGATAGCAGGTAACCGGGAAAGTCTCCAATGATCTAGGAAATCAAGCTAGTAGTTTAGTCCTTAACATTTTTCTTGTTGGATTCTAGGTGTGGCAATCCGCAGAATCCATCCTAGACATGAGACATGCAAGACTGGACAAGATAAGCAAGATTGTGCACTACAACAAGCCACAACAAGACATGACAATATCAAGACAAGAGTGCGCTACGACGAGCCACTATCAAGGAGCTAGACATGTACTAGAATCAAGAGTGCGCCATAACAGGCCACTATCATGTAAGCAAGAAAAAGACATGTTCAAGAGTGTACCACGACGGGTCACTATCAAGTAAGCAAGAAGGCATGGCAACAATTATCATAGCTTGTAAGAAAGAATCTATCCAAAGACATATCATGGCATGTGGAGAAGAATAATGAAGGCTAAGTACATTTCATAAAAGGTTGAACATGTGCTAGTATCAAGTCTACATAGTGTGTACAATCATTATTCAACTGAGAAAGATCATGTTATCATGTTAAGAAATCATTACAGTCGAAGAAAATATCAAAAGCGGACAAAAAACGGGCCAAAACGGGCAAAATCGGACAAAAACAGCATAAAACGGCATACCGGCGGTATACTGCGGCATACCGGCGGTATACCGGACTAAAGACAGTAAGTTTCTGGTGCCAAAAACGGCATACCGGCGGTATACTGCGGCATGCCGGCGGTATACCGGTTTTTCAAGCAGCAACGAAATTCAGAAAATTGCCAAAACTTGTTTCGGCCATAAAATCTTCATTTTAAATCGAAATTCGGACTTTCAAAAGTCAAAATTGCATAGAATTGAATTTCCTACAACATGGAACTATTAGATTTCACAAATTCAAAGATTTGATAGATCAATATCTCAAAATACTCCAAAACAGGGGTTCTCGGAACACCGAAACGAGTCCCGATTGCCACCAAACTCAAATCCATGTATACTAGCTAGGTAAGGACTTCATACATATATATGTGACCAAGATCCATGATGGTAACACTAGTATCACTCTTGATACCAAGTTTTCTACTAAGTCACTATTGGATTTTAACAGAAAATCAAATCTTGTTTAAATGAATTTTTGGAAACATGCACATATACGAGAATCATCAGGAAAACACATTTAACAAAATGAGTTTAGGAAAATTCTAAGCATTTAACACCAAGGAAAACAAAAATGACAATAGATTACTATTGTTCAAGAATTTGGCAAGATGTACTTGCCTAGGTTAAGCTCCAAGCCTAATCTTCTACTCCACCACCAAGAGGGGCACGAAACCACACTCTAGACCTCGAGGTCAAGCTCTTGGCAAGCTCCAAGGGAAGAGAAAGGAAGAAGGAAAGAAGAGAGTGTGAAGAGAATGAAAAGAGAGAGGAGAGAGAAAGTGAAGTGGTTTATATATAAGGGGGAATTAATCTTAGCCGTTGGATCATGATCCGTGTGAAAATCTAGGTCAATCATGGCCATTCAAACAAAACCAATTGTCCATTGGATAATAGAGTGCATCTACACTATTCACGAAAATATCCAAGCACTATTCACGAAAATATCTAAACACTATTCACGAAAATATCCGAAACACTATTCATGAAAATATCAAAAACCGAAAATATCTAAAGTGTAGAAAACATGTCCGGGCGGTATGCCGTCGGTATACTCCGGTATACCGGCGGTATGCCGGTCAAGAAGAAAACCTATAGTTTTGGGAAAAATTTAAAGTATTCCGGAAACCATGAAAATATGAAATACGCTGCAAAAATACGTATCCGTATATAAATACCGATACTGTGAGACGAGTCTCACAACTCTCCCCTCCTTAGAAAAATTCCGTCCTCGGAATTTCCTAAAGGTAATCAAAAGCAAGCAAGAAATCCAAGAAAACAGGCTATCAGGATCAAGATGGAAAACTCATAAAACATGAAATCCAGCTAGAGTAATGTACAAGAATGTGAAAGCAATTTAAACATACGTAAGCAACAACATCATGTATTCCTACAATCATACTAAAAGGTAGAACATAGATATACGAAATAAGTATACCTCACGAGCCAAACAGATACGGGTAACGAGCTCGGATATCATCCTCGCGCTCCCAAGTCGACTCGCCCGGTGAGTGATGATCCCAGGAAACACGAACTAATCGGATAGTCCGGTTCTTGAGAATCTTCTCCCTCCGGTCCAAAATGGATATGGGCCTCTCCTCATACGATAGGTCGGTACCAACGACCAGCTCGGAATGATCTAGGATATGGCTCGGATCCGGAACATATCGACGTAGCTGAGATACGTGAAACACGTCATGTACCTCACGCAACGACGGTGGAAGAGCAAGGCGATAAGATACATCTCCTACTCGCTCGAGAATATCGAACGGCCCAATAAATCTAGGACTAAGCTTTCCCCGTACGCCAAACCTGATGACACCACGGGTAGGCGAAATCCGAAGAAATACGTGATCGCCGACAGAGAACTCAAGATGGCGTCGATGCTGATCTGCCCAATGACGCTGTCGATCCTGAGCTACTCTGAGATGCTCTCTGACCTGCCTGACTACTCCAACTGACTGAGCAATCATCTCTGGTCCAAGCAGCTGCCTCTCTCCAATGTCATCCCAAGCTAGGGGTGACCTACATCTCCTACCATACAAAGCTTCGAAAGGAGCCATCTGAATGCTCGCCTGGAAGCTATTGTTGTAAGAGAACTCCACCAAATGCAAGTGATCCTCCCAAGAACCACTGAAGTCAAGAATGCATGATCGAAGCATATCCTCCAAGGTCTGGATCGTACGCTCCGACTGACCATCTGTCTGAGGATGGTATGCTGAACTGAAACTCAAACGGGTACCCAGACTCTGCTGAAGACTCTGCCAGAAATGAGAAGTGAATCTGGAATCCCGATCTGAGACTATGCTAACTGGCACCCCATGCAATGTGACAATCTGCCTCATGTACAAGTCGGCCAACTGCTCTGTAGACTGACCAACCCTGAAAGGTAGGAAGTGGGCAACCTTCGTGAGTCGATCCACTATAACCCAAATGGCATCTCTACCAGTCGGGGTTCTAGGAAGACCAGTCACGAAGTCCATGGTAATATGATCCCACTTCCACTCCGGAATCGGTAAAGACTGAAGAAGTCCGGCCGGTCTCTGGTGCTCAGCCTTGACCTGCTGGCAAACTAAGCATCGAGAGACAAACCGAGCTATCTCCCTCTTCATACCATTCCACCAGAAATACTGACGAATATCTCGGTACATCTTCGTCCCTCCAGGATGAACAGAGTACTGAGAACTGTGGGCCTCCGACATAATCTCCTGTCGAATATCTCCACTCGGCACACAAAGACGACTCCCAAATCGGAGTGTCCCATCCTCATGGATGCACAACTCTGCTCTGCGCCCTGCCACACACTCTGCTCTGAGCTGCTGAAGCCTGGCATCCCCTGACTGAGCTGCTCTGATCCTATCCACAATGGTAGACTGAACCTGCAAGCCTGCCATCATAGCTGCCTCGCCAGGTAGTACTACCTCAATGCCCATCTCCTGAAGATCCTCCAGAATATGACGCTGCTCCGTCAAGAAATAGACCCCGGGTCTCCTGCTCAAAGCGTCTGCAACGACGTTTGCCTTCCCGGGATGATACTGAAGATCAACATCATAATCCTTCAGTAACTCAAGCCACCGCCTCTGCCGCATGTTCAGATCCCTCTGGGTGAACACATACCTCAAGCTCTTATGGTCAGTAAAAATCTCCACTCGATCACCATACAGATAATGCCTCCAGAGCTTGAGGGCAAACACAACTGCGGCCAACTCAAGATCGTGCGTCGGATAGATCTTCTCATGGTCCCGAAGCTGCCGAGACGCATAAGCTATCACTCGACCGTGCTGCATAAGAACACAACCAAGTCCCCGGCCTGACGCATCACAATACACCGTGAACCCACCTGGTCCGACGGGTAATGTCAGAATAGGAGCTGAAATCAAACTCTGCTTGAGTTTCTCAAAAGAAACCTGACAAGCATCTGACCACTCAAAGCACACATCCTTACACGTCAGCCGTGTCAAGGGTGCAGAGATCCTAGCAAAGTCTGCCACAAACCGTCTGTAGTAGCCTGCTAATCCCAGAAAGCTGCGTACATCTGAAGCTGTACGAGGTACTGGCCAACTCTCGATAGCCTCAACCTTCTTGGGGTCCACCTCAACACCACCTCCGGCAATAATGTGACCCAAGAAAGAGACTCGATCGAGCCAAAAATCGCACTTGCTGAACTTCGCGTAAAGCTGATGGTCCCGAAGAATCTGAAGAACCACGCGAAGATGCTGCTCGTGCTCTGCCTCAGTCCGACTATAGACCAAGATATCATCAATAAACACTATCACAAACTGGTCTAAGTAGGGCATGAAGATGCGATTCATGAGATCCATGAAAATCGCTGGCGCATTGGTCGCTCCGAAAGGCATAACAAGGAACTCCCAATGGCCATATCGAGATCTAAACGCCGTCTTGGGTATATCCTGCTCTCTGACTCTGATCTGATGGTACCCAGACCGCAAATCGATCTTCGAAAACACAGCCGCTCCACTAAGCTGGTCGAACAAGTCATCTATCCTGGGCAAGGGATACTTGTTCTTCACGGTCACCGCGTTAAGCTGACGATAGTCAATGACCATACGCGATGAACCATCCTTCTTCTTCACAAGAAGGGCTGGAGCTCCCCAAGGCGATCCACTAGGACGAATGAATCCCTTGGTCCTAAGCTCCTCATAGACTGATACAACACCAACAACTCTGAAGGAGACATCCTGTAGACTCTCGCTGACACTGGCTCTGCTCCCGGAACCAAATCAATATAATACTCAATCTCCCGAACTGGAGGCATACCCGGAAGCTCCTCGGGAAACACATCGAAAAACTCGCAAACTACTCTGGGCAACTGAACCTCCTCGGCTACTGCCATCCACATGACCGCTGGTGAAGACTCCACCTCGCCTCTAGAGAATGAGAACTCCTCCTCATTCGGAACACGAAAGATAACCTTGCCGGCATGGCAATCTATCGAAGCGTGTCGAGCACTCAACCAATCCATACCTAGGACGACATCATAATCGCCCATAGGAAACTCTATCAGCCTAGCGGGAAACTCTCTCCCACATACTATGACTCTACACGAGGCATAGACTCGGTCTACTCCTACTAGACCGTTACCAGTAAGTATATTCATCCTTACAGGTAAAGATTTTGGCTCTACACCAATATGTGTCGCAAATCGTGCAGATATAAACGAATGCGAAGCACCAGAATCAAATAAAGCTGAAGCTGAATGAGAGTGAACAAGAATGGTACCTGCGACCACCTCCCCTGCTGCTAGCGCCTCCTCCATAGAAAGCGTGAAAGCCTGACCCTGAACTCTGGTCGCTGGACCCCTCTGCCTCTGGGCCTGAGCTTGAGCATACTGCTGAGGCCTCTGCTGGAACTGCTGAGACTGCGTCGGTAATGGCCTCTGGGCCTGCTGCTGCTGAACCGGCGCTGGTGCTCTAAACTGCTGAACTGCTGGCTGGAAGGATGCTGATCCAGCCGAACTCCTCCTGGGACAAGCCCCTATCCTGTGGTCCGGTGCTCCACAAGCTAGGCACAAGCCCTGTGCCCTACGGCACTCTGATAAGACATGTCCTCCCTTCCCGCAATGGGAACAAGCAACTGAAGAAGACTGCCTCTGCTGCTGAGGACGCGGCTGAGACGACTGCTGAAAGGAAGCCGCCGGAACCGGTCCCCTCGGAGATCCAATCGTCAAGGCTCGGACTGCTGGAGCTGGTGCTGACGACTGGGAAGAAGATCCCCTCTGAATATGAGGCCTCTTCTGACCTCCGACTCTATCAATGATCCTCTGCGAGGTGTACTCATGTCTCCTCGCTGCCCTCATCACTGCATCAAAAGTCTGGAACTCATGCTGCTCAACTGCCAGTATGATCTCCAGATGAAGCCCCTGCTGGAACCTCCTCGCCCGGTCCAACTCGGTCGCCACTAAAGAAGGGGCAAACCGACTGAGCCGGCTAAACTCTGACGCATAGCCGTCGACGGTCCTGCTCATCTGCCGCAAGCCAATGAACCTCTGCTGCAGATCATAACGCGACACCGCATCAAAATAGCGAGTCTGAAACCTCTCGCTAAAATCGGCCCAGGCTACTGGTGCTCTGAGAGATACCTCCTGAGCCGCCCACCAGTCGCGGGCCAAATCCAAGAGCTGCAATCTGACAACTGCCACACGCTCCATAGCCGGAATGCCTGCTGCCTCCATAATGGCCTCAGTATCCTGAAGCCACGCATCAGACGCAATAGCATCCTCTGTACCATAGAAGTACGGGGGATGAAGACGCCTGAAGCTGCTCGCAGAATTGTAGACCTGAGCACCACCTCTGTCCAAAGCCGTCTGGACAGAATGGGTGAGAACATCACTCTGACGCTGGTGCGACGCCATGAAATCTCTCAGAACATCCACCAGTGCATGAACAACACCCTCTGGCTGCTCTGGCTGAACTGGTACTGCTGGCTGAACAGGAGGAACTGGCGACTCTGCCCTTCGGTCAACTCTAGACTCTGCTCCCGAATGCTGAGGATGCTCCTCCTGAACTGGCGAAACTAAGGGATGCTGATCTGCCATCGGCAAAGCCCGAACAGGCCGATCAGAAGGACCAGGAACGGTGCCCCTGAAAGTTTAAGGACACAAGGATTAGGTCGAGGGAACAGGAAAGATCAACGATCAAAGCAGATATCAGGACAAAAATCAGAGGTAAAGAGTAATATCGAGGATATCAATAGAGAAGAATTTATGACTGAGATAACTACCAGCAACCCCACATATCTGATAAATCAGACCTGCATGGGCCACCACTAAACCTATGTCACGCCCCAGAACCAGAATACTGGCAAGTTGGGACGGACAAGGCCAGCTACGTATACCAAAGTACTCCGGTACTCCGAAACAACGTATAAGCTGTATAGATGGGGGTTACTACTACAAACCAACAGTCAATCCTAGGTCACATAATCCTAGATATCTCAGTCTCAGACAAGAAGTAAAGTACAAGAATATGATCATCATGCATATAAGACAGTAAAGCGTCCCAAACTATAATATATAGATGATCATGAAGCTAGTAATACAAAATGGAGAACTAGCAAGACTAAGTAATACATGATCAGCTCTAGCTGCAGTCTAGAAATATAACATCATGTCTAAGCCCGTAGGCCAAATGTCAAGTCCAAAACACGAGCTAAACACGTGCTGGGTGGCTAAACGCCTCAAAAGAATATGTACAGAAGAGAGTGGGTAAGAGAAAGAACACCCACTCAAGTCCCCTGGTGCTCCGGGTGGTCACCATCGAGAGGAAGGTCCGGAAGATCCTCGGGCTCCTCAACTAGATCTGGTCAATGCAAAACCAGTGGGGTCAGAACCCCAATAGCAAGTACCACAAAGGAAGCCAAACTTATGAACTAAAACCAGCATGCAATTCATAACATTTCTAAGATAAGCAGGTAAACGAGACTAGAATATTAAATTGGTACCACAGTGTTTACGAAGGAAACTGTAACATGCAAGTAGGATAGCAAGTAAATAAACTGGACATGTGAGCATATGGTAAAGCCGAGCATGTAGTAGGAAGAATAGCATGTAAGAAAAGACAGGAAGCTAAGTACTACAATAAGATAAACTGAAACAAGACTAGACTAGACGAGAATGGACTCCATCCATCAATCACGGCCAAGCAATGAGTACGGCTTGATACTTTAGCTAACTAGGGTTGTCACATTCCTAGTTACTAACACATGCAAGTTTGAGAAATCCAAGTCCAGTTACCCGCCTGCTACTACCTGAATGATCCGGGCAAAAAGAAAAGAAGTATAGCAGACACACTGCAGTAAGATACATGTGTCCTAAAGAGGTGCCCCACTCGACGGTGTGCTGGAAGAGTGCTCATCATGACAGATAGCTCCAAATCCCAAGTATATATATATAGGGCCAAGATCAAAAGGGATAGCAGGTAACCGGGAAAGTCTCCAATGATCTAGGAAATCAAGCTAGTAGTTTAGTCCTTAACATTTTTCTTGTTGGATTCTAGGTGTGGCATCCGCAGAATCCTCCTAGACATGAGACATGCAAGACTGGACAAGATAAGCAAGATTGTGCACTACAACAAGCCACAACAAGACATGACAATATCAAGACAAGAGTGCGCTACGACGAGCCCTATCAAGGAGCTAGACATGTACTAGAATCAAGAGTGCGCCATAACAGGCCACTATCATGTAAGCAAGAAAAAGACATGTTCAAGAGTGTACCACGACGGGTCACTATCAAGTAAGCAAGAAGGCATGGCAACAATTATCATAGCTGTAAGAAAGAATCTATCCAAAGACATATCATGGCATGTGGAGAAGAAGCTAAGTACATTTCATAAAAGGTTGAACATGTGCTAGTATCAAGTCTACATAGTGTGTCAATCATTATTCAACTGAGAAAGATCATGTTATCATGTTAAGAAATCATTACAGTCGAAGAATATATCAAAAGCGGACAAAAACGGCCAAAACGGGCAAAATCGGACAAAAACAGCATAAAACGTATACCGGCGGTATACTGCGGCATACCGGCGGTATACCGGACTAAAGACAGTAAGTTTCTGGTGCCAAAAACGGCATACCGGCGGTATACTGCGGCATGCCGGCGGTATACCGGTTTTCAAGCAGCAACGAAATTCAGAAAATTGCCAAAACTTGTTTCGGCCATAAAATCTTCATTTTAAATCGAAATTCGGACTTTCAAAGTCAATTGCATAGAATTGAATTTCCTACAACATGGAACTATAGATTTCACAAATTCAAAGATTTGATAGATCAATATCTCAAATACTCCAAAACAGGGTTCTCGGAACACCGAAACGAGTCCCGATTGCCACCAAACTCAAAATCCATGTATACTAGCTAGGTAAGGACTTCATACATATAATGTGACCAAGATCCATGATGGTAACACTAGTATCACTCTTGATACCAAGTTTTTCTACTAAGTCACTATTGGATTTTAACAGAAAATCAAATCTTGTTAAATGAATTTTTGGAAACATGCACATATACGAGAATCATCAGAAAACACATTTAACAAAATAAGTTTAGGAAATTCTAAGCATTTAACACCAAGGAAAACAAAAATGACAATAGATTACTATTGTTCAAGAATTTGGCAAGATGTACTTGCCTAGGTTAAGCTCCAAGCCTAATCTTCTACTCCACCACCAAGAGGGGCACGATACCACTCTAGACCTCGAGGTCAGCTCTTGGCAAGCTCCAAGGAAGAGAAAGGAAAAGGAAAGAGAGAGTGTGAAGAAATGAAAAGAAGAGGAGAGAGAAAGTGAAGTGGTTGATATAAGGGGAATTAATCTTAGCCGTTGGATCATGATCCGTGTGAAAATCTAGGTCAATCATGGCCATTCAAACAAAACCAATTGTCCATTGGATAATAGAGTGCATCTACACTATTCACGAAAATATCCAAGCACTATTCACGAAAATATCTAAACACTATTCACGAAAATATCCGAAACACTATTCATGAAATATCAAAAACCGAAAATATCTAAAGTGTAGAAAACATGTCCGGTGCGGTATGCCGTCGGTATACTCCGGTATACCGGCGGTAGCCGGTCAAGAAAAACCTATAATTTTGGGAAAATTTAAAGTATTCCGGAAACCATGAAAATATGAAATACGCTGCAAAAATACGTATCCGTATATAAATACCGATACTGTGAGACGAGTCTCACACTCTCTTTCGAAGCCGGCTCCAACAATGTTGCCGAGTACAATGCACTCGTCATGGGACTCCAGCTCGTACAACAGCTGGGTCGACCATCTGGAAGCTTACGGCGACTCAAAACTCGTCGTAAACCAGGTTCGGGGACTACGAAGTTCGCCATGAAGATTTAATCCCTTATCATGAAGTCGCATTGAACATCATTCAACCTTCACCGGGTTCTTCATTGAACATGTCCCCCGTTTACAAAACTTGGAGGCCGATGCTCTGGCTGGCCTCGCAGCCTCATTAGCAGCGCCCTTTGGGACTCAACACTATATCACGGTAACAGGACGAGATCTGATTTGTCCCAGAAACAACCTATGCTTGCGGGTGGCTCACGCTATGCCGACGAACACTGGGGTTAATGTCCGAGACTGGAGGTTCCCGTTCATCGAATTCGCTGTCTATGGAATCCTTCCAGAGGATCCGAAGGAAGCCGTCTCAGTCAGGAGATGCTCTCTTCGATTCTACTACGATACGGCTACCAAAACACTGTACCGACGCTCCTTCGATGGGCTCCTCCTTCGATGCCTGTCCAACGAAGAAGCAGCCGAAGCTCTTCAAGAAGCTCATGACGGAACTTGTGGAGCTCATCAACCCGGTCCTAAGTTGCAAGATCGACTGCGACGAATGGGCTACTACTGGCCAACCATGGTTGCCGATGCTGTCGAATATGCCAAGAAGTGCCACGCGTGCCAACTTCATGCAGACTTCATACATACACCATCGGAGCCGCTATATCCTACAGTCGCCTCCTGGCCCTTCGAAGCCTGGGGCATGGACATTGTAGGGCCAATCACCCCTCCTTCATCGAGAGGACACCGTTTCATCCTGGCCATCACCGACTACTTCTCCAAATGGGCGGAAGCAGTTCCACTAGAAGAAGTAAAAAGCTCCAGGGTGGTCAGCTTTATCAAACACCATGTCATTTACCGTTTCGGAGTACCCCGGCGGATCATCCATGACAATGGTCCTCAATTTATCAGCCACATTTTCAGCAGGTTCTGTGACAAGAATCGTATTCAGAACGTGGCCTCAACCGCCTACAATCCGGCAGCAAACGGATTGGCTGAGGCATTCAACAAAACTATCGTTAGGCTGCTCAAAAAGGTCGTGTCATCCAACAAACGCGACTGGGACAAAAAACTTGGCGAATGCCTTTGGGCCTACCGCACAACGGTACGGACCCCAACAGGCAACACTCCATTCTTCCTGGTCTACGGGAGCGAAGCAGTACTGCCTCTCGATATACAGATACCTTCGCTCCGCGTAGCAATCACAAACGAACTCACAGAAGAGGACAATCAACGTCGTCGTCTGCGGGAACTGGAGGCACTTGACGAAAAGCGTCTCTTAGCTCAACAACGCATCGAGCTCTACCAAGCCCGTATATCACAGGCTTTCAACAAAAAGGTCAAAAAGAGGACTTTCCAAGTTGGCGACCTGGTTTTAGCAGTCAGAAGACCAATGGTGTTGACCCACAAGACACCAGGAAAGTTCGAGCCCAAGTGGGAAGGACCTTTCATCATAGAGACGGTATACTCAAACGGTGCTTACCGCCTCGCCAAACCCAATGGGGACTTGTTTATGATGCCCATCAACAGCAAGTTCCTAAAGAAGTACTATTCTTGACATCCTCCAGACATTTACTTCCTCAAACAACCTCTTTCCACAAACTCATACGCCTCCGGAACCCAGCTGTTCTGTGCATCTTCCAGTAGAAAGATAACCACGTCCATATTACCTCTGAGTTGTCTCTCTACACCCTACAAAGCAGAATCTTACACTTCGTAAGCCTACGCTACCCTTCATGTTTACCACGTCCATATTACCTCTGAGTAAACATCTTGTACAAACAACCCCTGTATTATTGTACATTTATCGCAGAACTTCCACGTCCATATAACCTCTGAGTTGTTCAGCGTATCCCCCAAGATCATTCCTACCACGTCCATAATACCTCTGAGTAGGAAGATTCTATCATTTCGAACCCAATGATTGCCATGTCCACATTACCTCTAAGCAAACATAATGGTTCCTTCAAACTTATTATCTGTACCTGAAAACCAAGGTGCGCAAAAGATAATAGGTCCACACAAATCATCAAGTTCATGACAACAAAAGATGAACACATCACAAAAAAAGTTGTAGACTTCTTTATTCTTCTAAAAAAGGAGTACAAGAAACTACATCATCCCCCCAGTAAGGGTTGCAAAAGAACACAAAAGAAAAAGGGAAAAGCTATTGTCCCTGAATCTCCCCAGGATGGGCTGAGAGCTCCCTGACTCGAAGTTTTAAGTCGACTGCGCGGGCCTCCACCGTCGCCAGGACTCGTCGCTCTGCTTCTTTGTGCATCAATTCAACGGCCCCAGCGGAAGTATCACTTGCATGCTTCTCATCAAGCTGTTGTCGTTGCTGTGCCAAGGCAAGAGTCCGCTGAGTAAAGGTCGCCTCATCCTTCTTAAATGCTGCATGTTCAGCCCGGACACGCTCGACCTCTAACTGGAGTCGGGCCCGTTGGTCTTCAAGGCGGCGCATCTGGGTGTCGATATCCGCGATATTAGCTTCCAATGCAGCTCGAGTTTCCACCGTCGTCTTCATGGACCGAGACAACTGCTCTAACCACAGCCTCAGTCTCAGCCACCTCGCGCTCCCAAACGCCCACGGTGGCCTGGTATGAAGACTCGATCTCGGCAATCAGCTTCCCCTTCTCCGTATCTATCAGGACAGAGAGGTCGTTCCGCTGGATGCGTTGAAGTTCCGCGAGCCGCTCATCCAGCTCAATCACCGAAGCCTCCAGAATTTTGGCCATATGGTCGTGGCCTTGGTGAATACGAATCAGCTCGATGCAGGGCATTGCCAGAGCTTTTGCCGTCGCAAAACTCCTATTGGCATCCTCACAGCAGATACACCCTTCTGCAATATTTTGTACACCCCCTCGACGAGGAATTTTACATACTCGTCTGCATCCGCCAGGACCTGCGGCGTCATCGCAGGAGTTGGAGGAGCTACTACAGTTTACGGACCGGAAGAAGATCCGCCAACCTCAATCAGCGAGGCCTGAACCTCGGCATCAATGGGCTCTTCATCACAGGGGCTGGACTTCTAGCCCGAGGAGCCGAAGCAACAGAAGGAGCCGGCACAGGTGTCGAGATGGTCCCCTAAGTAGAAGGAGCGACACAGGGTTCTACACCCTTACCCTTCTCAAGTCCGGAGGAACCACCGATGTCAACGGCCACCTCTTCTACCCCCAACATCCTATCAACAGTTGGTACCTCCCTTGGCAGAATAGGGAGATTATTACTTGTCTCTTGACCCGTCGCAGCGGTCTTCACTGGCAGACGGGTCTCATCATCGAGTCCCTCAACAGGGACAGAATCTGTCGCTACCCTCCTGAGTGGTAGCTGCCTCAACTTCCACGGTTGAAGCCGGGGTAGGACTCGGCAATAATGCAGCCGACCTCCCCTCATCATGATAAAGAGGGGATTCAACCCTCTCCTCTGTCTCGACCATATCTGCTGTCCCCGTAGCAGATTCTTGCAAGACCGGAGGAACGTCATCGGAAGGCGACGAACTCCAGTCCACTTCATCATCAGGATGCCTCGAGTCCGCAGGACCCTCAGCATCCAAGGCCTCCACGGCAGACGGTGCTCTCCCAGAAGTTGTTGCGACCTCGAAGTCAGAAGATATTAAAACCTCCGCAGGAACATCTTCGGGACCTTCCTCCACGGAAGACATTAGCATCGGTGGAATGCGCTCATCAGATAGCCTGCCACCTCCTTCGGTTTACTAGCACCCGATTTTGAAACACGGGACTTCTTCTTCAATCCCTACAAGAAGAAGAGCATAAGTCGCTACAATGACGAAAAGAATTGGAATTACGAAATATTCCTTACCTCAGCAGGGATTGATCCTGCTGGCATTATAAGTGGCACTTCCGTAACCTTCGGGGTCGGCACCTTTCTCGACCTTTTCGGTACAGCAGAACCATCTTCTTTGTCAGCACGCCTTTTCCCGACAGACGGGTCTCCCACTGGTACTGCAGCAGCAGCCCGATACCCCACCAACTCTGGTGGACGATATGATCGGGCTGCCATCAATATATCGCTGTCGCCTCCAGCTGGGTCCTAATAATGAAACTAGTCTCCCTGTCATAACCAGGAGACATAGCAGTCATAGTACAATACAGCTTGGCGGCCGGATATAGGATCGACGGCCGAAGATTGCGAACTGGCGTGGTGAACTTAACGCTAGTGCATCCAGCGTTATAATATTGCCAGTCCCGGGCTCCATCCA
>JANAVB010014710.1:0-57797 GCA_029216955.1 Iris pallida
AACATTGAGCTCATCCGAAATGAGTTCACTCAGATGGATACACAGAGATGCAATGAAAGATAGAGTAAGAGGTATATCCACCGGAAATCAATTTACTTTCAATTAAGTATTATACCATTGATTGTTTATACAAGAAGGCAGATGGATACACAGAGATACAATGGATAGAGTAAGAGGAGTATATCCACCGGAAATCAATTTACTTTCAATTAAGTATTATACCATTGATTGTTTATACAAGAAGGGAGGCACATGCACATCATGGGATTTCAGTGGAAGAAACTGATAAGACTAGGGGTAGAACGAAGCAATCATAGACTGACGAAAGCAGAACAAGCTACATTAGTTTAATTAGTAGTGCAGATGGTAATTTATAGAGTCAAATAGAAGGATCGGTAAACGCTTCCTTAAGAATGTTATGCTGAGCAAGCTTGTATAAAACAAGCACCAGATATGATGTGGTAAGGAATATATACTTCAACCAATAATCTCCCTCAACATTGGGAAGATACAAACTGAACAATATTCAGTATTAAACGATAGTGCACAAAGCATGAACAAGAGAAACTTACCTCAAACATTGACAGTGTGCCATTGCGGTAGATCTCATCACCTGGGGGATGCTTAAGGTCACATTTTCTCTGCATGATAAATAAGAGAACAATTAAAGACCCTATCCACTATTTGAATGACAGGCTATATTGAAAAGGAAAGACAAAAGGACATTAACTGAATAACAAGATATGTCACTTCTATAATATCCTATGATGTATGGTCACTTCAATGGAGGTCCATAGTCCATATACATTTGTATCAGATACTATGATACTTCGGATATCTCAAGGATACGCAACGGATAGATTTCCTAGTTTATCCTATTTCTAGATTCTAAAAATATACTTGCTATATATATAAGGCATACTGCTAGTTGACAAAAAATAAAAACATAATAATGAACATAATAATGCAATAAGAAGATGAAACAATGCTTGAAACATATGAAGCATTGTAATTTTATCATAGTTTTCTTTTCTTCCCATCTAATCTCCAATTCCCTCTTCTGTGGCTAATTAGCTACTAGTATCCTCTATTTTCATTTGTACTAATATAATTGTATTTATATCTTTGAACCTCTCATTTATTAACTTATGTTTCTATTTTAGTCAAAAAAAATAAGTTTAAAATGTTTTGTATATCCTAGTTTTTCCATTAGTGTGCCACCATATCCATGTTTTATCATTGTATCTGAGTCCATGCAACATACGCAATATCCTAAATTTCTGAATTGGAAAGGTGAAAATACTCAACGAATTTCAAGCTCTAAGAGTTATAGGAAACGTTTAAATAAAAAGAGTCATGCTGCATCAAAGGGATGATAACATTTACTTCTCATATTAGACATTTTACAGGCTTTTATAAATAACCTGTGGCTCTTGAGATAGATTGACACAGAGTTTAACTGCAAAATAGGCCTTGCTCATGATTGTAAGAACATAAGATTTTCTGTCAAGCACTATGCTATCACTTCAAGCAGTGCCGGCACTGAATGCACACAGACTGTGTTTTACAATCCAATGCTCCAGAATCCTTTTAGTGGTGAAGGTACAAAGGTGCTCTTCTTAGCAATCCAAGCCACCTGCTACCAGATCGCTGACATGACTCAATCAACCAATATTTCGTTGTTCAATAATCTGTTTCTTCAACACAAACATTCTACTTAAAGATGCTCAGATTGAAGAGGGAATCAACTAAAAACTTGTGCAACAGTTTGTCGACAAATTATAGCAACAATAAAAAAAAAGTGGGAAAGATTGTTGACAAGATCTACATGAAATGTGAAAACTCGTCTGACACAAATCCAAAACATTATTTAAAGCTTCTTTCTACTCATAAACTTCTCCAGGGGATTTTATATTTTTGTATAAAGAAAATACTTTCTACTTGTCTCCCATCTATCAGCAGATTAAATCACCCTTCATTCAAGATAGAAAAAGATATTACTTGTAGCTGCCGATCAAATACGCTGCCAAATTACTCGAGAGTCTCAAGCCAGCCAAAAGGAACAGGGATAGAGCAGAATTCGGACAAACGTGTGCCTGAATTGACAAGCTGGGATATGCAGTTAATTATAAAGAATAAGCACATGACTTGTAAGAATACATTAAATCAATATAGAATATTCTACTTGCCAACTTGGAGAATTATTTTCCTATACGAGAATGGTTTTTACTACCATTTTTTATATATTTATTTAATTTGGGGAAGAGGGGACTCTATAAGGAAGAAACTATCAAATCCCAAGTAAGCAGATCAATGATGAGGTATTATTATCTCTTTTTAAGAAAGTCCCTATGTATTCTCTTGTCAATATAACATGGATAGTAGTATTTAGAGCAAAGACAGTTGCTGGTGTCCACCCAGGCTCTATCAATAACCTATCGGTGGTTTCCCGTCTGATGTTTTACCCCCGCTGACAGATTCCTTTAATTCAAGCTTGGTGGTATTAGCTTGCACTCAGCTTTATAAGAAGAGCGTCATTAACCAGCATAAAGGTCCACATCGAATCCAGTGAATGATAGAATGGGATAGCTATTCTCAAGAGTTCCAAGGTATTCAACTATTTTTCATGCACCACTGTGTCCTTTCTATAAAAAAAATATGCAATCTAGACCTAGGCTAACTATGAGTAAAGAATAATAAACCAAAGAGGAAGTACCCAATAGGTAGCTGATAAGCCCATGACTATTACTAACATCCTAAGCACCACAACATGGTATTCACTTAATCATTCTATGGTAAAAACTGTGAGAGTCAACAATGCAACACAGTGCCACAACTAAATTGGAGCTTTATAAAAGCAAAAATTATATCACGAGAATATTTAAACGGAACTCTAAAAAGTATTATCCTAGTTACTAATGTTTCTAGTGGAACTTTCAGGTTCTATATTTTAAATTCATACTGCATTCCTCTTAACTGAACATTCCCTAGTATCCAAAATCTAATTATGAGAGAGAAACATTTTATTGGTTTGGAACCTTTAAAAGGCAATCTAACCAAGATGCAGAATAGGCCCATGACTACATATTCTATTATATCACAACTTGGTTCTCTATGGTATTCAGAAGATAAACACCTTCCATAATCATCAAGGATACGAAAAGAATCCAGCTGTGACCAGAAAAATTACAACCACAGCTTCATTAATCCAAATCATATCATCACTGCATTATATCAGAACTGAAACATGGAACTCCACCTCTTCAGACGCTTCCCTGCATCAGGAACATACGAAAACTAAAATAATCAAGCTCTTCATGTAATTTGATGAGAAGTTTATTAGGGTCGATAAAAAACGGTCATCTCCAATGTTAATTTTTGCAGGAAAGAATAATACTTAGTTCAGTTTAAGATTACACACGAACAGTTGACGGGAACTATTGTATGTGTCATGCCACATGATCAGGCTGCCATTATAATCAACTAAGCATCTATTGTGTTAAATACTAAACGCAGATTATCAACTATTGTGTTAAATACTAAATGCAGATAATGTACTTAAGTTTCCAAATAAAGTCAATAAAAATCAGGTGCAGCTCACCATGTGCCTCTGAAGCTGTTCCTTACGCTTCATAAAATTCAGGCAGAACTCACAAAAATACAGCTTCAAACAGTCATTATACTCTGGCGGGAAAGGGGAGAAGTACCATGTATCAATTTCATATCTGCCAAGTTCAATTTTAGCTATATTTTTCACTTTGGTGAACTCCTCATGTTCCCGCAGACTGGTAGGATCAAGCTCCTCATGGCCTTGCTGTTAAAAGAACATAGGTTATTTAGTTAGCATTATTCTAAATCAAATTGTCATAAAACCCTGAAAATGCCAGTCAACGTGTGAGATAGTGACTCTAATATATGTATGTTTTCTAGAAAAAAGAAGAAGAAATCAGTTAATTTGAATACCATTGAAAGAAAATTCTACAAGATGGGCTATAAGACCAGGTATGCTATGAGGTGGGCAATTAAGAAACACGTCCAGAAAATCAGCCTAGCTGAAATGATAAAATAAAAAATGAGTGTAGTAGTGGAAAGTTGGAGGTGGCATCAATCAATGACAAGATACGAGAAAATCGGCATATAGGTAGTTTGGACATGTGCAATGCAGAACAATAGATGCACTTGTAAGGAGGAGTGGTACGATAGTCTTTAGTAGTTGAAGAAGTTGCTAGGACTAGAGGTAGGTTTAAACGATCACGGATTGAAGCTATAAAGAGGATATGATTTTGGTTAGTGTTACAAAGGACATGACCCATAACATAGCTGGATGGAAGAAAATGATTCAAATAATCGACCCCAAAAGTTTGGGATAAAGACTTTGTTGTAGCTTGTGATTTACAGATCTTCTATATCTATCTTGCTCGTGTACAAATTTGCAAATATACCTTTAGTGCATTAAAACCTTTACAAAAAGTTTTACATAATAATTTCATGGCCTAAATAATTCCAGCATTATTAAGCAATTGCAGGATTACAGTCTTCACCTGTAATCACCGTTGTTCTTTGACTTAACAACTGAACTTGGATACTCATAAGTGACGAAGAAAAAATATAAAATTGTATAGTCATCTTGTTTAGGTAATTGAAGGAACAAATATGAAAGAACAATGCAAAACCATATTATATCAGCAAACATAATTTGTATGTATGCAACTATAGTAACCAGAAATAGATAATCAGCTTACCTCCACATGTGCCTCGTCAATCTTCCGTTTCTGGTTTCGTGTCATTTTCAAGCCCGTTGCCTATAAAAGTTCACAGAAAAATATTTCCATGAATGAGACATGTAAAGAGTTCTTTACAGATATAAGTTCACAGGAAAAAGATTTCCATGAATGAGACACGTATAGAGTTCCTTTCAGAAGATACACAATTCAATTAGAACGAAGTTATGCTATATGCAGAGAAGATACAATCAATTAGAACGAAGTTATGCTATATGCAGAGAAGATACAATCAATTAGAACGAAGTTATGCTATATGCAGAAAACTAGTAACCAATACACGAGTTTTAGTACCTTATCGTCCACTTTCTCATCAACATCATTCTCCACTGAATCAAGATCTAGTTGCTCAAGTTTAACCCACTCGTCAAGCCTTCTGTTGACTGCAAAACAAAATATAATTTTCTGTAATAGTTGCAGAAGGCCATTCAAAGTTTCATAGTTGATGTTTTTTTCTGAAACCGGTGTTATTTAAGGTTGAAAAAACACACCATCCAGTGAAAGATAATGTGCCACTAATTGATATATATGAAGAAAATAGGTCAAATCCCAACAGAAGCTTCTACTCAAATGCACTGGATGTTTTCTCATGATTTCCCATCACGGAACAATCATAAATGGAACACTGATATCCTATCCATGAAATGATGTCTACTGACCAAATTGCAATCTATTGATTAAACAAATGACAAAGATATCAATGGTAGAAAACTAGAGACACATAAAGACCAATGAATAAGAGAAGAAAATGTGAACAATCAAGCACCAACAGTGGACAAACATATCATCTAGTGTCCCAGAAGTTGTAAGCATATCTAAGCTAGCTACATGTTAGGCACATCAGAATACATCAAGGCTTCAATAGATGCCTTCTTAGACAAAATATTTGAATATAAACGCATCCTAGTTTGATGTCTGTATAACACCACCCAAAAAAGGATCCACTCTAGTGGTCATCAAACCTACTAACCTAATGTAAGCACTATGAAAGGGGCAAATTACATTTCTCCAAGAAAAGGTCTAGCCATGTTCAATTATTTTCCTAGCCACTATCCTTCTTTTAATCTCAATTGAAGCTTCGTGAAGTGGTAGATGACATAGGGACTAAAGCTTCATAAGATATCAAAGTCTTGTGTAACGTATACCAAACCTCCAAAATCTTGTGGCCTAAAACCAGTCATCGGCACGATATTGAAAACCAATCGCAAAACTTCTCATGAATTTCCTTGTACTTTTTCAGACATAAAATTTTCACTTCAATAGTTGCCATGTCATCAATTTTTTACCACAATCCCCTCAATTTCTAGTAAGTCAAGTCAATGTCTTTTAGCAATAATTGGTGTGTAATAACGTTTGAGCCTCACTTTCTTATAAAGAAGAGAGATAGAAAGTGGTTTAGCCTTTTATGTTAAGGATGACATTAGGATTTAGCTTAGGTGTGAGAGTTGCGAGTAAAATCCCTAAGACATTTAGGGTTAGGATTGAAAGCTATGTTGCATGGACATGAGAAATGGTGTCTGGATCCTTATCGTGCATGTACGCATCTCCATGTCCGTATTCGTGCAACATAGGTGACTACTTATTCTACCGATCTGAATGTATATATTCCCTCTCGTTTAGTCTTATCCATGCTTGTATCCGTGCAACATAGGTTGAGAGATTTGAGAACTGAAGTGTAGAGTTATACTTGGTACCTAAGATGAGAGGTAAACTGATTTTATGTGCAAACAAAGATTGGGTTTGAATTGGAGGCTGCATATGCTTTTTTCTTGGAAAGTAGTTCAAGGTTGTTTGGCACAACTTATCAAAAAAACTTGCAACAACTTATCAAAAAAACTTTTGAACAGTTACTACCATTTTGGGACAACTTTTGACAATAGCCTCCCACCTACTCGTCAAAAGCTTATTCTGTTGTAGGCTTTTGGAAAGCAACAACAATCCCAAACCAAGCCTACATGGTACAACAAAGTTGGTCTTTATTGCAACTAAAAGTTATAATACAATCAAAGCAAGGCTTCCTGATGGTAAGACCTTTTTTTTCCGACACTAGCATGTAAATTTTGTAAGGTTAAAGATTGTTGTAGATACCCCGGCTTCTTTGAAGCATAGTTATCTAGGTCGCGGTTTGTCTAATTACGAAATAAGGTGTGTTGTACACTACGTTTCCTAGTATGCAATGTGAGGGGAGGCACGCACGCGGGAACACACACATATATACTTGCGTCTACAACGAAAGAGTTCTTATGAATCTTACAAACAATCTTGTAGGCTTTGTTTCAGACAATTAATTTATTTTAATCTTTTCTATTCCCATTTGATTGATATCTTTATTGGACTACATCTTGTAAGATTAGGGTTGCCCTCCACGTTTTGCTATCTAGATAGGGAATCTGCCGTTTGGGGTAGGAATCCTCTGAAACGTAGTTCCTAGGGCGGTAACAGATCTTGGTAACTGTGGTTTCAAGTCGACTCTAGATGATGTGTTCTATCTTCAATAGAATTTCTCTCCCCAAATCACTAAAAATGCATATGATGATAAATCTCTATGGGATATTGATGCAAGGTTGGGGTAGAGCTGAGATATACACCACCTTACCGGCTTACCCTCATCTTCGTGGATACGTTGTGTTTCAAAATATATTCCCTACGATACAAACACAAGGATTTACCATCTTGGTAAGCGACTGTCCCATCCTTTTATCTTTATCTTTCCTTCCTTTTGTCATCTTTCTCTATAGCTCTTTCACCTCCCTATTCTTATTATGTTCATAATCATCCACCCAAGCCTTCCCCATTTGAGAGGGATCAGTTATGCAACACTAGAAAGCTCCAGGAAAAATGAGAAATTTAATGGCCATGCAAACCTGACCTCAACCCTCAATGTTCGTGCCGAGTTTCTATCCAAGATAGTTATGACCAAGAGAAGTCTTGCCACAAAACCTAAAAGATCAGTTGGTGAGCAGGTACCTTTCCAGTCATGCATTTTAAGCTCATGCAACAAAGGAGCACTTTCCAAGCTCCCTAGACTAGAAAAGAATCTAGACGAAGAAGTAAGCAGCTATGATTTGCTATAGGGATTGCATTCATCTCAATGACATGAGCCACAGAGCAAAACAAAATGACATCTCCATTTCCTATTCTTACTTAGTTCTAGTTATTACTTCTAATTAATGCTCTTTTTCTACGCACTTGCTCGTATCACTCAACCACCACACCTACCCGTGTTTCAATATCATCCCTCTATTAGTCAAGCTTACGTGACCTTATTCCAAGACCTATTAAGAAACTAATACTAAATACCACTGTTAAAGATAAACCAACTGAAAGAAACGTTCAAGCCATCTGCACAATGAATTTTGCAATCCACATATAAACAGAAATTTAAGACAAGACAATGTAAAAAAAAAACTCCTTTATGTTTAGCATAAAAGGAAAAGGGGAAAGTGAAACCGAGTATTATATTTCTCTGTGTTGCATGGTCGCAAATACAATTGGAATACAACATGAACATGGCATAATTTTTGGTGTCCTGGTGTATTGTGCAGTATCCATGTTGTGTCCAATGCATGTCGCACGGCATGACATCAATTTTTGGAGTGATTGTGCTTCCTAGGTTATCACTAGCACTGAGTAATTGTTTATTTCATTTCCTAACCATTTTGCTTAGACAAATTTTACCCAAAAAAAAGACAGCTATTTGTTAATTATTTCTTCCAAAATTTAGGAAGAAACAGGAACATCCCTATGCCAATTTATGGGAATATCTGGTGCAAAAAAGAATTGCTTTCATAATTACTCAATTGTTCTAAAAATCGGTCTGTTCGGACACCTAGGCGCTAGGCGGCCCTAGGCCGAACCGAAAACCCCTCGTTCAGCGGGCTTGTGCGGTTGTTCGGCCCTGTTCGGCACCTAGGCGGCTTGTGCGGCTGTTCGGATTTTAAGATTTTTTTTGATGCTTAGTTGTATTGTGGATATGTTGTTTAAATTTTAAGATCAAGATTGGATTTGGGTTTAGAACATTAAATTTTCAAATTTTTATTATGAATTTTTTATGCTTAGTTGTATTGTGGATATTGTTGAAGATTTCTTTATTAAGTGTGTTTCATTATGATATAACACTATATAAGTTCTTATAAGGGAGTAGGAGAGAGAAAAATTGATTCATGTTCGGCGCCTAGGGATGGCGCCCCTCTTCCGCACCAAATCCGCATAGTAAATTTTAGAACAATGTAATTACTAACTTTTTTCTTCCATAACTACGGCATCTTACCAACCAAGAACCTATATTCCTTACAATCATCAAGAACCCAAACATCTAAGCACAAGAAACAAGCATATCTTTCTCACCCTTGCTCCATCCCTCCAACCATTTCTTGCCTAAACAAGTTTTACATGAAAGAAGCCGATCAAACTATCATCAAATAGAGCGTATAACGACATTATTCCAACCAAGAAGCGATAAAGTTCTTATACAATAGTGCCTATCAACAACTGAAGGAACCTTAACAACAATAAGGTTAAATGCTATGTTTCATGGATGCGAAGACAACAAGAAAAGATACTGACATGGAGACACAGATCCAACATCAAATTTTTGGCATGTCCTAGTATATTTCGAAGAATTCTATATGTCCAGCGATGCAAGTTAGGGAGGTGGACAGTTAAGAAACAAGATATCCAAAAAATTAGTATAGCCGAAATGAGAATGCTAATACGGACAAGGGGCAATACATTAAAGATTGTATAAGAAATGGGTGTATTTACGGAAAATTAGAGGTGGCACCAATTGAGTACAAGATGAGAGGAGTATAAGATGAGAGAAAATCGTCTCAGGTGGTTTAGACATGTGCAACATTTACCAATAGATGTTCCAGTAAGGAGCAATAAGATAGTAATTAAAGGAGCCACTAAGATTGGAGGTACGCCTAGACGAACATTGATGAAGTTTTAAAGAAAAATTATGATTTTTCTTAGTGTTACAGAGGAGATGACCCTTAACAGAGTTGAATGGAATAAAAGGATTCAAGCAACTGACAAAAAAAATTTAGGATAAAGGCTTCGTAGTAGTTGATGTTGTTGTTGTTACTTTGGAGTCTATGTCAGGTCTTTGTTCATGTTCCAACGACCAAATGAAACCTCTAAATCAAACAACAAACATTCTACCAACAATCAACAAGCAATTTAAAGACTCAATTCCATGAAGCACACAGCTTTCTCACCATCCCCGTCACTCTAGCTATTTCCCCTAAAGAAATTTTACATAAAACCAAGAAAATCACAAACAAACCCTAACCCTAAAATAAACTGAAAGATTTACTTACACTCATGTAATAGATGTAGTACTCGTACTTGCATCGTCATCCGAGAAGACCTTCCTCCACTCGATGACCTTCCTCGCATACACATCACCCACGTCCCGACCTCCAGCGGGAGGCTCACCAACTCCAAGAACGCGGCAAACTTCCCCTTCCTTGTCACTGGAGCTCGGCCTCCGTCTCCATGACCTTCATCGCCTTTCTCGTGAGCAATTCCGTTCTCCGCCTTCGGCGCCTTGATCGAGCATATTTGCGTCTTTACGATATGTGGATCTGGACTCGAATGGCGGTTTTTGGTTTTATTGTTTAGTGGGTCAGATCCGGTCTGGTGTGGGCCTTTTGAAAATAAGTTCCAACTATTTGCAGTATTCGTACAATAGGTATCTCAACTATTTATAATTTAAGAGATTTGAGAAGGTGTAGTCTAGGTATGCTATTAGGGAAGCAATGAATTCCACATTTCTGAGTACGATTTGCATCGTCAAACAAAATGATGTCAGTTGCCTGTACAAAAAAATAAATGGGAAGGAAGTTATATTTGGTAACCTAAGATGAGAGGTAAACGATTATATGCACAAACCAAATGGTAAAGCAATGACGGTCCTTATTGCAACTAAAAGTTGTATCACAATCAAAGCAAGGCTCCTGGTGGTACGACTTACTTTCCGACTCTAGCATACGAATTTTGTAAGGTTAAAGATTGTCCTAGATATTCAGGTTTGCTTAAAGCATGATTTATCTGGGTGACGGTTTGTCCCAGTACGTGGTACGGTGTACATTAGACGCTACTTTTCCTGGTATGCAATACGAGAGGTATGCTTAACAATTAATTGGCAGTCACTTAAGAATGGTTCATTTGCTCACACACACATATACAAGGGAAGAATTTTATCAAATCTTACAACCACCTTCTAGGCTTCATTTCAGACAATTAATTGACTTTAGTCTTCTCTACAAACATTTGATTGATATCTTTATTGGACTACAACTTGTAGGATTCGGGTTGTTCAGGTCTCCACTTATTGCTATCCAGATATGGAACCCAACGTATTTGGGGTTGGGGGTCCGGAAAGCAGTTCCTAGGGAGGTAGCGGATCTTGGAAACTATGGTTCCAAGTCCTCAATAATATCACTCCCTCCAAATCTTTTAAAATGCAAACAATATCAAATCTCTAAGGGCTATCGATGCAAAGTTCAGGGAGAGCCGAGATACACACAACCTTACCTCATCTTGACGAAGAGGTTTTTGTGTTTCAAACCCGATTTATCTTTGCAGAAAAGGAAGAAAAAAAAATCACATGTGATGGGTATACATGGAATTTCCATAATGAGTTTTTTAAGAAGGTTTTACATAGAGCATTTAGGGTTCGTCTTTGCAGAAAAAGCAAAAGAAAGGGAATGGAGAGAGAGAGAGAGACGACAGAACGGTTCTTCATCCCCTTCAAGCCTCCATCCAAGCTCTCTCCACCTCAAATAAGGAAGGTTCTTCTTCTTCTTTCCTCTGTTTCTTCTTCTTCTCTTCTTCTTCTGAACCAGCAACTGAGTTCTGACATTAATGGCGAATTAAGCCGATTTTCTTTTTTAGGTTTTAATTTTTTTGTTTAAATTTCTTTTTTTTATTCGGTTCTGTTTTCAGCAGAACCAGAAGCTCATCTAGCCATTAATGGCAGAACTGAGCTGATTTATTTTATTCAAAGTTTAAATTTTTTTATTGTTAAGTGTTAAACTTTTTTCTGGTTTTTTTTCTAGGGTGTATGTCTTCTTCTACTTCTACTTCTACTCCTACTCGTGTGAAACCCTCAAAAGATAAGGGGGGGTTGTAGCCAACCATTACCTAATGATAGAAATAGTGTTAAGTGTGATTTATGTCAAATAATAACACATGGTGGAATTAATAGGCACAAGCAACATCTAGCTAGTGGTTATCTAGATGTTAAAGCCTGCTCCAAAGTATCTAAAAATGTTCAAGAAATAATTAGAAACTATATGGCTAATTAGAAAATGAATAGGGGAAGAAAGAGAGATTAAAACATACTTCAATTGCAGGGATTAATGCATAATGCATATGAAGGAGGTAGTAGTACACAAGTAAACAAAGATGAAGAGGTTGAACAATTGGCAAATGGTATTGGTGATCCAATTTCAAGTATTGGATCTAGTGCTCCAAAATGATCCAAGTAGAAGGGTCTCCTTGATAGCATATTTCTTCCAAATTTTGATGAGCTTGTTCAAAATCCTCTTGGTAATGTTCATAGGAATAGGGCTAGGAACAATATATGTGATTACATTACTCACTTTTTTTTTAATAAAAATGGACTTTCGTTTAATGTTGGAAAGAGTTATAGTTTTACTAAAATACTTGTGGCATTTGGACAATTTGGTGAAGGTCTAAAAGCTTCATCATACCATGAGTTGAGGATTACGATCTTAGAGAGGAAGGTGAAAGCTATAAAGGAATAGATAGACTCATTTAAGATTCACTAGAAGATTAGTGGGTGTTCTATTATGGCAAATTGGTAGACAAATGGAAGGGACATAACACTTGTCAATTTTTTAGAGTCCTAAAGGAACAGTTTTTTTTTTTTTTGAAATCCATTGATGGTTCTCAATATGTCAAGGATGCAAAACTTATTCTCGGGATGTTGAAAGAAGTTATTGAAGAAGTTGGTGAAGATATTGTTGTACAAGTAAGAGTCTTACCTCAATATTCTCTATTAATTAGTTTGAATTTGAATTGAAATACTAGATACTTATCTACCTATTTAATAATTTTGGAATCATGTTTTTTCTTATGTAGGTTGTCACGGATAATACATCTAACTACAAACTTGGCTGGAAATGGTCGATGGAACAAAAGATCACATTTTGGACTTAATAACCAACACCAGTGCTAATTTGATGTGTCAATAAATTGTTGTCCATTCAATGGTGGATGGCGTTGTGAAGGAATGATGAGCAATTTCAGCATTTATTTATAATTACACTAATTTTATACATATTATGAGAACATTCAATGGTAATAGGGATTTAATGAGGCCTACAGTAACTAGATTGCTACCACTTTCTTGTCTATGGAAAGCATTTTCAATCAGAAGACGGGTCTAAGGACAATGATACATTCAGGATTGGACGAAGGGCAAATGGGTGACAACAACCGATTGAAAAGAAAGTAACTAAGATAATTAAGAAATCGTCCTTTTCGAAATAGGTTACACTTTGCTTTAAAAGTGCTTGCTCCAATGGTAGATGTTATTCAATTGGTGGATATGGAAGAAAAGTCTTGCATGGGCTATATATATCTTGCAATAGAGGACTGCAAAAAGTAGATAATAGCTAATTTAGTGAGAGTGACATTGGATTTTTTGAATAAAGTGTTGATAATTGTTGATCATCGATTGGTGGATAAACTCCATCGATCTTTGCATGCAACTAGCTATTATCTGAACCCTAGCATCTTTTTAATAATCAGAAGAAAGGAATTCAGATTTGGAAGGCAATATTGCAATTAAAAAAGGATTATTTGATGTGATTAAGAAGCTATTTCTGGGTTTAAAATGACGTGATAAAAATTATTGATCAACTATCGGTTTTTTCGGACAACTAGAGGCATGATGGGTGACCCAATAGCCATAAGGAAAAGAACAACATCAGCACTAGTTGAGTGGAAGATTACTTGGGAACGTGAAGTGCCAAAACTTCAAGATTTTGCAAAAAGAGTACTCGGTCTTACTTGTGCCACATCTCCATGTGAAAGAAATTAGAGTTCATTTAACAGTCAATTTGATAACTATTTCTTTTTTGGAAAAAAACATAGTTGTTTGGTAGGTAATATTAAAATTATTGATAACTGGTTTTTTTTTTCTTTTTTCTTTTTTCTGAATATCAGCTATATTCCAAGAAGCAGAACATGCCAGAGCGTCAGAAGTTGAAAAACCTTGTATATGTCCAATACAACACCGAGCTGAAAGCTCGTTATTTGGACCGAACCATATTGACGGGAAGAGAGAGAGATCCAAATGTCTTGAAAGATATATAAGAGTGAAGAGTAGCTTGTTCCTTATCATGAAGCAATAATCGTGTATGTGACACTGACCTTACATATGGGATTGTTGAATAGGCCGAAGGAAATGAGGGATATGGTCCTAGGACGTGCACGAGGTCATATAAGAGGAGGAGATCACAAGAACAACAAAGCCAAAAGCCAAAAGCCAAAAGCCAAAGCCAAAGGAGGGAAAAGAGAATTCAATATCAATATTCAGAAATAGTTTCAAGATCTAAGGATGATGAAGACAGAAATAGATGTGGGCCAGGACAATAAGAATGAGGAAAACTCTAATGATGATAGGCCTCAATCACCAGCAAAAGAGGATTTAGACTATTAGAGATTAAAGATTAGATTAGAGAGTTAGTGGGGGGAATAGAGTGGTAAACTAGAGTACTATAGTACTAGACTAGAGGGTAGTCGTATTGCCTTAGAACTTATTTTTGTGTCGCTTCATGCATGCTTGCTTAATGCTTATTAGTTATTAGTATTACTTAGTTGATTGCTTAATGTTTGATGTTTATTGTTTAATGCTTATTTCAAATTTTTATGTTTTTGTGATTATATATATATATATATATATATATATATATATATATATATATATATATATCTTACATTGTAGAGCAAGATTTTTTTTTGAATTTTCAAGGAACCCAACTTCCTAGGCGACGCCTCTACGAGTCGGGAGACATGTCGTCTCGTCTCGTCTCGCCTTGCCTCGCCTAATGTCTAACAACATAGCATTAGGCACAACAAAACGAAATAACATTCTCACTCCCTACTTTGTTGTAGTAATTACTTCTCATTATTGTTATTTTCTACGCACTTATTTGTACCACTCGACCACAGCACCTACCCTTGTTTTTAAATAATCCCTGTGTGTAGTCGTGCTTACCCAACCTTACGCTAAAACCTATTAAAAAAACTAATACTAATACCACTCTTACATATAAACCAACCAAAAGAAATGTTCAAGCCATCTGCACAAGGAATCTAGCAATCCTCATACAAACAGAAGTTTAGGACAAAAATATTTTAAAAACTCATTTCTTTTTAGCATAATAGGAAGAGGGGAAAGTCAAACTAGGTATAATGGTTCTGTATGTTGCCCGGGCTCTAATATGATACAACACACACAGCGCCAGTTTTCGTGTCCTGGTGTATTATGCAGTCCATGCTGTGTTTAATACCTTCCTGCCACGACGCACGCAACACCAAACTTTGGGGTGACCATGCTCCATGCTCCCTAGGTTCTCACCAACAGTTACCAATTGTTTATTCTATTACGGCATTTTTCCTAACCATTGCTTAGACAAATTTTACAAAAGGGTAAAGTACAAAAAATCTCTCGTTAGATTTTCGCTTTTTGCACTAAAAGATCTCATGCTCTTAAAATTCCTGAAAGTATGAAATCTGTTCATTTTGTCCCCTTTCCGTTAACTGATATTAAGTGGGGTGTGTAATAACCATTTTACCCCTCCATTCTCTCCCCTCCCCTCTCTCTCCGGTGGTGCGGGGAGGAGGAGGAAGGTGGCGGGGCTGGCCGGGGAGGGGAGGAAGAGGAGGGAGGCAGGGCTGGCCGGGGCGGGGAGGAGGAGGAGGGGGGCTGGGCTGGCCGGGGTGGGGAGGAGGGGGGGTGCTCGTCGAAGTAACGAGGGGGGCTGAGGGAGCGGGGTGGAGGGAGGAGGAGGGGGGGAAGGGGGCTGCCCGGGGCGGGGAAGAGGAGGGGGGCTGGGCTGGCCGGGGCGGGGAGGAGGGGGGGGTGCTCGCCGGAGTAATGAGGGGAGCTGAGGAGGGCGGGTGCTCGTCGGAGTAAGGAGGGGGGCTGAGGAGGGCGAGGAGGAGGAGGGAGGGTGGCTGGCCGGAGGGAGGAGGGAGGAGGGGAGAGGTTAGGGAAGGGGGGTAGTTTAGGTTTTTTTTTTTAATAAAAAAATGTCACTTAACGGTCAACAGACGATAGGGGGCTGGCCGAGCAAGTCATATATTGCGGGGTCTTTATTTGCTAAATTTGACTCAAAGGTCTTTCTACTCGAATAGAAAGGTGCAGATTTAACGAGAGATTTTTGCAATTTACCCTTTACAAAATAAACAATTAAGGACAAATTATTATTTCTTCCATAATTTAAGAAGAAATGTGAACACCACTATGCCAATTTTTAAGAATATTTGTTAAAATATAATTGCTTTCAAAATTACTGATTGTTTTTCCCTAACTATGGCATCTTACCAACCAAGAACTGATAAATTCCCTACTATCGTCAAGAAAACAAGTATCCTATAAACAAGAAACTAGCAAATCTTTCTCACCCCTACTCCATCACTCCAACCATTTTGCCTAACAAATTTTAAAAGAAAAAAGCAGATCAAAAGAGAGCATATTTCCACACCATTTACTAATTGTTTTGTCCATAATTATGGCATTATTCCAACCAAGAATTGATAAATTTCCTATAAAATACTGTCTATCAATAACCGAAATAACCTGAACAACCACAAGGCCAAAATGTACGTTGCACGGACGCGAACACGAGAATAAAGGATACCAACATGGACACACAGACCCAATGTCCGAGTGTATGTTGGAAAATTCTACAAGGCCAGCAATGCATTATTGGTTAGAGTGGTGGGCAGTTTAGAAACAAGTATGTCCAGAAAATAAGTGTAGCCTAAAAGAGAATGCTAATAAGGATGATTGGCAATACATTAAAAGATAGGATAAGAAATAAATGTATCTATGGGAAGTTAGGAATGGTGTCAATTGTTACAAGGTGGGAGAAAATTATCTCGGGTAGTTTGGGCATGTGCTATGTTTATCAATTGATGCTCCGATAAGGAATGATCAAATAGTAGTTAAAGAAGCCGTCAGATTGGAGGTAGGCCTGAAACGAACATGGATTAAAGTTTTAAAAAAATATATATAATTTTTGTTAGCGTTATGGAGGACATGAATCTTAAGAGAGCATAATGAAAGAAAAGGATCCAGATAACTAACCCTAAAAATTTGGGACATAGGCTTTGTCATCTTACTGTATTTGGATTATCTACTCTGTTAGTGTTCCAATAACCAAATAAAACCCCTAAATCGAAAAGCAAGCAAATTAAAGATGATATGCCATCACGAGCGTAGCCAGCTGGTCCCGAGGGGCCGCGGCTGCGCTCCATGAATTTTATATATATATATATATATATATATATATATATATATATATATATAGTGAAGTCAATACCAAGTGTATTCAAGTGCTGGAATTGTAGATGTAGCCGAAACTTAACAAGGTATAGTTGAGCAGTACAAATATGGAGTAAGTACCCAATGATAGGGCTATTGTTGAAGTATCAGTGATTCATAGTATAGGACAAATGTGGATACACAAAATAACTTTACAATCCAATTGAAATAAATAAGAAAATAAAGACTACAAGTAAGCATCATACTTATTTGAACCCGAGGCAACATTTATGTATGTCCATCAATTAAGAAAATAAAGACCGTTGCTACTGTCGCTTCTGCTACTCTCCATCATTTGATCAATCGTCCCGAGTTTCAAAGTGAGATACTTAAACATTTATGTTTTAACTAAAAATTGTGGGTTGGGTATCCTCTCGTTGATCTAAGCAATCCCGAGACCAACATATTGTTCCGAAAGGCGTGTACGGTCATCGCCGACGTGTGAAAATTGACATAACCCGAATTCGTCGATTGTGCCCGACGAATTTGGCTTGTATCCGTCAAATTTCACCGTATCAATATTTTTCGAAATTTTGCAATTATTTTCGTGCACTCTTCGAATCATGACGAGACTTGTGCCAATGAACGCGGAATGGTGAATTTGGCATATGCCATAAGTTTCGTCAAGTTCTGAGACCGTCAACCGGATCGCTACCGTGTTTATTATAATTTATTATTTTTTAGCCTTGTCCCCTATTGAAAACCCTGTTGTAATGCCATCAAGAACGCAGCTTTCTCACTGGTCACTGCCCCCATCACTCTAACAATTTCCCCTAAGGGTCTGCTTGGCAATTGTAAGGGTAGCGATTATGAGGTGTTTTTAAAGTACCAATTATAAGAGGTTATGAGGGGTCCGGTTTTGGGTGGTTTTTAAGTAGCGGCTTTTAAACCAGTCTAATCTATGCTTGGTAATTCACTAACGAGCGGCTCTGAAAGTTTTTTACATGAATATTAAATAGGGAAGGGTATTAGTAGTTACAATTATATATTTTTGGTGATGATATAAATGGAATAAATAATAAAACGGTTCAAAACCTACGAATTTGGGGTGTTTATACAGCCATCCAAAATTGCATTACACCAATTTTGGAGGATTTTTGAGCCGATCAAAACCAGTGCTCCAAAAAATTAAACAATCGGAGGTTTTCATAAACGGTCGGTTCAAAAACATTCCAGAACCGGTAAAAATACCGTTACCAATAAGACCCTAAACAAAAAAAAATTCTAAAAAACCACAAACAAACCCTAATCCTAGAATCAACCGAGAAGAATTCACTTACACTCCGTGTAGTGGACGTAGTACTCGTACTCCCCGTCGCCGGAGGAGGAGGAGACCTTCCTCCTCTCGATGACCTTCACCGGGTGGAGCTTCTGGTCCCTCCACCGGCACATCACCCGCGTCCCGACCTCCAGCGGGAGGCGCACCGACTCCAAGGACGCGGCGGACTTCCCCTTCCTCGTCGCCGGATCCCCGCCTCCGTCTCCGTTCCTATTACCCCCTCCGCCGCCGCCGTTCTGGTGGGCGATCCCGTTCTCCGCCTTCGGCGCCTCGATCGAGCCCATTTGCGTGTTTGGGAAATGTGGGTCTGAGACTCAGAATGGCGGTTATTGGTTCTATTGTTGTTCAGCGAGACATAAACAGCACAGAGACAATAAAAAATAAAATAACAAAAATGCAGAAAAGAGTTGTTATCCAAAATCAAAGTTATTAATCAATTAATTATTATACAGAAGGTTATAATTTTCTGTGATTCTTAGAGCATCATTAGTAAGGCCGATCCCATTTTCTAGATTCTAGATTTAGAATGTAGGAGCTTATTTTGTAGAATAATAAGTCTCATCCCTAGTCCTAATTTTTACAATTTCAGTCCCAACCCATCCACGGGTGCTAAGGGTTGGGCCTCCCAATTTCTAGATTCTAAATTGTAGAAACTCGTTTTGTAAAGTAGTAAGTTCCAATTTGAAATCCAACTTTCTATATTCTAAACTTTATATTATTTTTTTCCTACATTAATTTTTGACCATACAATTTTTGGGACCGATGCTCACTTTATCATTTCCTACTATTCTCATACAAATCCAACCCATTCTACATTTACCTTTTTTTTGAATTTTTGGGCTCCAAATTGCATTGGAGAGTCCCAACTACTAATGATGCTCTTACTAAATATTTTGAAAAAAAAAAAATCTAAAATCCTACCTTTTCTTAACCTAATTTTTTTCAAAAAAAAATTTATTTTTGTATATCATAAATAAATTATAATTATATAATATTTACTATTATAAAGAGCCTTCAAATGTCTTAAAATAAGTGGTTTAAGATGTATGTGTACGCTCATGTAACAAAAAAATTATAAACATTTCTAACTACCAACAGCCAGTACACACACACACATATCCACTGGAGCTCGAACTCCCGACCACTTAGGCCGCATGCATCTCTCTTAACCACTAGGCTAGAGATCATTTGCATATATATACATATATCCATTGAAGCAATGGATATATATTTTTTTAATATATATATATATATATATATATATATATATATATATATATATATATATATATATATATATATAAAATCCTTGCAAAACAAACATTCAAAATCCAATAAACATATCAATAACAAATCAAAATTAAAATATATTCAATATTTAAATTAGATATAAACTAACTACATGGTATTATATAAACATATATTCAAAGTTCTAAAAAAATATTCATATAAAATTTAATTAAAATATATATATACTATTTTAATATAATTTAAGTTTTTATCTAATTTTTTTTTAACAATATCATATTTATTTTTTGTATGTGCATTGCACCATGAACATGTTTTTTAATGGGATATTTTGTAAAACCTCCCCTAAATAATGGGCTAATTTGCGAAATACCCCCTAAAGATCTCGAATTGGTAAAACCCCCTTTCCGTCAAGACGTTGTTTGATTTTGGGTGACGTGGCAATCCGTGTGTGTTATTAAGTAAAAAAATAAAAGTTAGACGAAAATACCCCTGCGTACGTGGCAGGGGTCCTCCAACGGTCTTCTCTCTCTCTCTCTAACGGTCATCTTCTTCCTTTGCTGAACCTATTTATACCGATCATCTTCTTCCTCTCTCCAACCTATTTATACCGATCATCCTCCTCCTCTTTCACTTGATCCTCTTCCAGCGTGCAACTTGTCTACCGAAGATCAGGTTCCTACAAGCATGGAGGGTGCTCCTTCATCTATAGAGAAAGAGGTAATTTCTGCCATTAAAGGAGGAAACAGAAATTATTATATTTACAGTAAGGAGGAAACACAAATTATTATATTTACAGTTAGGAGGAAACACTAATTTTTAATTTCTAAATTTGCAGAAATCGAGTGATGAAAGTGATGAGATTGATGAAAGTGATCAGATTAAATGCCAAATTTGTTGCCAGTCGACACATTCAGCAATAGGGTGCCCATTTATGTACTCAAAATGTCGAAGATGTGACGGGATAAGAAGAGTTTGGGAAGGAAACACTCGAGCTAATCCGCACAGAAGATTTTTGAGATGTCAACACTTCAATTGTGCTGAATTCCAGTGGTTAGATGAAGCTGTGAAGTTGCCACCACCAAGACAACATTCAGCAAAGGGGTGTGCTAAGTGTGGTAGTCGTGTACATTGGGCCAAAGATTGTCCTGAAGAGATTGGTGAATTGTGTGGTCAGTTTCAAGGTTCACTGAAGTTAGACCAAATGAAAAGAAGATCAATGTAAAATAGACATTTGTTATATATAAACATGCTATCAACTATCAGCTGCAGTCTTCTCTTTCATGTCCACAGTTTCTAGACATACACTCTAGGTAATCAGCCGTCATCCATAAACTGTCGAAAAATACATGCACCAAACATAGTATCATTACAAAAGACAAACTGCAAGACTTCTCTTTCATGTCCATAGTATGTAAACATAGAATCCTTACAGAAGACAAACTTTCCAGAGTATCTAAATGTCCACAACCCAAAAATACATGCTATCAGCTGCAGTTAAAAGACAAACTTTTACATGCTATCACTGCACAAAATACTTAAAGCAGAGAATAACCTCTGTACAAAATGTCCACAACAAAAAAAACCAAGTACAACTGCAGTTAAGGCCTCCATCTAGGTGGCCTGAAGATCTGGGATTGGGGTCTTGTTGCTTCCCTCATGCCATCAGCTTTAAATCCATACATGCTATGAAAGTTTGCTGCTGTTGCTGCTCTTCCAGCTGCACCCACCCCTGTATAAGGAGGCACATTAACTCCTCTTCCAGCAGCATTTGGGCCTCTACCTCTTGTTTGAGAAGCACCAGGTTCCATGCCACTAAATGTTGACCAGAACAAGTAATAAGAAAGCATAAAAAACATCCTAACTATTAAATAACATGTTTATTGTACCTTCCAGTAGTCTGTTGCTGAGCTGGAGGATTGCCTCCTCCTCTGCCTCTTCCTCTGCCCCTTCCAGGAGTCTGTGCATCAATCTTTGCAGCATTCCTTGTTGGGCAAGTTCTTATATTATGACTTAGAGAGTGACAATGTCCACACTTTCTCTTACCTTTCTTTGAGCTAGGTGTGCCTTCAATATCAGTCCTTATTCTATTTATCCTTGGTCTTCCAGCAGATCTCTTGTGTTTTGGTTTAAGCACTATCATTTCAGGCTGGGTACAAAACACAAACTTTACCTTTATGCCTACTGATCACCCAAAATATTTAGAGCATAAATGTAAGTAAATTGATGACACAAAACACAAACTTTACCTCTACCCAATTCTCTTGGCTTGCACATGCCTTTACCACCCCAGCATAAGCCTTCTTGTAGGACTTTACCTTGTGCAAGTCATCTACCAAACTGCAAAAATGTAAGTAAAGCCATAAGTTAATATATAAGACAGCTAAAGGGTAGATATAGAAAAGTAAAACTGAAAGTGTACCTAATGACATCAATCCTCAAGTGTGTGGCCACTGCAACTGCATGCACACATGGAATTCCAGTGATATCCCAAACACAACAACTGCAAGACTTCTCGTTCATGTCCACATCCCACCTACTGGAACTCTTGTTGTTCACTACACACCAATTATATTCACTAGCACCAAACAATCTATATCTCTTCTTCTTCTCCATTCTATTCTTTACAATTCTATCTGCCCTTGGCACCAAAATCATACCCTCACCCTCCCACATCTTGACTTTTATTTTTCTCTCAAACATCAATCCCATTACCTTCAAATTAAAACCCTCCATAATTCTGTGTAAGGGCTTTGATCTCACATCCAACATCCAACTGTTGAAACTCTCACTGAAATTGTTTGTCACATGCTCACACTTTGAGGTTAAGTCAAATGTTGACCTAGCCCAAGTATTAGTTTCCACACTGGAAAACCACTCAAATGCACTCTTTGAGTCATTCTCAAGTTGATCCATGTACCTCTTGTGGTCAACCTCTCTATAGGCTTTAGATGCCCCCCAAGCAAGGGTTTTCAGGTGACTTCCCTTGTGTGTGGCTTTAAAATTCTCAAACATGTGTCTAAAACAAAATCTATGCCTACTAGAGGGGAAAACATCCTTTACAGATGGAATGAGCCCCTTTTGCCTATCAGATATGAATGTCAGTGGCAAAGGATGCTCATTAACCCTATCTCTAATGGCATTAAGAAACAGGGTCCAATTTTCCTTGTTCTCAGAATCACATATGAAAATGGCTAAGGGATACATACCATTGTTTGCATCTAGAGCCACTGCTGACAACAAAACCCCACCATATTTTCCTTTGAGATGACATCCATCAAGGCCAACAAATGGTCTACAACCCTCTTTGAAGCCCTTCAAGTAGGCATCAAAGCCCAGACAGCAATAGCTGAAAGCCCCATCACTATCAGTAGCAACTGAGGCTATACTGCCTTGATTTTTAAGCAAAATCTGCCTACACACCTCTGGTGTCCACTTGTAACCATCTTCATAAGACCCAAAAACTTTTGTTAAGGCTTTACCTAGAGCCTTCCAACAGACCCAGTACTTCACTGGGACTCCATGCCTGTTTAGTACCCTCTCCTGAATCCTCCTTGGCTTCAAGCTGTATCCATCTTCTCTGACATCCTCTTCTATAATAGCAGCTATCCATGATGCATTGGCCATTCTGTTCTTTCCTGACCCAGTCCTGTTTGTGCATGTGTGCCTCTCTACATATTTGGTGATCTTTATTGTGTGACCATCACCTTGCCTGCAACATGAACAACATTTGGGAAAAAATATTAGTTAACTGAATTCAAGAAAATATGGTACATTTAGAAACTGAATTCAAATAAATTGGGAAACTTACAAGTTACCATTCAGTTGGAAGGAACATTTAGGATCCACACACTTGCACCATAGCCTTTTGGGGTCATCCTTCACTTTCTTCACTTCAAACATATTGTCAATGCATAGCCTGGTCACCCACATCTTGTACTCCTTCATAGTTGGCCATGTCATACCAACTGAACACTCATCTTTGTCACAAGACCATGGTACATGGTCTTCACCCTCAACATCTCCATACATATCATCATACTTGTCATCAACTTTGTGGTATTCTCCAAATCTCTCAGGCTCATCTGACTCTTCTGACTCAGATTCAGAATCAGACTCTTCCTCGGATGTAGAGCTGTCAGACCTAGCACTATGATATTCATGTTCAATTGGCAAATCATTAATGTCAACCTCATTGAGATTAGTACTCTCAGGGAGCACATCCAACTCTTCTTCATCCATGCCTAGAAGCTCCTCTGCAGTCTCATGCTCTTCATCAAACTCTACTTGTGCTTTCTTCTTGCTTGTTGCAGCTCTTCCATCTACATTTTCCTTTGCCCTCTTCTGTGGTGTCTGCTGCTCCCTTTGTGAATGTTTTCTAGGTGAAGCTCTTCTTGCAGGAGATGTGGCATATACCACATTGCTTGCTGTAGCCACATTCTCAGGTCTTTCTACCTTACTAGCAACTCTTTTCTTGATGCATTTCTTAGTAGGTGTTACTGGCTTTTGAGTGACTGGCTCCTCTGGTTGGCTTGGCTGAGTTGGCTTTGTTGGCTGCTCACTAGAAGGAACTCTTCTAGGTGGAACTCTTGGTGAAAATCTTCTTCTCTGCCCACTGGGAGGCTGACTTGGCTGCTCATTCACAGGAAGACCAACAAGGTCATTGAAGAGTTCTTCAGCAACTCCTTCAGATTGTAAAAACGTAATCAAATCTTCAACTCCCTCATTTGTAGCTACCTTAATTGGATTGGTATGCACCATAAATAAATGAACTTTATCAGGTCCTTCATGATCTGAACCAGTCCAAAACCTCAACAAGTCTTTGTCTCCATCTGCATCAATTAAAAATCCACCCTCCAAATATTGAAATGTTATTAGCCCTCCCAAACCATGCAGATACTTTCCCATCCCATTGATCAAATCTAGCATACACAATTCATCTCCATCAAAGACTCCAAAATCTACTACTTTTCCATTCTTGTAATCATAGTATCTTAGTCCACCAAATGGCTGTTCTTTCGGCCAATAGCCCCCATAATGAATGAGTAGATGTTTCTTGCCAAAATCTACTCTAGCACTACAAATTAGCAAAACAGGGTACAAATTTAGGGCACAGATTTTGTAAAACAGGGTACAAATTTAGGGCACAAATTTCTAACATTATGGCACAAATTTCTACCAAATCTAACATTAGGACACAAATTTCTAACATTAGGGCACAAATTTCTACCAAATCTAACATTAGGGCACAAATTTCTACCAAATCTAACATCGAAGAAATAACAGTTGGTTTAAAAACCAAGAATCGAAGGAAAACAAAGAATTGAAGAAACAAATACTGCATGTTCGAAAAATAACACAGAATCGAAAAGAAACTTACAACGTTCGTGGATCTAGAGACTGCATGTTGGGTTCTCCTCTCCTTCGAGCCTTCTCCTCGCCTTCAGACCTCCAATTTTGCCAGAATTTTGGAAATTTTTTCCTCCTCCTTCTCCTTCTTTCTTTCTTTCTCTCTCCACTGTCGAAACGTCTTCTCAGGAGAAATTTTTTTCTCCTCCTTGTTGGGTTTTGGGCGGACTTTTGGGGAAGGGTATTTTCGTCTAACTTTTATTTTCTTACTTAATAACACACACGGATTGCCACGTCACCCAAAATCAAACAGCGTCTTGACGGAAAGGGGATTTTACCAATTCGAGATCTTTAGGGGGTATTTCGCAAATTAGTCCATTATTTAGGGGAGGTTTTGCAAAATATCCCTTTTTTAATACAACACCGTGAACATGATTACTATCTCTTAAGACATGTTTCGTATCACTTTGTTCTTTTCCCCAACAAAATTGTTTTCAGATTTTTTATAAACAATAAACATGTTTAGCATCTCTAATTGTTATTTGTTTATAAAAACAGAAATATATTTGATAACATATCATACCATCTGCATTCCAAATTTATTTATTGTCCTTTCCTTTTTTGTATTTATGAAAACATGGTAAAGTTTTTTTTACTATTTAAAAAAATAGTTTGAAAAAAATAAAATATATAAATACACTTACCAATCATGTTTTCGTTAAAAAACTGTTATTTTAGAACAAAATAATACCAAACACATCTTAATAATCAAAAAAACTAATTTTAATCTATTTATGATTTAAATTAAAAAATTATTTAGATAAATGTGAGTTAAAAGTTACCATCAAGATTCAAGTATGAATTCGTCTCTATGTCCGAGCTCTTTAGCCTAGTGGTATTAGAGCGGACACTGGGAGAGACCGGCAAGGTTCGAGTCCCCCAATTGCGTGTGTGCGTGGGATTTCAAAAAAAAAAAAAAAAAAAAAAAAAAAATCGTCTCTATTGACTACTTATCCTTCTAACTAATGTAGAGAGTGCTTCGAAGGGTGATGACTAATAATACTCTATTTGTTAGTACTTTGCTTTTGTTTAATAGTGGGAGTCCATTTTTGTTCATCCACCAAAACTAGAGTGTTTGTTCACCCTCCAATAGAAGTTTGACACGTGTTAAATATTTTAGTCAAAACAACTTCCAACATTTAGAGCATCTCCAACCCTATTGTGAGTTTAGAAAAAATGGTTGCCACATAGGAATGACAAATTTTCATGCCAAAAATTCTTAAACATAAAGTTGACATGGCAATGACATGGCAAGGAGAATGTGAAGTTGGTTGTCTAGATCTAGACAATGCACTTCACAATAACTTTGTCTCCACATCATCAATTATGAATATAAATATTTATAAAAAAAGTTGAAGAAGTGGAGGAGTTGTCTTGGAAGTTGGAAAAAATACTTTTTATTGTCTCCTCAATACTTTTGCATTGGAGAAAGTTTTTTTATCTCATTGTCTTTTGAGATATAGTTTTACCACATAAACAAGACATTGTCTTGTGGCTCATGCCACATAGGAGCCACCTAAGACTCACAACACTTAACAAGACAATAGGGTTGGAGATGCTCTTACAAAACCACTTCCAATGTAGTTTATTTTGAGTGGATTTGACACGTGTCAATCTTTTATTGGAAGGTGAATAAATATCCTAGTTTTTGTGGGTGAAAAAAAATAGACTCTTAATAGCGGAGTATACTTATGTATATTTATATATGACCGTGTAAACATAGTATACTATTATCTACCTATGAGAAGGGTTTGATAGTTGTAAATAGTACTTTATCGTCAAAACTAGAATGGATGTTTATCTTTTAAGTTTTAAGTTTACATTGTCAAATTAGTTGTCGAAACTAGTGCGGATGTTTACAAAACTATTTTCAAACTGGTTTTAGGTTGAATAAATCTATATGTGAAGCAACAACTAGATTTTTGTTGGTTGGAATTCCTATAAGACCTGAAATCATGTAAACACTAGGGAGTCCTCGCGACCTCCTAAGTAGTGATCTTGACTTGTACTGCTTGAGAATTTCAACTTTTGGAACATTCAATAGTCATATAAGGAACTTCCTAGGACTACTTCTAAAACTTGGAGTATAACCTTGAGATTTTGGGTCATTTGCATGGATGTATCACACTTCTCCACTTCAAAGAAAATAATGATCCCGTGCGTGACCACAATGAGCGCCTCATTGGAAGTATTGAACTAAGGAGGGTTGTAACATATATGGCAACGAGAATTTTGTTAAATTGCATCTCGCTTTAGGTTGAGTGCTTAAAGATAGTGACAATAGAGTTGATAATTTAATCGGATGTAAAGTGAAATTATGAGGTGTAGATAAATGGTATTGGTTCAAATCTTATATGAAAATTCTTTTCTAAGACGTATGGGTCCAGTCCAATATCGTTCCTCATAAGCCAACTCTAGTTCAAATCATATCGCGTTCAAAACAAATTTGCCTATATCTTGATATTATCCACCTATTTGTATTTTTGCATTGAGTAGCACGAGATATGGGCTAAAGTAGATCAGAATCATATCTTGTTACATAGACAAGAATACTAGTTTTTGCATATAGTACCGAGGTATACATTGGTTGTATCTGAATCAATGTATCTAGGGTTATTTACACTAACTACCCCTATGTTTTTGATTTATAACACGGGGTACCCCTACTTTTAAACTATTTACACTAACTATCCCTATGTTTTTGGTTTATTACACGGGGTACCCCTACTTTAAGGAAAAATAAAAAAATTATAACACTAACTACCCCTACGTTTTCTAAAGGGAGGGGTAGTTAGTGTAAATAGTTTAAATCAGGGGTACCCCGTGTTATAAATCAAAAACATAGGGGTAGTTAGTGTAAATAACCCATGTATCTAAGAAGAGTAATGCTATGTGTACCTTCAAAATGTACCTCTTTCATGTCCCTCCGCCACATGGCAATGTCTTATTGACCCAAGCAAATAGGAGGAGAGTTGGGGGAAAGACATGAGCCAATGGAAGAGGACCACGTGGCGGAGAGACATGAATGTGGTACATTTTGGAGGTACATAAAGTATTTTCCATCTATGAAATACGTGATTTAATAATAATCTATAAAATATATACGTGCAAAATATGTGAATATATACTAGTATTTATAATAATAGATGCTTGTACATGTATGTATACAATAACTGTAGAAAAATTGTCACGCCCCAGAACCAGAATACTGGAGAGCGGGGGAATGACTCAGCCAGCTACGTATTACGGGTAGATGAATACCGTATAATACGATCAATGCTGTCTAAAAGACAAGGGGGTGCATACTACATGAAAGTCTTACTATGGTCACTTCACATCTATTGTCTCAATCATTCGAACAAGAAACAGTAATAGAGAACATGTAAGATAAAGCAGTAAGGCGTCCCAAACGCTCTGTCAAAATGTTCTTGATATCTGGCTTTACAAAACATAGCCAGATTAAAGTAGCAAAAGTATACACAATTGTTATCAGCTGCAGCCTGACTTTAGTTACAATTATGTAAAAAGTAAGTACGAGACGATCCGACTAAGATGTCGGTGCCAAACGGCAAAGTATAAAGTAGATAACAAAACGAGCGGGGAAGTAAGAAACCCACTCGAGTCCTCCTGCGATCATCCCTCTAGTGTTGACCATCTTGGAGGTAGAAGTAAGCTGAGTCCTCGGGAACCGGCTCTAAATCTGGCCATGCAAAACCAGAGAGGTTAGACCTCTAATAGCAAGTACCACAAGGAAGCACGACATGAGAACTAAAACCAGTAATATGAAATATGATAAATAGATCTCTGCTTGCTACTAGGATTCACATAACATCACGACACTTCGAACCAACCTCCCAACCAAACAAGGACAGAAGTTGGCCCGTCATGTCCTGACATTCTGATCATCCCAGTTAAGTAACAGAGTAGGTACAGTACACAAACAAATCATCTTGAACGGCCAATCAACTACTACGGCTTGCTATTGTGAGTCCCAAGTTATCCTGGAATTTATGCAATAGGGATTCCTCAGTTCTTACTATGTGCAAGCAAGGCTAGTCTATCCAATCAATCAATTGCGCCAATCATGTAGTTAGACGAGTCCCAGCGGGACGTCCGTCGTTAATATAGCATGTACAATAATATAAGCAGATACTGTTCCCTGCCCGTGTGACAGATTTACAGTATCTGTGGGAACCAGCCGGCCCGTCGGGCACTTAATAGTCCCAAGGGGGCTGCCATGTAAGAACTCGGGAATCCATTCTCTCCATGACATCATTATTTTATTTAACTTAATAGTCTCTACGTTGAGTGAAGTTCCATGCCGTGGATCATGGTCATTCAAATGAGTACTTTCGTACGGGGTACGATATGCGCAACTCTACAACGATACCCGTACGGCTAGGTTGTAGGTTTTACATAGCGTGATGCAACAATCAAATCTGACCATGGAGTAATCATGCCTTGACCATAAAGTACATATGCTATTTTTGTAAGATAGATAAATAACTAAATAAATAATTTGAAGTCTGCATGTGCCTGTATGCCAATATTCGGGATTGGCTAATCGAGTACAATAGTTCATTACATGAACGTGTCTCATTCATTTCATTCAATAAGACGACTAGCCAGTCTCTTAGTTCCAACTAGGAACGCATGATCAATTTTAGTCAAGATAACCATTATCATCAATGGGGACAAGGCATGAAAGTCAAATAGTATTCAGTGGAGTCGAGTCTACGACTCTCAGGGTTTAATTCCAGTCAATCGGGGTATCTATAGCTCAATTCACGACACATGGTACATCCCACGTAACAATCTATATTTAACAGAAATATCAACATATCATGATTATATCAAGTTTATGCAAAAAGGCATAAGGATATAAAATGGACGTTAAACATCTAATAAGATATCAATATACAGGGCTATAGAAGATCCAGGGTAAGCAGGCTACTCTCATGTCAGCCTACGTTCATGTCAGCGTACGCTCAGGTCAAGCTACGCTCAAGCCAGCGTATGCTCAGGTCAAGCTAGCGTATGGACTCCATACGACTCCTCTCTATCCAAGCCAGCGTACGCAAGTCATACGCTTCCAAAAGGCAACGTATGAACTCCATACGACTCCTGACCATCCAAGTCAGCGTATGTAAGTCATACGCTCCCAAAAGGTAGCGTATGAACTCCATACGACTCCTGACCATCCAAGTCAGCATATGCATGTCATACGCTCCCAAAAGGTAGCGTATGAACTCCATACGACTCCTGACCATCCAAGTCAGTGTATGCATGTCATACGCTCCCAAAAGGTAGCGTATGCAAGACACACGCTACCTAAAAAGGCAGCGTATGGACTCCATACTGTGCTGCGCTAAAGAGCACGCACAGCTCAGTGACGCAAGCTAAAAAGCTAGCATACACTGCTCACTGTCTTCTCCAAACAGCAAGAACTCCATGGTTGCACCATAAAGTTTCAAAAGTCCATAACTTGGTCAAAATAAGTCCGAATCCAACTTTGCAAAGGTCAAAATTGGGTAGAATGAAATCCTCTATAATATGGAACCATCAAAACTTGAAAACACAGAAGTTTAATAGATCAAAACCCCCAAAATCCGAAAATAACTTATATCTAGATCTACAAAGATTAAGACTTCGAAATGAAAAATGTCAAGTTCTAAACTCTCTTAGAATCACGAGGGAAAGAAAATGGAGCCATAAAATGGGTCCTCATGAAGAAGCAAGATGTACTTGCCTATGGGTTTGGTAGGTAGAGAGAGTAATGAAGAAGAAGAAGAGGAGTAATGGTGAGAATGAGTAATGAGGAGAGAGAATGGAGAGGGTGACTTTAAATATGGAAGGGGTGGTAGGCGGGAGCTAATGGGCCGGGTCCAATGGATCGGGTTGTAGGGGATCCAACCAAGGCCAACCCGAACCTACAGCCTAGCTAAAGCAGAGAATAAAAGCATGAAATAAAGTATAGAAATAAAATTACAGAAATATAATTGCAGGAAATAAATTAACATGAATTAAAGGAAATTAAATACAGGATAATACATGATAACTATTAAATAAATACATGATAAATACTAAATAAATACACATGAGTTGTACATGTATAAAAATACGTATTTTAGGAACGGGGAGTGACATCTCTACCCTCCTTAGAAAAATTCCGTCCTCGGAATTTCAAATCCAAGCAGGATAGGAATATCAAAACTAAACTAATCTAGGTACAAGCAATTCAATCAAGTAATCATTTTACAATGTCCATAGCAAGTAACATATCTATATTTAACAATCTACGGTATTAAGCAATTCTACCCATAAGGTGATAAGCATGAGGAATCAAGGCAATCAAGGTACACAGAAAAAGATATACCTTGTGAGTCAAACAGATGTGGATACCGTGATCGGATATCATCCTCATGTTCCCACGTTGACTCTCCCAAAGAGTGATGACCCCAAGCAACCCGGACAAGGTTAATTGTTCGGTTCTTGAGTATCTTCTCTCTTCGGTCCAAGATGGACACAGGCTATTCCTCGTAAGACAGGTTGGTACCAACAACCAGTTCTGAATGATCGAGGATATGGCTGGGGTCCGATACATACCTTCGCAATTGAGATACATGAAACACGTCATGCACCTCTCGTAACGAAGGTGGAAGGGACAAACGATAAGCAACATCGCCTACCCTATCAAGAATAACAAATGGGCCTACGTATCGTGGGCTCAACTTCCCGCGAACGCCAAATCTAATGATCCCACGGGTAGGTGAGATCCGCAAGAACACGTGGTCCCCAACAGAAAACTCTAGCGGCCTACGATGCTGGTCCGCCCAATGACGATGCCGATCCTGCGCAACACGAAGTCGCTCTCTAATTCCTTTAATCACTTCAACTGTCTGAACAATCATTTCCGGGCCTAACATCTTCCTCTCTCCGATATCATCCCATGCTAGTGGCGACCTACACTTCTTACCATATAATACTTCAAATGGCGCCATCTGGATACTGGCTTGATAACTGTTGTTGTAAGAAAACTCAACTAAGTACAGGTGGCTTTCCCAAGATCCTCCAAAATCCAGAGTGCAAGCTCGCAACATATCTTCCAAAGTCTAAATTGTCCTTTCTGATTGCCCGTCCGTCTGCGGATGGTAAGCCGTGCTAAATCTTAACTTGGTATCCAGACTATGATGCAAGCTCTTCCAGAAATACGATGTGAAACGGGTATCTCTGTCTGACACAATACTGACAGGGACTCCATGCTGCCTGACTATCTGTTGCATGTACAACTCTGCCAACTTTTCTGTAGATTGTCCTACTCTGAAAGGAAGAAAGTGTGCTACCTTCGTAAGCCGTTCTACTATTGTCACGACCCACTCCCGAATAATCGGACACGAGTCGGACACGCCCAGCCTTCGTCGTTAGACACGACGAAGTAAGCTGTACCAGAACTAGGGAAAATCTAACAAGTCAAGTAAATGAGAAGTAATGTCACAGCATATCTATAAACGATCCCAGAATATTCAAATACATGTCTAAGCATTTTATTATTACATTCATCCAGAAATGTAACTAAAGTCTGACTAAAGTCTCAAAAGCAGGAAAGACAACTAAAAGGAAGATAACTAGGTTTCTGCAGCCTCTATGTCACAAGCAGCTCCAGCTGGCTCAAGGAAAGCAGTATCATGTCCATAGTATGTGTCACATAAAGCCTCCATCTCACCTATCATAACATATCCAGTCAGGAGCGGAGCAAAGCACAGTTCTAGGTAATGAACAATAACATAATGATATGGAAAGTAAATGCTGGAAGAACAGGATAAGAACAAGTATGTAAAGAACATGAAGATCATGAACTACTGCTATAAAGATACATGAAAGATCATGACAATGTAAGATGCAGTAAAGATCACGACTAATATCAAGATCAGGATCAAGAGAAACTAATGTAAGAACAATATCCTGAACATGTGTTTATATGTTTGAAATACTACTTAGATATGTGACCGGCTTGGGTAAGATCATGAAAGAACATGAAAGGATCCTGGAAGATCATGTAATGGTACGGCTTAGGGCCCGCGTGCACTGTGCGAGGCCTAAGCTAAAGATCATGAATAAGTAACCGGGTTTAGTCACATATCTAGAGTATTTCCCCACCCCAAGATACAAGTAAGAACATGAAAGAACAAGCCAGAAAGAACATGAACGTGTCGCAGTGTGTCAGCAATAAAGAACAAGGAAAATGCACTGAACAAAACCATAGAATGTACTTGCCTGGCTCCAGCAATATGGTAGGCAATCTAGCTGGATGTTCTCCTGTTAACAATAGTGATGTACAAGTTGGTTAATAAACTATGCTAGTTGCTTCTAGGTTAATTAAAGTTAAGAACTAAATCTTTATCTTGATTCTTCCCAAATAAGTTAGTCTTATTTGGAGATTCACAAGTTACATTACACTAGGTTTAACTACTAACTTCTTGTTCTCTTGGGAAAATCAAATGCTAAACACAACCCTTGGTTTTACGTGTTTAACACTAAGAGTTTCTATAAGTTTATAATTCAAAAACTCATTATATATATAGAGTTAGCATTGCAACTTTTTATATATATAAAAGTGGTTTGTTTTATAAACTTGGTTTATTATTTAAAAGAAAGTTATTTAAGTAAAGATATTATTCATTACTAATCAGTAGTAATTAAGAAAAAGTTAACTAATTGTTTTTAGTTATAAAAATTGGTTCTGAGAGGATGTTTCCATCAACTCACAATAAATGGGAAAATAACATTTATTATTTATAAAAATAAACTACAGACAGTCCTGCCCAAAGGCAAAGTTCAATGGCTGGCCCACAACCACTCGGCCCACTTATCCAACAGTCTGCCACCCGGTCCAACCCAATACCAAGGATCAGTTCAGACCCGACTATCTAACCAGCCCAACTATAACTATACAGCATATAAGCCCGGCCCAACACAGCCCAGCCAAACCAGCCCATCAATTATTAATTACAGTCATCCAGCTATAATTAAATAATATTACAACACATTCAGTATGGCCCAGCCCATACTAACAGCCCACAAAAGAATATACAAAATAAGCCCTCTGAATAAACACCAACCGGCCCAACAAATAAATAGCCGCAAACTGCCAAAGTCCACCGCCGGTCAGGCCCATAATCCAAGGCCAGTCACGTCAGGGTCAAGTCACATCATCTCCTTGGTGTCTAACACGCACGTCGGACACGAGAAAGAGGACACGGCTACAGCAAGGTCCAGCAAGGTTCTAGCCACGAGTCTGCGCCACTTCGTATCCGACACGAACATCGGATACGAACAGGTAGGTACAGCCACAGTCCAGTCGGGACAGAGGTCCAACAGTCAGAAGATCTCCAGCAACAAATAACAGAAAAGAGAAAGAAGAAATCATCAATTAAAATATATATAAAATATGCATGCAGTGTCGGACACGAAAGTGTTTAGACACCAGATCTCAGTTCCAGAAAGAAAGAATTCCGAACATCAGATCTATCCAAAAATCTACACAAAATGGATAAGGAAAACTTTCCAAAAACAAACCCATCCCAGATCTAGCGAACCGAGCAACCCTAGAGTCACCACTGGGTTCGTTAGATCTAGGCCAACCGACAGCATGTAAGCAAAAGAAATAGATCCACTGGATCCTCCACAGGAAACACCATCGAAAACCCACACTCAACAGATCTGGAACCACTACCAGATCTGGAGAAAAACTCCTCAGAAAACAACATCACAACCACAGAATAGTCACAGATCAACTTGATCTCGAAGAATCGACTAAAGAAACATCATAGATCTAACATGCAACCACATGCAAGGGTCGATCTACAAGATCGGACCACAGAAACCCTAGATCCATCGGATCTGAACAGTTAGAACTGTTCGAAGAGAAGGAGAACATCATTGATCTCACACAAGCCCAGCTAAACCCTAGATCTCGTCACCGATCAAAGGATCTCAGAGTCTAGGCCATAGATCTGCCATAGATCTGACCAACAGAAGAGATCAGAGTTAGGGTTAGGGTTTACCCTCTGGAAGTCGAAGCCCAAAGCTCGTCGAGGAAGAAGAAAAGAAGAAGACTCGGTCAGAGCAGCGCCTAGGCGTCAAGGAAAACTCGCCTAGACCCAGCCATCGTCTTCATCGCCAAAGCCATCATCATCGGGGTCGTCGGCTTCAACAGGGACGAAGTCGCCTCGCTCGGAATGGAAGTCGCCGCTCCCTCAGATCTACGCCACCGGAGTCGCCGTCATCATCAAGGTCGTCGTCGCCATCAGAGTCGCCGGAGAAGAACGCTCGAGAACGGCGAAGTTCTCGAAGAGTCGGCGGAGGAATCGAAGAGTCGGTGGAGGAATCGAGAAGAGTGGAGAGCTCGAGAGAGTCGGTGGAAAGAATTAATGGCCGCTCTCTCTCTCTCTCCGAACGGTTCGGTTTATAACGTAAATTAAATGGTAAATTTGCAGATAAGCCCCCCCGCAATTGGCACATTAACAAAAACCCCCTCTTCCTTTTCGTATTTACCCGCAACTAAAATTTAATAGGAACATTTACAGTTTAACCCTCTGCCTTTTCATAATTACAAAAAGTATTTAAAAACAGTTTTTAAAATAAGAAAAACAATATAAAAGTTGTTACAACAACTTCTAATTGTAAAATTGTCAAAAATGTAATTCATTCAAAATGTTTCCCAATTAATAATAAGTATAGAAAATAAATTTTTAATTTTTTATTTAAGAAAACTGGGAAGTGGAGTTACAACTATCACCCAAATAGCATTCTTACTACTTGGTGATCTCGGTAAACCGGTCACAAAGTCCATTGTAATATGCTTCCATTTCCATTCCGGGATGGGAAGCGGTTGCAATAACCCAGCTGACCTCTGCTGTTCTGCCTTTACTTGCTGACATATCAAGCAACGGAAAACAAACCTAGCTATCTCCCTCTTCATCCCGTTCCACCAGAAGTGCTGCTTGATATCTTGGCACATCTTGGTCCCTCCAGGATGTATAGAATACTGAGAACTGTGAGCTTCTGTCATAACTTCCTGTCTGATATCTCCACTAGGTACACATAGACGTGGTCCAAACCTAAGCGTACCATCTTTATGAATTTGCATCTCCTTTCTGAGTCCTGACTCACATTCTGCCCTAAGCTTCTGAATCCTTGGGTCCTGTGCCTGAGCTGCCTTGATCCTGCCTACCAAGTCGGATTGAACTTGTAGACTCGCCAGAATTCCTACATCACTAGGAAGTATAACTTCAATGCCCATCTCCTGAAGGTCTTCTAAGATGTGCTTCTGCGTTGTCAACATAAATGTGCCGTCTCTTCTGCTAAGAGCGTCTGCTACCACATTAGCCTTGCCTGGATGATACTGAAGCTCCACATCATAATCCTTGATCAACTCCAACCATCTTCTCTGCCTCATGTTCAGCTCCTTCTGAGTAAAGATGTACTTCAGACTTTTATGATCTGTGTACATCTCCACTCGGTCACCATATAAGTAATGCCTCCATAGCTTCAGAGCAAACACTACTGCCGCCAATTCCAGATCATGAGTTGGGTAATTCTTCTCGTGGTCTCGAAGTTGCCTAGATGCATATGCTATCACCTTTCCATGCTGCATAAGGACACATCCAAGTCCTTTACCTGACGCATCACAATATACTGTAAAACCTCCGGGCCCAACTGGCAATGTAAGGATAGGCGCTGATATCAACTTCTGCTTCAGGTTCTCAAATGATGCCTGGCATTCTGCCGACCAGACGAATGGTACATCCTTTCGTGTCAAGCGGATCATGGGTGCTGAAAGTCCCGCAAAATCTGATACAAACCTTCTGTAATATCCTGCCAATCCCAAGAAACTCCGTACATCAGCTACGGTCTTGGGTACTGGCCAACTCTCTACTGCTTCTACCTTCTTGGGATCCACTGCTACTCCAGCTCCTGATATGATGTGACCCAGAAATGAAATATGATCCGACCAAAACTCACACTTGCTGAGCTTGGCATACAACTGGTTCTCTCTTAGAACCTGCAACACTTTCCTGAGGTGGTCTTCATGCTCCTCTTCACTAGCAGAATATACGAGTATGTCGTCAAGAAAGACAACGACAAACTGATCTAAGTATGGCATAAAGATGCGGTTCATCAAATCCATGAATATAGCTGGAGCATTGGTCAAACCAAACGGCATTACTAAGAATTCATAATGCCCATACTTCGACCTGAATGCTGTCTTGGGGATGTCTTCCTTTCGAACCCTCACCTGATGGTACCCTGAACGAAGATCTATCTTGGAGAAGACTCTGGCCCTGCTCAACTGATCAAATAAGTCGTCGATCCTGGGTAGTGGGTACTTGTTCTTTACTGTCTCCGCGTTAAGCTTCCTGTAATCGATGCATAATCTGGATGACCCATCCTTCTTTCCTACAAGTACCACTGGTGCTGCCCATGGTGATATGCTAGCTTGGATGAACTTCTTCTCCTTCAATTCCTCTATGTGCTGATACACCTTGGCCTGCTCCGAATCCGCCATTCTGTAAACTCGATCTGATATCGGTTTAGTTCCAGGTGCCAATTCTATGCTGAACTCAATATCTCTAACCGGTGGTAGACCTGGAAGTTCTTCGGAAAACACGTCTAAAAATTCTTGAACTTCTTCCATTGCTGTTACTACTCGCTGCTCTTGCTGAGTTGCCTCTGACCTGACTAAGGTGAACCTCTTCATGCCTGGAATATCAAAAGATACACTCCCACTACGATAATCTATTGTCGCATGACTGTCTTTCAGCCAGTCCATGCCTAAGATAACGTCGAAATTTCCAACAGGAAATTCTATCAACTGGGCGGGTAAGGAATGCCCGTAAACTACAACACTACACGCTAGAATAACTCTACTAACTCCTACGAGCCCATTGCCAGTGAGTATATTCAACCTCCCTGGCAATGCCTCGAACTCCATTCCTAGCCGTGTCGTAAATTGTGCAGATATAAATGAGTGTGATGCTCCCGAATCAAACAATGCTACTGCGGGATATGAGGCGACGAGAATGTTACCTGCCACAACATCTCCCGATGCTAATGCCTCCTCCAAGGACAAAGTGAATGCTTGCCCTCGACCTCCTTGTTGATTCCCATGCTGTGGCCTAGCCTGGTGCTGCTGCTGGCCCCTTCCTTGATGATGCTGGGGTGGTCTATGCTGGTGTTGCTGCATCGGTGGTCCCTGCTGTCGATACATCTGAGCCTGCGGACGCTGTGCCAACGGCCTTACTGCCACTGCTGGTCCTCGATACTGGCCTGCCCCTGGTGCTGGCAGAGCAGGAAACTGCTGCCCTGGTCCTCCTGACCTCGAATTCATGGGACATGTGGTAACCCGATGGTCTGGATTTCCATATATCAGACATAGTCCATTCAATGTCCGACACACATCTCTAGTGTGCCCCATCTTCCCACAATAAGTGCAGCCCACCGGGGGTTGCTAGTTCTTTCTCTGTTGCTGTTGCTGCTGCCTGGGTGGTGGTACTGGTCCTCGTATCGCCACATCATGGATACGAATGCCAGTGGATGGTGCTGTTGTTCGGGGCGCTGCTCCCCCTCCTCCTTCAATCTGACTGTAGGATCTCTTCTGACCCCCAGTCCTTACTGCAAGCCTCTGAATGGTGATCTCATGCCTCCGGGTTGCCGTCAATATCTCATCAAAAGTCTGGTAATTTTGCCCTTCTATCAATTGCAAGAGCTCAAGATGAAACCCTTGCTGAAACCTCATAGCCCTCTGGCGTTCCGTTGCTACCATCTCTGGGGCAAACCTACTCAATCTGCAGAACTCCACTGCGTAAGCATCCACAGTCTTGCCAGCCTGTCTGAGGTTGATAAACTTCTGTTGTAGCTCAAACTGCGCCACAACTCCATAATACTTCGTCTTGAACCTTGCAGTAAAATTGTCCCAAGCAACAGGACGTCTGATGCCTACCTCCTCTGATTTCCACCAATCACGTGCGAGATCCTGAAGTTACAACTCCACTAGATCCACACGTTCTTCTGCCGACACCTTAGCGGCTGTCAGAATAGCCTCAATATCCTTAAGCCATGCATCTGCTGATATGGCATCCTCCGTGCCCTCAAAACGGCGGGGGTTGTACTTGCAAAACCTGGCTGACGCTCCTGAATCAGTCCTCGCTCCTCTTTCCAAAGCCGTCTGCAATCTTTGGTTGAGTAGCACATTCTGCTCTTGTAGCTGAGTGTGCATGCGTTGCTGGGCCAGCATCTGATGTTGCTGAGTAGCCATCATTCCTCTTATGATCTCCAGAAGGGCTGGTGTGTCCACTTGGGTAGGTGGAACTGTCGGTGGGGGTGGAATGTCCGGATACTGCGACCCAGCTGCTGGTTCCACTATCACTTCTTCCTGGGTAGCCTCCTGAGGGGAGACTGGCCCTTGCTACTGACCAACCTGGTCAGGTTGTCCATGTTGTTGTCCATGTTGTTGCTGTCCAGTCCTGACAGATGCGGACGAGGTGCCCCTAAGAAAAGGGACAAGAGAACAATCAAACGACCGGACATGAAGGATCAATAAAGTCAAAGGATACTGGAATGTCAAGCTAGAGTTGAGAGTAACGAATCATGAGATCAAGGGAAAACATGTGTGATTGAGACATCCTATAAATCAAAACACCCCACAAGTCTGAAATCAGACCTGTATGGGCCACCACTAAAACCTTGTCATGCCCCAGAACTAGAATACTGGAGAGCGGGGGAATGACTCAGCCAGCTACGTATTACGGGTAGATGAATACCGTATAATACGATCAATGCTGTCTAAAAGACAAGGGGGTGCATACTACATAAAAGTCTTACTATGGTCACTTCACATCTATTGTCTCAATCATTCGAACAAGAAACAGTAATAGAGAACATGTAAGATAAAGCAGTAAGGCGTCCCAAACGCTCTGTCAAAATGTTCTTGATATCTGGCTTTACAAAATATAGCCAGATTGATGTAGCAAAAGTATATACAATTGTTATCAGCTGCAGCCTGACTTTAGTTATAATTATATAAAAAGTAAGTACGAGACGATCCGACTAACATGTCGGTGCCAAACGGCAAAGTATAAAGTAGATAACAAAACGAGCGGGAAAGTAAGAAACCCACTCGAGTTCTCCTGCGATCATCCCTCTAGTGTTGACCATCTTGGAGGTAGAAGTAAGCTGAGTCCTCGGGAACCGGCTCTAAATCTGGCCATGCAAAACCAGAGAGGTTAGACCTCTAATAGCAAGTACCACAAGGAAGCACGACATGAGAACTAAAACCAGTAATATGAAATATGATAAATAGATCTCTGCTTGCTACTAGGATTCACATAACATCACGATACTTCGAACCAACCTCCCAACCAAACAAGGACAGAAGTTGGCCCGTCATGTCCTGACATTCTGATCATCCCAGTTAACTAACAGAGTAGGTACAGTACACAAACAAATCATCTTGAACGGCCAATCAACTACTACGGCTTGCTATTATGAGTCCCAAGTTATCCTGGAATTTATGCAATAGGGATTCCTCAGTTCTTACTATGTGCAAGCAAGGCTAGTCTATCCAATCAATCAATTGCGCCAATCATGTAGTTAGACAAGTCCCAGCGGGACGTCCGCCGTTAATATAGCATGTACAATAATATAAGCAGATACTATTTCCTGCCCGTGTGACAGATTTACAGTATCTGTGGGAACCAGCCGGCCCGTCGGGCACTTAATAGTCCCAAGGGGGCTGCCATGTAAGAACTCGGGAATCCATTCTCTCCATGCCATCATTATTTTATTTAACTTAATAGTCTCTACGTTGAGTGAAGTTCCATGCCGTGGATCATGGTCATTCAAATGAGTACTTTCGTACGGGGTACGATATGCGCAACTCTACAACGATACCCGTGCGGCTAGGTTGTAGGTTTTACATAGCATGATGCAACAATCAAATCTGACCACGGAGTAATCATGCCTTGACCATAAAGTACACATGCTGTTTTTGTAAGATAGATAAATAACTAAATAAATAATTTGAAGCATACATGTGCCTGTATGCCAATATTCGGGATTGGCTAATCGAGTACAATAGTTCATTACATGAACATGTCTCATTCATTTCATTCAATAAGACGACTAGCCAGTCTCTTAGTTCCAACTAGGAACGCATGATCAATTTTAGTCAAGATAACCATTATCATCAATGGTGACAAGGCATGAAAGTCAAATAGTATTCAGTGGAGTCGAGTCTACGGCTCTCAGGGTTTAATTCCAGTAAATCGGGGTATCTATAGCTCAATTCACGACACATGGTACATCCCACGTAACAATCTATATTTAACAGAAATATCAACATATCATGATTATATCAAGTTTATGCAAAAAGGCGTAAGGATATAAAATGGACGTTAAACATCTAATAAGATATCAATATACAGGGCTATAGAAGATCCAGGGTAAGCAGGCTACTCTTATGTCAGCCTACGCTCATGTCAGCGTACGCTCAGGTCAAGCTACGCTCAAGCCAGCGTACGCTCAGGTCAAGCTAGCGTTTGGACTCCATACGACTCCTCTCTATCCAAGCCAGCGTACGCAAGTCATACGCTTCCAAAAGGCAGCGTATGAACTCCATACGACTCCTGACCATCCAAGTCAGCGTATGTAAGTCATATGCTCCCAAAAGGTAGCGTATGAACTCCATACGACTCCTGACCATCCAAGTCAGCGTATGCATGTCATACGCTCCCAAAAGGTAGCGTATGAACTCCATACGACTCCTGACCATCCAAGTCAGCGTATGCATGTCATACGCTCCCAAAAGGTAGCGTATGCAAGACACACGCTACCTAAAAAGGCAGCGTATGGACTCCATACTGCGCTGCGCTAAAGAGCGCGCACAGCTCAGTGACACAAGCTAAAAAGCTAGCATACACTGCTCACTGTCTACTCCAAACAGCAAGAACTCCATGGTTACACCCTAAAGTTTCAAAAGTCCATAACTTGGTCAAAATAAGTCCGAATCCAACTTTGCAAAGATCAAAATTGGGTAGAATGAAATCCTCTACAACATGGAACCATCAAAACTTGAAAACACAGAAGTTTAATAGATCAAAACTCCCAAAATCCGAAAATAACTCATATCTAGATCTACAAAGATTAAGACTTCGAAATGAAAAATGTCAAGTTCTAAACTCTCTTAGAATTACGAGGGAAAGAGAATGGAGCCATAAAAATGGGTCCTCATGAAGAAGCAAGATGTACTTACCTATGGGTTTGGTAGGTGGAGAGAGTAATGAAGAAGAAGAAGAGGAGTAATGGTGAGAATGAGTAATGAGGAGAAAGAATGGAGAGGGTGGCTTTAAATATGGAAGGGGTGGTAGGTGGGAGCTAATGGGCCGTGTCCAATGGGTCGGGTTGTAGGGGATCCAACCAAGGCCAACCCGAACCCAAAGCCTAGCTAAAGCAGAGAATAAAAGCATGAAATAAAGTGCAGAAATAAAATTGCAGAAATATAATTACAGGAAATAAATTAACATGAATTAAAGGAAATTAAATACAGGATAATACATGATAACTATTAAATAAATACATGATAAATACTAAATAAATACACATGAGTTGTACATGTATAAAAATACGCATTTTAGGAACGGGGAATGACAAAAATATTAGTATTTTTTCCTTCTCGCAAATTGGGGTCCGAGCCCACAGTCTTACAATGAATATGTTTCTCCAAAATGTACCTCCTTCATGTCCCTCCACCACGTGGTCCTCTTCCATTGGCTCATGTCTTCCCCCCAACTCTCTCCCTATTTGCTTGGATCAATAAGACAGTGCCATGTGGCGGAGGGACATGAAAGTGGTACATTTTGGAGGTACACATAGCATTACTCTTCATAGATACTATTAGGAAGACTAAAAGGATGTTGTTGTTTTTTTTAATTGAAACAACAAATTTAATATTAAGAACTTTCAGAACATGGGTATCCCATATCAACACAGATATGAGAGATGATACAAGGAGGAGTAACATCATACAAATAAGAAGCATGAAAGCTAAAATTTAAAGAAGATGCAACCAAGGATTAATGGGAAGTTTGATTTCCCATTCTAAATTATTCTAATTTTTATTAAGACTATTTAGGAACACTAAAAGACAAATAACTTAATTATTCTAAATTTATTATTACTAGTCTACATGTACGTATTTAGCACGTATTTTAATTAAAATATCATAAGGTCAGTTGTCGTCTTTCCGTCTTTTTCAGGTGATTATTCATGTGCATGTACTTTCTTTTTACAATGTCAAGAAATTTGAAGTACAAATTTTGTTCTTTTTTAATTTTCTATTGAGAATAATAACCTTTGGAAAATGGTAAGGAAAAAAATTATTACCATTAGAACATGAAGAGTTGTATGGAAAAAAAAACTTGCATATAAACTTTATTGCTTTGACACTTAGACATAAATGACATGCAAGTTGACATAATAACATTATGTTTATCAAATACTCAAGGGTATTTTAGGAATTCAAAAGTTTCACCACCAAGTTTTTATATTACATAATAGAATAGATAGAATAGATATTACTATATATGCATGTAAGTCTATTTAGGAAGACCAAATGACAACTCTCATAATTACATAGTTGTCTCTATTAAATTTAGTGAATAATTTTAATTAGTAAATATATGCAATGATATATTTTGAAAAAAAAAGCTCTACGGTGAAGTTGAACTTTTTTCCATTATATAATACTAATTATATATATATGCACGTGCGTTGCACGTATTTTAATTGTCTATTAATTAATTTTTTTCTGTACTTGGGAAGGACAAAAGGCACCGAGGGCAACTACATTTTGCTAAAAAATATACGTAATTACATACATGTCTTCATTAAATTTAATGAACAATTTTAATTAGTAAATTTAGATAAGCACATATCTGGAAGAAGAAAATTTTACGGTGAAACCAACTTTTCTTATTATATAGTAGTATAATATATAATACTAGCAATCGCGTACGTATTTTGTACATGTATTTTATGCTAACTTATTGTATAATAAGTTTTTTTTTAGCGGATGTTGCATATTATTTGAAGAAAATATTTTATATTTTACCAAATTTTATTATGTTATCTTCTTTTCTTTTTTCAAAAGTAAAATATTGTCAAGGAAATATGTTTTTGCGAAAAGTTTGTTCTTTTAGGAAAGTTCATATTTAATTAGTTTTTTTTAGGAAAGTTGATATAATTATATATTTTTTATAAAAAAAGTAATGTTGAGAAGAGACAATAATTATTCATTATGATAGTGTGTATTAATGATACTACTAGACATAATGATGATTATATTATAATTATGATTATACTTCTAATTATATTTTCAAACTAATTAAATAATGAAGGCTAAGATAATGGAAAAATTGCATGCATAGAAGATGTTTCTATGGAATAAATTTGAGCCACTCATTTTGACGACAATAGATCTAATATAATTAAGAATCTTTAAGGCCTAGTTGGTTCGCGAAATTATTGGGTTGGAAAAGAAAAGTGGTATACTTTCATATGTGTTGGATGCCAAAGGAATTGAAGAGGAAAGTAAGTGATTTTCAATGGAAGAAAAATTAGAGGAGAAAGTGATTCCATTCATCCAAGCAAGAAATTATTTTTCTAGATTGAAGTATTCAATTTCCTTTCCAAAAATTTTGACATTTTCAAACATCGAAAAGAAAAATTATTGGAATTGTAATTTTCCAAAGGAAAAAAATGCCAATAAATTGATTTTTTTTTTTCCTTCCATTCCGCGAATCAAACAAGACCTTCACCATAAAGCTTTTCAGCTTTTTTTTATTATATATAAGATCTAATAGTATAGATTAACAAAGTCTATTTAAACTTCTCAAACACATTTGGCATCATTTGGTTCACTATAATGTAATCGTACTCGTAATATAACCAAATAAAAAATAATAATTTTTTGAAAATTTTTTGAGTTCCACAGCACTATTTTTATCATAATTCAAGGTGCACCCCATCCAATTACCACAATGTAAGGCGTTTTCTACTTTTGACGGAAACCGTCCTTCTCTGATGGTCAACACATTTGACCATTTTCTTCTTACTAAAATAACCCTTGTCTTCTTCCCTTTCCTGCAGGCCAACGTCCCATCCCCCGTTTTAGGCTGCCTCCCCCCGCCATCCCCTCCTCGCTGCCACGTCCCTCCCCCGCGCTACACCCCTCCCCTCTGCAAACTGATGCTGCTGCTAGTAGTCTCCCTCCCCTGCGTCCACCGCGCCACCCCACTCCTCGATGTCGATTTCTTCCATGATCCCTGAAATAACTTCCTTGAAACCGTGGCAAGAATCCGAATCAAGATTTACCAAGTTAGTAGAGAAGACGTTGGCGGATATCAGATTGAGCGCGGTGGCAAATATGGCTTCCTCGATGTCCACCACCTGACCCGTTCGTCCCCTTGTGTGCAAAATCAGCTCTTGGATCTTCTGTCGTCGGAGGTCTTGGCTAGCGTTGAGTATTTTTGCGGCAAAATAATGGGTTTTCATTATGGCGCCTAGGTTACTCGATTGTCGGAAATGAGGCATCCATATGACACTAAGTTGGTCATGACCGAGGACTCGGTTGGCATCAGGGACCTAGCGTCCAAGCTTGAGATGAGAGTGGTGGTTATTTGGTGGCCAAGCTTGAGGGACATAATAGGGTCATGAGTCTTGGCAAGGCGTGTAGTGATCCGCTCCGCCCTAGCGGAACGCCGATTCAAACGGCAAGTGCAACGACTCAAACGAGCCGTCGACCCGAAGAGTTGGCATCGACCTGATGAAGAATCGATCCAAGGCTTACATTGGACGTCAAGATGAATCCAGACTTAGACTTTCAAAGGCGCGCTCAGAGTATCGCTCGGCCGATTCGAACCTCGCTAAGGTGGGTGGCTCCGATGAACCTGTCTTTGCTTAGCCTAGACACATAATAATACAGACACTATCACTGAAATCGCTAGGCGATAACACCGCGCATGCTAATAAATGACCCAACGCACCTAGCTAAGGTTTAATCCCATCTTGTATGCTTGTATAGAATATGGAGAGAAACATAGAAAATACGAGAACTCTCGTACCGCGCTCCACGCTCGTGCTAAGGCACAAGCTTACGTTTACGTCCCTGATGCGTTCAAACAATGAAACAATAAATGGTTTACAACAATAAAACGGGGAGACTATCAACATAGTCGTTCCGAGTAGAGTTTAGCAACATTAAAAGACTATGGGACCGATGGGTCGCCAAGGTGACTCCCGCACGGGGAGTTGCAAAATGTATGAATGAATGAATGAACAAATAAGTGAATGAATGAATCAACGAATGAAAGAATGAATACGTGAATGAATCGATGAACAAACGAACAAGTGAAAGAAAGAAAGAATGAATGAAAAAAGATAAGAAGGAAAGAAATGGTTAGCGACATGTGTGACGGACACGTGCAACGGGGCTCGCTACCCGCGCTGCACGGACGCCAACCTGGTCGATAACGCATTGTGGCTAAGGATTAGCCTATGACGATAAAATACGAAATGGTCGTGGACGGACCCGTGCACGGGTGATACGGATTCTGCGGCATGATCAAAGAAAGGATCGTGGCCGGCCTAGGCGAACCAAGTCGAGGCTTACGGGCATGCCTGGGTGCGGACCTGGCCACCCGGGGGACGTAAGTGCTGAGGTATTTCAAGAGACTAACGGGGTGTGTGCCAGTCCACCCTACGCTAAGTTGAGAAATACCACGATCGGAAGTGTCCAAAATGGCTTGTGATGCCAGCGACCGGTGCATATAGATTTAAGTGGGCTTTGCTGGTGGCAATCCACGTGCAAGTCCTTGCATTGAAATCAAAGTAGTCTAAGTTAACTGTACAAAGCACCTTCTGAATAGGCTTGAATATAACACACAAAACGATCAAGAGTACTTCGAACAAACAAGTTAGAAACGTGCCTACGACATGCTAGAACCCGAGGCAAGGACACGCACTTTACATTGAATGCTTTCATGAACTACGTTAAGTTATTTCATATGAATTGTTGACTAACTTGGTTTACGTTGGACAGGGAAGGCCGGACGGTAAGTATGGGTAAGTCGTACATGTATTTCCATACGACACTTGAATTTGGCAACACGGGATAGGTTATGACATATGCCATAAAATTGATCCTAAGGCAAGATTAGAAAGACAATGAATGATAGACGGTACACAAAAGTAAATGGAACGTGTTTGGTAATGATAGCGTTGTGGGCGAGCTAGCCTCTCCACCAGTGCATAACAATGTACTGATAACCCCACAGTCTGCTTGCAGGATGCAGGAGACGCCGGTGGGTGCGGAGCTTCCATCGAACGTGCTAAGGCACGGAGCTATCTCTGGAGCCTTGGAGCGTTGCAAGGAGCTGAAGCACCATATACAGGACATAATGTATCGGAACATCGCCATGAATCATTCCATCTTGTAAGCCACTTGGCACGTCTTTTATGTTTCGGAGAGAGAGAGCTTGAGCGATTTGTAATATCGGCCTAGCGCCGCTTGTAAACTTCTTGAATATCAATAAAGAGTTGAATTCGTTTCAATTTGTGTTCATTTACTTTCGGCTGCAAACGGGGACATTCTGTGCGACTCTGTGGCCTAGCATCAAATCGGCCGTTTTTGGACTTAGCCTTGCATGGGCGCAACCTAGGCCCGTGCGGCATCACGCCTTAGTGAGGACGATCGCTCCTGCGGGAGCGGAGTGTGGACAGATTGGTATCAGAGCACGGCTTTACGTCCTTGGACTTCATTTCGATTCTCTCAGTTTTGAAAGCTCGGTTTTGGAAATAAAGAAGTATACGCTTCTCTCTCGTTGTACCTTGGGATGTTCCATACAATAAGTCTAATATTTTCAAAAGTTCGTACAAGTACTCGGTTGAAGGGATCGATAGGCGAAGGCCTTTGTGCCGAACCACGACGTACTTGAGTTGGAAGGAACCGATGATAAGAGTTAGCAAACGCAGTACATGCTTGAATGAGCTTACGCTGACAGCAAACGAGCACGCGAGACCAAGTATAGTTCGAACGGGATGGTTATGCACGTAGCCTTTTGGCTAAGTTGTGCAGAGTATCGCGCACCTAGACCTTTTGGTGTAAACGAGTTGCGAGTGAGATCGATTATCGTTCGAACGAGAATAAGTGAGCATGCAAACTCGAATATAGTCCGTACGGGATAGCTATGCACACGATCTTTTGGTTATGTTGTGCCACGTGTCACGCACCTCGACTTCTGGTGCAATCGAGTTACGAGCGATATCAAGTACCGCTCGGTCGGGAACGGAGATACACTTAGAGTGTATATCGATAGGAACGCTATCAAACTAACGCTTAGGCATGCACGGAAGATTTATTGGATTTTTAAGGATTAGTACGAACGACTTAGTACGTCGAGGCGACGTGAGCGATTACGCTATATTCGTCGAACGAATCTGAAGGATGTCTTAGCACATGATGCAAATGTGACTTGTGGATTAAATAGGATGGCTTGAACCCGAGTGGTGTATGTGATAGGTTCGGAGAAGAATAAGAATGAATATCGACGACTAGATCATATGGCTCGAATTCGAGTGGTGTATGGATGTTCTTGGAAAATCATTCGAGCAAAAATTGAGGATTACGAAACACAACGAGTACGTCGACGAGGCGATGCGATTGCACAAAGCCTTAGAACGCGTCACGCTTAGTTGGTCGTGACTTCGAATGTCTCGAACGAGATGTCGTTCGGACAACTTGTCAATGGGCAATGCAAGTTAGAAAATGGTTCGGAACGATGAATGAAAATGAATGGTCTTGATCGAGGAAACTTAGAGGATTGCGCGTACGATTTCGAATTGACTCAAATGAATTGTGACTTGAGTTTGAATAACGATCTTGAAACTAGCTTGAGGAATAACAGTTGAACTTGATCTTGAATATTAAATGAAATTATGGAATATCTAACTCGGACAACAGTATCAACGGACGACTCGAAATCGGTTACAAAGGAAGATCGTCAGGTTACGCATATCGTCGATGGTATTGAGGCGTATCAAAGATCGATATGCGATAACTCGGGGGTACTCTGACTCGGCGAATGACGATCGTACAAATGTCATTGTTCCGTTGGATGCTATACTTGGGATATTAAAAATGTCGAGGAAAAGATAGACTTGGCTCGAGGATTCTCTAGTTGAACGAAATGACGAATGGACTATCGATCTTGGCTTGGATGAAAATGAAATGCTTGGATTTACTTCGACGATAACCCAACGTCGGCATGCTTGTCTTATGCGAGCGCAACTCCAGCCTTGCACATGCGTCACGCGGATTAGGACGATCACTCGCGTGAGCACTGATATGGTGATTCATACAGTGGGAGTGATTGAACTTGGATGGCGTGGCAATTTGATTGCTTCGACTTGTGGTTTGACGCGAAAGTAAACTCGAGAATGAATCGGGTGTTTGATGATTGAACTTGAGGATTGAGTAGGTCCAATCCGCGTATCGAGAATGAGTTAGTCTAAACTCAAACAAGAGTTACGTCCCGATGTGAATGATTATTCCACGGGAGCATTGCATGGTGATTCATGAACCACCGTGGATGATCGGACTCGCGTGAGATTGGGACGTAATGTATTGTCGAGCTGGATGACCTCGTGATCGAATACATGAATTGGTTAGAATGGATATATGAAGTATGTTGATTGGGTGATTTGAATGGATTCGAATTGCGTAACGAATACATTGATGCGAATAGGTGATCCTGCTCGATGTCTAGAAATTTGAGTGATGCGTGCTTGGGTAGAAACTCCCGTACAAGCGAACAAATGGTTTGACCAAAGGATTTGGGGCGAGCGTCATGCAACGACCTTGCACGACGAGCCACGGACCTGACGTGTAACTATGACCCTGTGAGCTGACCTAGCGGATAGGCGGACGACCCTATGTCGAGTGATTGAACCTGTACGATGGCATTTACAGTATCGTCTGGACGGACGATAGACTTTGGGAAACAAAACTTAGAGTAGGACGGGGAACTGGGAGTGTGCGTGAACGACGACGAGATTGGCCCCAAACAAAAGGAATGATAGGGATGGATGATGCGCAAGTAAAAGTTGGGATAACGAATTGAATCGTTGATAGGAAGAAATACTTGATGATGGTGCAATACTTGGTTTTGAATCGGACGAAAAACTTAGGCTGGTCGACCCGCTAAGAAAAAATGTCACTCCCCATTCCCAGAATGCGTATTTTTATACATGTACAACTCATGTATATTTATTTAATATTTATCATGTATCATCATGTATTTAAATTCCTTTAATTCCATGTTAATTAATTATCTGCATTTTATTTCCTGCAATTTTATTCCTGTATTTTATTTTTGCTTTTAACTTCTCTGCTTTAGTCTTATTGTGGTTCGGCCATGGTTGGTTATTTTTGGGTTCATGGTGGTTCATATGAACCGAACCCCCACCTACCACCACCTTTCCTATTTAAAGCCCCATCTCCTTCTCTCTCCTCATCTCCTTCACCATTACTTCTTCTTCTTCCTCACCACTCTCTCCACCTACCAGGAGAAGGCAAGTACATCTTGCTTCTTCTTCACCCATTTTTATGGTTCATTTGTCTTCCTCTTGTGATTCTAAGAGAGTTTACTACTTAGCTTTTGATTTCCTTGGCTCGTTTCTTACAGATCTAAGTTGTTGTGTTTTCGATTGTCCATGGGTTTGATCTCCCAGCCTGGCGTGCTTTTTCGGAATAGATGGTTCTTGTGGTGGAGCTTCTCATTCTTCACCATTCTGAACCATGGGAACTTTATTTCTGGCTTGGAACGAAGGATTAGTCACGCTCACGTTCTTACGTGTCAGCGTGAGTTTTAGTCACGCACACGTCTTTATGTTGGCGTGAGTTTTCAGTCACGCTCACGTTCTTACGTGCCAGCGTGGATTATTAGTCACGCACACGTCCTTACGTATTAGCGTGAATTTTCAGTCACGCTCACGTCTTGACGAGCGTACGTGGATTTTCAGTCACGCTCACGTCTTGACGAGCGTGCATGGATTTTCAGTCACGCTCACATCTTTGCGTGCGTGCGTGAATCTTTAGTCACGCACATCTTTGCGTGCGTGAGTTTTAGTCACGCACATTTCTGCGTGCGTGCGTGAATTTTCTTATCCCGCTTTTCACGCTCATGTTATGAGTTCGTGAATTACCCTTCACACTCACACTGTGCGTGCCAACGTGAACCACTTTTCACGCTCACGCTGTTTATACGCTCACTCCTACCTACTAGACTTGGCGTGACTTGTTGGCCTTAGCATAGACTTGCTGGCGTGACTTCCTGACCTGGGTGTTTCTATTTGTTCTATACATTATTCACTTAATGGTGGCATGATAATTCTTCTATATATCCTTACGCCTTTTGGCATGAACTTGATAAAATCATGATATGTTAATATTGTTAATACAGATTGTCTTGTGTCCTGATTGATTCATGGATACCCAGTATGACTGGAACTTAACTCTGAGGAGTTATAGACTCGACCCCATGTAATACTAATTGATTTCATGCCTTGTCACCATTGATAATGATTGTGACATTGACTAATAATTGATCATGCGTTCCTAGTTGGAACTAAGAGACTGGCTAGTCGTCTTATTGAATTGAATGAATGAGACACGTTCATGTAATGAACTATTGTACTCGATTAGCCGATCCAGAATATGACATACAGGCACATGCAGGTTTCAAATTATTTATTTATTTATTTATTTAGTTATTTATTTATCTTACAAAAACAGCATGTGTACTTTATGGTCAAGGCATGATTATTCCGTGGTTAGTTTGATTGTTGCATCACGCTATGTAAGACCTACAACCTAACCGACGGTATTGTTGTAGAGTCAGGCATATCGTACCCCGTACGGAAGTACTCATTTGAATGACCATGATCCACGGCATGGAACTTCACTCAACGTAGAGACTATTAAGTTAAATAAAATAATGATGGCATGGAGAGACTGGATTCCCGAGTTCTTACATGGCAGCCCTCTTGGGACTAGTAGTGCCCGACAGGCCGGCTGGTTCCCACAGATACTGTAAATCTGTCACACGGGCAGGGAACAGTATCTGCTTATATTATTATTGTACATGGTATTAACGGCGGACGTCCCGCTGGGACTCGTCTAATTACATGATTAGCGCAATTGATTGACTGGATAGACTAGCCTTGCTCGATATAGTAAGAACTGAGGAATTTTTTGGCATAATTCCAGGATAACTTAGGACTCACAATAGCAAGCCGTAGGAGTTGATTGGCCGTTCAAGATAATTTGTTTGTGTACTGTACCTACTCTGTTGCCTAACTGAGATGATCAGAATGTCGGACATGACGGGCCAACTTCTTTCCTTATTTGGTTGGGAGATTGGTTCAAAGTGTCGTGATGTTATATGAATCCTAGTGGAAAACAGAGATCTATTATTATATTCTCTTACTTACTGGTTTAATTCTTCATATCGTGCTCCCTTGTGGTACTTGCTATTAGAGGTCTAACCTCTCTGGTTTTGCATGGCCAGATTTAGAGCCAGTCCTCGAGGATCCAGCTTACTTCTACCTCCAAGATGGTCTACTAGGGTAATGATCGCAGGAGGACTCGAGTGGGTTCCTTACTCCACCGCTCGTTTTGTTATTTACTTCATACTTAGCCGTTTGGCACCGACATGTTAGTCGGATTGTCTTGTACTTACTTTTACATAATTGTAATTAAGTCAGACTGCAGCTGATAACAATTGTGTATATGTTACTATACCATCTGGCAATGTTTGTGAAACCAGATCTCAAGAACATTTTGACTAAGCGTTTGGGACGCCTTACTGCTTTATCTTACATGTTCTCTATTTTTGCTTCTTGTTTGAATGATTGAGACAATAGATGAGAAGTGACCATAGTAAGACTTTCATGTAGTATGCCCCCCTCGTCTGGTTAGACAACATTGATCGTATTATACGTATTCATCTACCCGTAATACGTAGCTGGCTGAGTCATTCTCCCGCTCTCCAGTATTCTGGTTCTGGAGCGTGATAAAAAATCGTATTGATTTCGTCGACAAGAGCGCTTGAGAAGCGAATCGAATCATCTCGAAGACCAAGAAACGATATGTGATACACACATGAGTTCGGTTTTAAATCGAAGTTAGCAAAACGATCGACAAATCAAAACTATCACGAGTAGCTTGTCCGACTTCGCTAATCGCTAAGCTTGGTGAAATGTACGTATTCGAGGGACACCTTGGATACGTGCACGATCCAAACTCAGCGATATGATGAACTCGAATGCAGCTGCAAGGGTATTGCGATGTGCATGATCGAAAGTGAGTTTGCCTCAGCCTACGACACTCGTATTTGACGAATTACAACGCACCTCGTGCGACCGCTTTCAGTCCCATGATACGTCAAAGTAGCAACCAAGTCAAAGAAAACACTGGAATTGAATAAGTACCATCAACTCTAAATGAATGAAAAAGCCATTCGATAAAAATCGACCACACGTATGCGACACAAAACTTGGAAAGGTATCGAGTATAGTTCGGTGCCAAAGAACGATAGAGCCGTTCGATAGGGATTGCCTAAGAAACACGACGACGTGAGTTAAGGAATGGTAGGATGACCTGCACTCAGGAAGTCTCGAGGACGAGACTTGTTTTGAGTGGTGTATATGTAGTGACCCGCTCCGTCCTAGCGGAACGCCGATTCAAACGGCAAGTGCAACGACTCAAACGAGCCGTCGACCCGAAGAGTTGGCATCGACCTGATGAAGAATCGATCCAAGGCTTACATTGGCCGTCAAGATGAATCCAGACTTAGACTTTCAAAGGCGCGCTCGGAGTATCGCTCGGCCGATGCGAACCTCGCTAAGGGGTGGCTCCGATGAACCCGTCTTTGCTTAGCCTAGACACATAATAATACGGACACTATCACTGAAATCGCTAGGCGATAACACCGCGCATGCTAATAAATGACCCAACGCACCTAGCTAAGGGATTAATCCATCTGTATGCTTGTATAGAATATGGAGAGGAACATAGAAAATACGAGAACTCTCGCACCGCGCTCCACGCTCGTGCTAAGGCACAAGCTTACATTTACGTCCCTGATGCGTTAAACAATGAAACAATGAATGATTTACAACAATAAAACGGGAAGACTAAACATAGTCGTTCCGAGTAGAGTTTAGCAACATTGAAAGACTATGGGACCGATGGTCGCCAAGGCGACTCCCGCACGGGAAGTTGCAAAATGTATGAATGAATGAATGAACAAATAAGTGAATGAATGAATCAACGAATGAAAGAATGAATACGTGAATGAATCGATGAACAAACGGACAAGTGAAAGAAAGAAAAGAAAGAATGAATAAAAGATAGAAAGAAAGAAATGGTTAGCGACAGGTGTGACGGACACGTGCAACGGGCTCGCTACCCGCGCTGCACGGACGCCAACCTGGTCGATAACGCGTTGTGGCTAAGGGTTAGCCTATGACGATAAATACGAAATGGTCGTGGACGGACCCGTGCACGGGTGATACGGATTCCGCGGCATGATCAAAGGGAGGATCGTGGCCGGCCTAGACGGAACCAAGTCGAGGCTTACGGGCATGCCTGGGTGCGGACCTGGCCACCCGGGGACGTAATTGCTGAGGTATTTCAAGAGACTAACGGGGTGTGTGCCAGTCCACCCTACGCGTTAAGAAATACCACGGTCGAAAGTGTCCAAAATGGCTTGTGATGCCAGCGACCGGTGCATATAGATTTAAGTGGGCTTTGCTGGTGGCAATCCACGTGCAAGTCCTTGCATTGAAATCAAAGTAGTCTAAGTTAACTGTACAAGCACCTTCTGAATAGGCTTGAATATAACACACAAAACGATCAAGAGTACTTCGAGCAAAAAGTTAGAAAACGTGCCTACGACATGCTAGAACCCGAGGCAGGACACGCACTTTACATTGAATGCTTCATGAACTACGTTAAGTTATTTCATATGAATTGTTGACTAACTGGTTTACGTTGGACAGGAGGCCGGACGGTAAGTATGGGTAAGTCGTGCATGTATTTCCATACGACACTTGAATTTGGCAACACGGGATAGGTTTGACATATGCCATGAAATTGATCCTAAGGCAAGATTAGAAAACAATGAATGATAGACGGTACACAAAAGTAAATGGAACGTGTTTGGTAATGATAGCGTTGTGGGCGAGCTAGCCTCCCCACCAGTGCATAACAATGTACTGATAACCCCACAGTCTGCTTGCAGGATGCAGAGACGCCGGCGGGTGCGGAGCTTCCATCGAACGTGCTAAGGCACGGAGCTATCTCTAGAGCCTTGGAGCGTTGCAAGGAGCTGAAGCACCATATACAGGACATAATGTATCGGAACATCGTCATGAATCATTCCATCTTGTAAGCCACTTGGCACGTCTTTTATGTTTCGGAGAGAGAGAGCTTGAGCGATTTATAATATCGGCCTAGCGCCGCTTGTAAACTTCTTGAATATCAATAAAGAATTGAATTCGCTTCAATTTGTGTTCATTTACTTTCCGCTGCAAACGGGGACACTCTGTGCGACTCTGTGGCCTAGCATCAAATCGGCCGTTTTCGGACTTAGCCTTGCACGGGCGCAACCTAGGTCCGTGCGGCATCACGCCTTAGCGAGGACGATCGCTCCTGCGGGAGCGGGGCGTGACAGATTGGTATCAGAGCACGGCTTTACGTCCTTGGACTTCATTTCGATTCTCTCAGTTTTAAAAGCTCGGTTTTGGAATAAAGAAGTATACGCTCTCTCTCGTTGTACCTTGGGATGTTCCATACAATAAGTCTAATATTTTCAAAAGTTCGTACAAGTACTCGTTGAAAGGATCGATAGGCGAAGGTCTTTGTGCCGAACCACGACGTACTTGAGTTGAAAAAAAAGAAGACAAAGGGTATTTTTATAAAAAAAAAAATTAGTCGAATGAATTGACCATCAGGTACAACTCAAATTTTTATTTTTTTTTTTAACAATCTCTCCCTTTATCAGGGTCCAAACCCCACTGATTTATTGTAAGTCAAACAGACCTTTGGTTTTATAAATGCAGTGATATAATCTGCACAACAAACAACCCTACGGAAAGCTAACCATGCAAACCGCCCAAGAACAGCTTGGCATAAGCATCCATGTGGTCACGGTTCAGCGCGGCCGTGACCTGGACCGACCCCTCCTCCTTCCCGCCGACCACGCCACCTCCCCGTCGTGGTTCATCGAGACCAGCTCGACCCGGTCCGGACGGCCGAACCCGAAGTCGGTCTCGTACACCCTGAACCTCGGCGAGGCCGACACGTTGGTGGTCCTCGCGAAGGGCAGGGCGGCGAAGTCCGCGACCCAGCTGTCGACGTCCGCCAGCGGATCCTCCAGCCCCACCTTGCGGATCGACTTGCCGATCTTCGAGCACGCCAGTCCCTCCTCGGCGGTCAGCTCGCGGACCAGAGCGCGCACGTACGTAATTTTGACGCAGTTGCCGAAGTATCCTTCCTCGACAGGAGGCTCGAGGCGCGTGCGGCAGTCGGCGAGGAAGCAGAGGACCGTGTCGTCGTCCGGCTCGAGGGATTTGGCCCGGACGAAGCAGGACCACGAGTGGGCTGCGATCGCTAGGAATGTCGATGGCAGGCGCGTTGCGGTGCCGACGCCGTCGTCGTGCCGTGCCGCGCGCTGCTTCAGGGAGTGGATGGCCGGTGCGTCGAGCACGAAGGTGCGGCGGACGAGGTTGTGGCGGCCTGCAATCACGTTGAGAGTTGGAGATCGGGCCTGTCGCGGAACTACAAAGATCAGGAAATGTATAGAACGAGCTTTGTTGGTTGCACTTCATGCATAACTAGAGTTAGGGGTATGCTACTGCGGAAATGATATTTTACCTGCGGTATATGACCGCCGGACGTAACTGCAGGACCACGTGGTCAAATTCTACCGGCCCATAATTTGCTTGTGAACTAAACTCTGTGCTATAGGTGTCGTGGGTTGGATCTTCTTGTGGATAATTTATTCAGTGGGACTAGTTCACTACGTGATGATGATTTTGACTTTTCATCAATGTATAATAAGATATATTATATTTTTCCTGTAATTTGGTATTACAAAAAAAAATGTTATTATACTATTGGAGAATACGTTCACCACTGTCACGTGGTAATTCCGTCCCACTGAAATTATAACTTTTGAACCTGACTTTATACTAAATCTTTTGCATGTCAAGAGTTTTACCAAGAGGATAATAGACAATACTAACCTAAAGAAATGTTGAAGTACATCTCAAGATGAATGATTGATTTATCCAAGTAAATAAGATTTCTATA